>CM069146.1:48106324-48383824 GCA_035221665.1 Okamejei kenojei
GGGAACTAATCACCTATGGCCTCTATAGTTAGGTTATTCTGTCTATTACTAGCAATACCTCAATCCCTCTAAAAAAGGAATTGATCGAAAAAGATACAAGTCTGTACCGAACATTTCTTCTAACTATTCAGATTTGAACCCAGATGTGAATGGCTACAGAAGAAATTGTAGGAAATGAATCTGAAAGTCTGCAACTCTTTGGCAGAAGCTGCATTGGATAAGATGCAACACAGGATCCTGGATTTCCCTAATTTCACAGAATATCTATTATCAAATGTAACCTCGCAACCATAGGGCATTTCATTTGTAACAGCGCACGGGCAGATGCCCTTTCACCTGACACCATTAACAGTTTTCCATTTCTCAATGAGCATATTGATAATAATATCAGTTTTGTTTAGAGATACTGCGCGGGAACAGGCCCTTCGGCCTATCGAGTCCATGCCGACCAATGATCCCCGCACACTAACGCTATCCTACACACACTAGGGACAATTTTACAATTATACCAAGCCAATTATCCTACAAACCTGTACCTCTTTGGAGTGTGGGAGGATACCGGAGCAGTCGAAGAAAGCCCACGCAGGTCACGGGGAGAACGTACAAACTCCGTACGGACAGCAACCGTAGTCAGGATCGAACCCGGGTCTCTAAGGCAGCAACTCTACCGCTGTGCCACCCCTAAAATACCGGAGATTTGATCAGTTATCTTGCCTGCAAACCTGTCTTATACGTAAAATAATATTGCATAAATTGGTGAAAAGACAATTCCACCCACTTCACAGCTGGGAAGCCAACAATTGAAATAATTCCCGTATTCACGATAAAAATCTGGAGTATTGGTGGATTCCAACAACTAATATTATGGTTATTAATTGTATCTATGTTAACATTAGAATTCTCGCAGAACTATTAATGGAATCTTATTGACAAAGACATTTTAGTCCTCCCACAATTTGAACTTTACGTAATGTTTGGATATGAAATTTCTAAGCACCATTTCAAAAATTAAGTCATTCATAAAATGCCTATTGCTAAGGGCCTAATACCAACAGTAAAAAGAGGACAGGATTCCAATTCTTTGTGGAGTAAATGGATAGATAATGGATTCTTTATTCCACTATCAAAGAGCCACGTGACCTTTCTAGCCAGTGTACGTAATTAAACTAAATTACCCAAACCTCTCAAAAGTAAACGTTTGCAATTTGTGATGAATGTTGTGCTAACCCTTCAAACTAATGTCTTTTTTTTTTCTTCTAAAATGCATGTCCTTTTGGATTGTTGTTTGGAGTCCATTTTCGTAACTCTTATTTTCAAAATGTTTACCAGACCTTATCCAGAAAGAATGTATTCGGACAGTGGAGACACAGGCCAGCTGGAAAATGACTTGTACGAAGATGAGCAAATGTTGCTATGGCATGAAGACTCTAAACCCGGGACTCTGGTTTAGGTGGCGACCAGTTAGCCGACCTTCCACCTTCCCTGTCCAACATGTGGAAAACGTAATCAGTGTGCCTTGCATCCTTTTCGATCTGTTTGAAATGCTTTATTTCTACTACTAGGAATCACACTCGGAACATTTCAGTGTTTTTCATAAGGTACTCTACCTGGATGCCGGGATGTTCATTGTGCAGAAGGATTGAAAGTTTTATAAGTTCTACATGTCACAGTGCAGTAAAGGTTCCCTTAATAACTACAGTACATTCTAAAGACAAACCTCGCAGTAGAATCACTTTGTGTTTAAATTGAAGCTCGGGAAAGTGGCACTTGGAAATCATTTTTTTAAACTGAAAATGCACTTTTCAAGATTAAGTTGATGAAAGCAGTTGGCTCCTCATTGAGTCTTGAGCAGAACAAGAGGAACTGTGCTTCATGTATAGATATACAAGAGGACAAAGCAGGGTAGGCGATAACCTCGGACGTAAAGGAGTACTTTGCAGATTATTAAATGAAGGATGTCTTGTACTTTGGCAAGAAACTGGTGACTCTCTGATTACTTGGACAGAGTTTAGTGGGCTTATAGATTTTCAAAATGATTAGTTGCACACCAGACCAGAAATTAGTGAGAGATGCATTTCGTTAAAGGTTTTTATGGTCTTTCTAAAGCACAAAGATTCATCATACTTGTGATTCTGAAAACCAGTTGTTAATTTAGCCAGTCGTTAGACTTTGCAAATGGGCTTTTTTTTGGTGCATGGGAGGGAGGGGAAGGGGATGGAGTTAATGAACTATTGGTCCATGTAATGTCAATTGTTAGTGGACCATATTGAGTAGCACAATTTACCAAGTTATGAAATTATGGATCAAATGTAGCTAGACCGCTGTGTTTCCAAATAAAAAGCACATGGCTTGAGAGAAGCAGGAAAAAAAACTAAAACGCAATAAAACGTTTTTTAAACAAAGAGCACAATCTTAAAACTGGCAGTTGAGGTCATAGCACACTCTGGTTTAAATACTTCAGTTTGATTATCTGTTCAAGTTAGGCAAGAGAGCTCTTGATTGAGATGGTACTGTTATGAGACATGTGACTCGGGTAGAGTACTATTCTCTTGCGCCACCAGAATGTATTAAACTTGATTCAAAAACAAAAATCCCAATCATTTCTGACTATTCAAGAGCTGGCAGGTGTTATATCAGACAGATTATGTATTTATGGTGATGAATGAATGCTCTGCTGAGATTCAGAGAGTAGATGGGGTGGGTGGGAAACTTTTGAACACCTAAGCCTCATTGTCCTCACTGCAATCTCCATCTCAAGGGGGTAGGTTGGAACATAATGGTGTAAGGCGAGGAGAGAAGAATCACCCATAGTTTAGACTTCCACTATTTACATGTGACTTCTTGAAGAATTACCGGAACCCAGAGATACTATAGTGATTGATCTCACGGTCAAATAACATTCCTGTTCTCCCCTGTCCACTTTCACATCGGGATCTTTGAGCATTAGGGCCCAACCCACGAAACAGTATCTCAGCCATGGATTACCTTTTCAGAAGAGAAAAGGGGATGAAATTGGTTCCTCAGATGCAGCTCGTTCTTCGGGCTCTCGTTATCATGGTGAGGTTCAGAGGAACAGGGTTCAAAACTCGTCTCTTAAAAGAAAAGTGAATTAACAGAAACATGAATACAAAAAGGAACAATCCCACAAGAACGACTTCTGCAGGCAGCAAAATGAACCTTCTATGTTTTCATTTATACATGAAGTGCTCACGAGGGTCACACTACCTCACTATTTCTTTGAGAATATATATACTCGTTCACCAGTTTGGGGGCCAGGCATTCACTACGATGCATGAATTTTATATGTTGAATTCCTGGCAATTTTACTCCAAGCTCTTTAACTGGTGACTCCATGTTTCCCTCGCTGGTGATCCATGGAAAGGTGCTGTCATTTCCCTTTTGTTTTTTTTTTGATAATTGTGTTTATGTAAAGATTTGAATTGACTTTTTTTTGTGAACATTTTTATTATTGTTGTTCCAAAGCATGTAATATATAGTAAAACTAATTTGGTAAGCTGGTTCTTAGTCATTTTTTTTATTCAATGAGAAGTTTCAATTCATGTGGAAAATTTGGAACAAAGCTTTTAACTTATTCTTTTGCATATTTGTACAGCTTTACCCAGAGATACCGACTTTTTTTGTGTATGCCTTTACATTATACTCCTGTCTTCCTTGCTTTGATAAAAATGTGCTTTTAAGAAAAAAAAAACAGGAGACCAGTAAATAAAAGTGTATGGATATCAGTGCATGTTGTTTTGTTGTAATTGTGGACAGTTGTTTAATTTAGAGATGCAGCGTGGAAACAGGCCCTTTGGCCCACCGAGTCCGCACCAACCAGCGATCCCTGTACACTTACGCTACCGTATACACACACGAGGGACAATTTACAGTTACACAAAAACAATTAACCTACAAACCTGTACATCTTTGGAGTGTAGGAGAAAACCCATGCAGGTAATGGGGAGAACCTACAAACTATATACAGACAAGCACCTGTAGTCAGGATCAAACCCAGGTCTCTTGTGCTGTAAGGCAGCAACTCTACCACTTCACCACCATGTCCCCAAGGCTTTCTTGCCTAGTTGTGGGGCAGATCAACCTTTCCTTCTTCATTTGACATTTTCACTGTTATTAATACACATTTCGGCTCATTGGCCTTCATCAGTCAGATTATTGAGTATAGAATTTGGGAGGTCATGATGCAGTTATATAAAGACGTTGGTGAGGCCACGTTTAAAGTATTGGGACACCATCTCATGGGACAGGTAGTTAAGCTGGAAAGGGTGCAGAGAAGATTTGCGAGGATGTTGCCAGCACTTGAGGGACTGCGCAGTAAGGAGAGGGTGAGTAGGATGGGACACTATTCCTTGGAGCGCAAGAGGATGTGGATCTTAAACAGGTGTTCACAATCATGAGAGGAATAGCATGAGTAAATGCAAGAACCAGACGACATAGGTTTAAGTTGAGGAGGGGAAATTTAATAGGAACCTAAGGGGTAACCTTTTTTTCACACAAAGAATGTGGATGTATGGAACAAGGAGGCAGTTGAGGCAGGTACTATGACAGTTTAAGAAACATTTAGATAAATACATGGATAGGATAGGTTTAGAGGAACATGGGAGACCAGTCACCATTTGCCTTCTCTCAGCTGAGCTCAACGCAACTTTTGGTGCAGTTAATCGTCAAGATCAGTGACAAGATTCGAACCGCAATCTGCGTGTTGTGTGCCAACCAGTCAGCGGAAAGACTATACGTGATTACATGTACAGTTTGTAGATTATTAACCCACAAACCTGTACCTTTATGGAGTGTGGGAGGAAACCAGAGCACCCGGAGAAAATCCACGCGGTCACAGTGATAACGTACAGACGCGGTACACGCAGCACCTACAGTCAGGATCAAACCCGGGTCTCTGGCGCTGTAAACCACCGTGTGTCATTTCAACAACTCTCTTTATGACAGCTTTCCAAGGTAGTTTTCATATTTTCCTCATTCCTTCACTACTCTGCAGATGTACAATTTAATCTTCCTTCTCCATTTCCTTCCCGCAATGTGATTGTGATAATGTTTGGCTCCTGGGAATAAGTAGCTCTTGTAAAATAATGTAACAGCAGAATTATAAAGAACAGGCAGTGAGTGAATGATTGCATCGGTTTTCCCAGTGGATCATCCCACAGGATAAAGCAATTGAAACACAGCATTTTACTTTGAAAAAAACTGAACTTTGCATTGAGCCAAGAAGTATTTATTTTATTTTTGAAATACACTTATCCACTCAAACCAAGCCAAGATACTACGAATTGCTGAGTTTACCATCACATTTTTCTTTACGCGCTTGAAACAATGCATGAAACTTGCATTAAGTGCCACTGCGTTCAACACAGTAACAACCCCATGATTACACTTTGTGTCCGTTATGAATTTTGGAAAGAAAAATACATCTTGCATTTATGGTTTAAAAGATGAATTTCTATCCCAATTAAACATTTATAAATCCATTAAAACAAATCCATTCTACCTCAACAATCTACTGGCCAGATCCAAGGGATTACAATAGGTTCTCCTGTGGACCCAAGCTATCTCAGATTTTTAATTGGAAATGCAAAACAATCCTATTATCTTGATTAGCTTCTTCCCCAATCTATTTTTTTCAGTGAGTCAATGATTGCATTGTTTCAGCTTCCTGTACTCAACTTTCCTTAATTTTGCTATCATTTTTTTTCCTTTGTATGATCTATCCAACTCTGGCATACCTTTTCTGGGTCTCTCCGTCTCAGGAGTTAGGATCGAGACAACTATCTTCTTCTTGCGTGTGGCGTGCACAGCCTGAAGTTGTGGGACAACTTGTTCTATTAGATTGTGCCCGCCAGGTTGATTGCATTCGTTGAAACGGGGCGGACCAGGTGAAGGTTGCAATCTCCCACCCCGAGACAACTATCTGTTAAGTGTCTTCAGACTCCTTCAACTCCTGATTACAACTTCTCCCAACTACGTACCTCCTGCAGGTACTCCACTCCATTCCACCTGTTCCTCCATCTCCAATTTAAACTCTATCTTTGTATAGATAGATGGGAGATATGTATCTATTCAATAGACACAAAATGCTGGAGCAACTCAGCGGGCCAGGCAGCATCTCTGGAGAGAAGGAATGTATATTTGATGCCTGCCTGATGGAGTGATTCCAGATCTTTCTGATTTTGAAGACAGAGTGGGACAACACAGAAACAGGCCCAACACATACATGCCAACCAATCTTTTATTTTGGTTTTACTGTATTGCAGTTTTGTTTTAAAAGGACAAAGTGCTGGAGTAACTCAACAGGTCAGGCAGCACTAGCAACTTTGGAGAATAAAGATGGGTGATGTTTCAGGTCGAGACCCTTCTTGAAGAGTCCTAACTCAAAACGTCACCTACCCATGTTCTCCAGAGATGCTGTGTTACTCCTGCACTGTTGTTATTTTTCATACCATCATCTGCAGTTCTTTTTATCTTCTTGACAGGTTTTTTTTTAAGTTCTAATTTATGTGTTTTTCAGTTGATGCTGGAATGCCAAATATCCACGTGGCAGTTCACATGAAAATTACCCGTTAAAATAGGGTATAATTCCGTGTACTTGGCGAGGATTATAATCTGGTCAGGCATCTTGGTTTAGAGTTCAATTGCAAGAATTGTCAACCGATATTGAGCTGTGTTAGCTCATCGTTAAAGACAGCCAACTCTGAGGCTGTATCTGTTTCAGGTTGAAATAAGAGCCTTCTTTAGATAAAAGGCTTATCCAAAACAAAATGGCTTCTGGGCTGATTGCACCAATACACTGCCCTTCAAGAATCCAATGTAATTTGTGCAATTATTTATATAGAGTGAATGGTGTTAGCTGTGCCACAGTGTAATGTTGCAGTCTAAGTAGTTTTAAGACGTGTTATTTGACCCTTCTGTCACTTAATATCAGTTCAGTTTAGTTTATTGTCACGTGTACCGAGGTACAGTGAAAAGCTTTTGTTGCGTGCTCATCAGCTAGCGGAACGCCAATACACGATTACAATCGTGTATTGGCGTACAGACACAGTGTACAGATACAGAGAATAACATTTAGTGCAAGGAAAAGCCGGTAAAGTCTGATCAAAGATACTCCAAGGGTCACCATTGAGGTTGATAGTAGTTCAGGACTACACTCTGAATATCTCCCACCTTTCAACCAATGATAAACTTCCTCTTCCCACCCTCTTTCAATCCTTATTCCTATCTTTCCTTGAAAAATACTCGCTCAACACATGTTTAAGAAGGAACTGCAGATGCTGGAAAAGCGAAGGTAGACAAAAATGTTGGGAGAAACTCAGTGGGTGAGGCAGCAGCATCTATGGAGCAAAGGAAATAAATAGGCAACGTTTCGGGTCGAGCCCCTTCTTCAGACACATGTTGTACTTTAGAGATAGAGCGTGGAAACAGGCCCTTCAGCCCACCGAGTCCGGTCCGACCGGCAATCACCCCGTACACTAACATTATCCTACACACTAGGGACAATTCATAATTTTATCGAAGCCATTTAACTTTCAAACCTGAACATCTTTGGAGTGCGTGAGGAAACCGGAGCACTCGGGAAAAACCCACGCAGGTTACAGGGAGAAAGTAGAAACTCCGTACAGACAGCACCCGTAGTCAAGATTGAACCCGAGCCTCCACCGCTGCACAACTGTGCCGCACCATGCAATCATACAGTACTGAAATGGGTCCTGGGGCCCACCAAGTTGCTAGATTCCCAACAGTTGATTTCTACTCCAGTCAGAAGCAGGTCAGCTCTTGCTTACGAAAACATGGCACGAGACCAGGAGTAGCCCAGCAGACCTTCAAGCATTTCTGCCATTTTTCTCAACCCTTGTGTGTTCCAGGGGAGAATGTAGAGGAGTGGTCGCACTATAGAACTATCCAGTCTGAAGATGGACACAAACTGCTGGAGTAACTCAGGCAGCATCTCTGCAGTTATATATATACACACACACACACACACACACATATATATATATATACTAATTTTGGGTGATCAGCCATGATCATATTGTATGGCAGTGCTGGCTCGAAGGGCCGAATGGCTTACTCCTGCTCCTATTTTATATGTATAAAGAATGAAGCTTTTTCTATACATACATACATATGTACATATATATCACATTCAAAATACAATTATCCTCATCTCTATCCAATCCTGCTACTTCCTGTCGTTGCAAATTATATAATTTGCATCATGTACCTTTGTGCTGTTAGGTCAGCCAAAAGATTTACATTAAGAGGTCAATAAGATTACTCAGCAGCAATTATTATAAAGAGCGAATAGTGTTGGCTGTGCCACCGTGCAGATTTGAATTTTATAATGACGTGATGATGTCCATCGGTACTCAGGTTACAAGAGTGGCTCCGAGTGCTGTCGCCCTTTTAAACACTTTACTTATTGACGTTGTATATTCCACTATCCTCAAAACTGGGGCACCAAAATCTAGGCCAACTCCTGCAACTCTACATTTTGAAAAACATTGATAAAAGCATTTATACCTGCGGCTGCATGGCTTCCCTCCAGGTGATCCGGTCTCATGCCACATACCAGAGACTTGCAGGTTTGTAGGTTAATCGGTCTGCTTCCATGCTGTGTCTCCAAACTAACCTAATTTAAAAGCTCCTGCTCTACTCTCAAATGGAATGCAAAAGACCCAGTGACACTATTTAAAGGAGAATTCTACCTGGTATTCTCAGCCAACTTTTCAATATTTAAATTGGACACAAACTGCTGGAGTCAGGCAGCATCTCTGGAAAAAAGGAATAGGCTACGTTTTGGGTTGGAACAAGGGTTGCCAACTGTCCTGTATTAGCTGGGACATCCCGTATATTGGGCTAAAGTGGTTTATCCCATACATATAACCAAATAACCATATAACAATTACAGGGAAACAGGCCCTCTCGGCCCTTCCAGTCCTCCCATCTACCTGCACTCAGACCATTTCCCTTCACGTGTTAAAATCGATCCTGCCTCCACCACTTCTGCTGGAAGCTGATTCCACACAGCCCACCACCCTCTGACCCCCTCACGTTACTCTGTCCCTTATTCTCAGGACACAGGACCGCCCTTGTCCCATATTTGACTGCTACTGCTTGGGTCGAGGGGACTGTCGGGTCAGAGTGCCGTGTCCGGCCCCGCCTCACCTAACCTGACGTAGTGCAGCCCATGGAGTGCAGCAGCAGCGCCTCGCCCGTGGTTCTGTCGGTCAGCAGCCCGGCCAGCTGTCCGACCATTGGACCTTCGTTTACCGTCGACACCAACACCCCTCCATCTCATGGCCGATCATCGGTTGATGAGTTGGATGGGGTGCCGGACTTTGCGCGCAACATCGCGCGGCCCTGGCCAAAACTCCTCAGCTGGCCCGCTGGCTGGGCTTTGTGTGCAGTCCGGCACCCTGGCCAACTCATCATTCACCCAGCCACGGCCGAGTCGGTCAGTTGCCGTCGGGAATTTGTCCCTTATTTTGACCTTTTGTCCCTTATTTGGGAGTGAGAACGTTGGCAACCATGGTCGGAACCCTACTTCAGTCTGAGAGATAATCCATCCGTGGAGAGAAACAGAGTTCATGATTCGGGCCAAAGACTGTTTCATGCAACTGGAAAAGAGAGAAACTTAATTTATTTCCTCACTTTCACAATTTTGATGAAGGGTCCCGGTCTTCAAACAGCTTGTTTTCTCTGTCCATTGATGCTGTCTGACTCGCTGAATGGCCTCAGAATTTTCTGTTTTCATCTAATTATCAGGTTTTTTAAAAATGAGAACTTGCTATGTATTATTTGGTTGCTCCATTTCCCACATTAAAACAATGACTATCCTAGCAAGCAACTTGTTTGGCTAAAATGACCGTACGAAGCGTAAATTATATCCTTAATGGGCCTCGTTACTCGAAGATTTTTTAGGCAACTGTCAGCGACTGTCATAGTCGTAGTAGGTCGCCGAAAAACCGGCAACATCCTCCGTCATCCTGGCCACAATCTACAACAGCATCTACGACAGGAGAAGTCAAGCTATGCTCATTAGCATCAAACCCACTGTCGCCAAAACATTTTCAACATGTTGAAAATTTAGTGTCGACCAGAAAGACGCTACGACTTTTTGCGCGACTGAGGAGACTACTCCTGGCGACCATGTGGTGACAAACTAGTCGCCTGTAGTTGCCTAAAAAAAATTGCCCAAGTGGGACAGGCCCATAAAGGATTCCTAATTTGCAACTCTTCAACCCTTTTGTCCCACACCTTTTTTTAAATCTCTGGTCTTTGTTCTAACCATCTGCCTATGAAAAAAAGCCGTCACCTGCCTTCACCTATACCCTGTCATGCTCTGGCATTCCCTCTGCGCTCTCCACTTTTTCCCTCCCCTACAATCAGTCTGGAGAAGGGTCCCGACCCAAAGCATCACTCATCCATATTCACAAGAGACATTGAGTTACTCCAGCATTTTTTTGTTTTGTAAATCAGCACCTGCAGTTCCTAGTTTCCATATATATATATATTTAGGTCTGTATTACCGATATACCTTCCAAATAAACATTCCCAAATGCTAATTCTGCATCTTTTTAAAGGATGGTATGTTTACCTGCATATTTGGCAGGTAACTGACCAACTTTAGAATTTCGGCTCTTTGCTGTGAATTTTATTCGAGTATTGATATTCAGAAAGCATATGCAGAGTTTTCTGTCGTCTCTCCAGTCCCTGTGTCTCCCTTTTAGTGGTCCACTGCAAAATCTCCTCAAGGTTTATAGTTCATTAATTTAGAGATACAGCATAGAAACAGGCCCTTCGGCCCATCAAGTCCGCACCGACCATCTTCCCTACAGTAAGTCTATCCTACACACTAGGAACAATTGACAGAAGCCAACGAACGTACAAACTGCACATCTTTGGAATGCAAGGGGAAACTGGAGCATCCGGAAGAAAACCCACGTGGTCTCCGGGAGAACGTACAAACTCCGTACAGATCGCACCTGGAGTCAGGATCGAACCCGGGTCTCTGGCGCTGTGAGGTAGCCACTGCGCCACTGTGTCGGGTATTCCTCCGGTTGAAGAAATCCAGCATCTCATGTCTCCAGATGTTGCTACATTATTTCACAAGCACAAAAATCACTCCTTGATAACATTTGTCAATGGCACCTGGTTTTTCTTGTCACACAGTTCCGTACCAGTACATTTCATGCAGACCTTTGGTCATGATCGAGAGCTGAGGTCAGTAAAACAATCTTTGAGTAACTGCTTGTCAGCTGAAAGTGTTGATGGACATCTGTTCGGTAGATAGGTCTTGCTGGCTCTTCCAGACTGACCCAGGTGCTTTCTGTGCCTGACATTGTCACTATGCTTCGTATTACATCTGGAACCTGGTATATAACGAGTCAAAATCTGTAGGAAGGAACTGCAGTTGCTGGTTTAAACCGAAGATGGACACAAAAAGCTGGAGTAACTCAGACGGACAGACGGCATCTCTAGAGAGAAGGAATGGGTGACATTTCGAGTTGAGACACTTCTTCAGACTGGTTAGGAATAAAGGAAACAAGAGATATAGACGATGCAGTAGAGAGATGAAGACCAATGAATGAAAGATGTGCAAAAAAGTTACGAAGATTTGTTTGTTAGGTGAAAACAAGAAGTTCGTGCAATTCAGGTGGGGGAGGGATAGAGAGACAGGGGGGGGAAGACTTGGGTGGGGGAGGGATAGAGAGAGGGGGGGGTGGGGAGACGGTGGGGGGGGGGGGATGAGAGAGAGAGTAACTGGAGTATCTCTGAAGATGCTGCCTGACCCACTGAGTTACTCCAGCATTTTATGCTTATCTTTGGTAGAAACCAATTTCTGCAAGTCATTTTTATTACATCCCAAATATTGTACAATGTTTCTTATAGTTCATAGGTGAAAATTATCTAAAATATTGAGGCACCCTGTGAAGCCACAATGGAGTGCCGATGTCCTTATTCAAAGTTGGATATGCTTGCAATGAAGGCAAGACAGACATCAGGAGATCGAATTCTGGGCTAAAGGGGTTGATATTGAAAAAAGTTGCACAGATTGGGGCTATAATCACTGGAGTGTAGAAGAGTGAGAGATCATCTTGGAAAATCATAAAGAATTCAAGAAGTGGGGTGATGGGGTGGTTGCCAAAAGGACTCTCCTCTGAGCCCAGGTACACAAGACTGTATAAAACGTAGTGAACACTGCCCAGTCCATCACAGCGACTGACCTCCTCACCATCTAAGGGATCTCTAGGACTCACTGCCTCAAAAGGGCAGCAGCATCATCAAGGACCCACATCACCATGGCCATGCTCTCATTTCACTCCTGCCATCGGGAAGGTGGTATAGAAGCCTGAAAACTAACGCCCAGTTTCAGGAACAGCTTGTTCCCAACAGATATCAGGCTACTGAACACCATGAACTGCAACTAAACTCAGAAATGCTTTGATTGCACAAGGGACATGGGCTTTGCATTTGTTTTTGCACTATATATATATTTTTTTTTTTAATGTATTGAACATCTTTAGTGGTCCATTATATTATCTACTGAGTGCTAAGTTTCCATACCTGTTGAGCTGCAGTAAATTTGATTTTACTTCGGAGTCACATGAGTGACTTCGTGAAGACCCCGCCAGCACGCATGCGCGACATATCGTCGCTCGCATTTGCAGTCGACTGCTGGGGGGGGGGGGGGGGGGGGGGGGGGGGGGGGGAGTGCGCTCCTCTGCCGGCAGCTTCAAAAAGGCCCTCAGGTAAGTTTTCACTAATCTTGAGCTGGTTAGTTTTCAGTATTTGTTTGCATTACAGAGAAACTATGGACAGGAGGACAAAAAAGAAGGCTGCGCTGAAGCACGCCTCTACGGACCGCGGGACTTCACAGCGAAGTCGGCAGCCAACATCCCCGGAGCTGACCGCAGAACCGGCAGCACCCGTAACACGGGCCGGGAAAAAAAAAACGGAAGTTGGGGATCAGGACCCGACTCTCCACCACAGCAGTCCAGGGAGCTGCATACTAGTAAGAGGACCGAGCGGGAGTAGGGTAGACAAGACCCCGACTACCTACCGCTTCAGCCTGAACAGAACCTGGCCGGCGGTAAAAAGGTGCATAAAACAGGGCCTGTGTCAACGGCACAACCCAACACTCCACCGTTACAGTTCGCTAGAGGGCGGACCGGTGGGAAAACCGCAGCAGAGTCGAGTAGCCCCGCAGGAGCGACTGGCACCGGCTCCACCGTATCAGTCTGCTAAATTGCGGACCGGTGGACTAGCAACACAAGAGCTGTGAAGCCCCGCAGGAGCGGCTGGCTCCGACTCACCACCGCTTCAGTCTGCTAGATTGCGGACTGGTGGTAGAAAACACAAGTAGTGCAGCCCCGCAGGAGCGGCTGGCTCCGACGTTGCGTCGCATCAGTCCCGAAGACCCGGGACTGGCGGCAAGCCCGCGCGGATGTCGGGTAGCCCCGCTGGAGCAGCTGGCGCAGTCGCAGTCGCACCAGACAGGCGGAAAAACCAACAGGAGGTTGTGTAGTCCCGCTCTCCACCGATTCAGTCCGGAAGACCGTGAACAAGCGGCAAATCCGCGCGGGAGTCGTGTAGCCCCGTAGGAGCGGCTGGCACCGACTACCTACCTCAGTCCCATAGACATCACCTCGACGAGGTGCGGACTGTTGGTAGAGGCCCCATTTGTTCATCAGAACTTGGGGAAGACGACTTGCCGTCCGCAGATAGCGGCGGCGGTCGCATAGCTCGAATGGAGCGCATGGTCGAGCAGCTGCTCGAGAGGGACCTACTCCATCAGGAGCGTGTGGTTCTAGGATCCCGGAGATCCATGGCAGGGCCCATGACAGGGCTGCACGATATCTCTCCCTCCTCAACAGGGAGTGCTAGAAGTCAGGCACTAGCTGATGTCGAAGAGGGGTTGGTGGAAGATCCATTGTTGCAAGAGATGCCAGAAGAGGAACTTCTGGGAGTGGTGTCGAAGTTCGCCGAACCATCCCAGAAAGGGCAGCCTCTTCAGCCGCGACTAGCGGCAAGCATTAATTACCCGACGACCCACCAGCTACGAGAACAGGTAATTTCGGAGGCAACCAACAAATACAGGGCTCCGGAGAATTGCGTGTCGCTGAATGTCCCTACTGTTAATACACCCATATGGGGTAAGATCAGCCCTGGGATCAGGACTCAGGAGTTAAAAATCCGAAAGATCCTGAAATTACTGACCTCAGGCATCACTGCATTTGCCAGGTCAATAGACGGTAGGGACTTGACGGAAGAGCAGCAGGATGCATTAGCTCTGCTATGCAACACTCAGTACGAAATAAACTGCTTTCGGAAGAGCTCTATCCATCCTACATTAAACCTCAAGTTTGCGGGTATGTGTAAGGCCAATGTTACGCCACCACCAAGACAATTGTTTGGTGATGACCTGCCTAAACAGGTTAAAGACCTGGACGAGGAAGCCAAAGCGGTTAGATTAATTAAACCGTCTTCCTCGAGCAGACCACCGGCGTACCATAGGCAGCATCCATATGCAACAACAACAGGCCTCGGGGTCAACCCAACAGAGCAACGGGAACTTTCCCTAAGGTCGCGCCCTTTCAACAGAGGCCTTTTTTAGGCCAGGGCCCACAGCGACCAGCCTGGAAGATGTGTCAACCCCACATCCCAGCAACACAGCAACCCAAGAAAGGCCAGAAGATCAGGCCCCACTGGTAACCATGGAGGTAAGGGGATCTGGTTCTCTTGGGAGTGCTGCATGCGGAACCTCACTAGTAGGAGGGAGATTGCGTCTGTTCTGGGATGCATGGAGTTCTTTAATTTCTGACACTTTTATATTACAAAGTATTCATGGTTACGAAATCAAATTCATAAACGGACAACTTCCCCCAGCTCAGCATGTACCTAGCCGGAAATTTGTACTCTCTCACAAAGAGAAAGTGGAAGGACATGCAGAACTATTAAGGTTATACACCAAGGGGGTTATAGAGAAAACGATACATGAACCTCGAGTTTGTATCTAACATCTCAACTAAAACCAAAAAAAGATGGTGGATGTCGTATCATAATTGATTTAACCCGCTTGAAGACTTTTGTTCAATATACCTATTTCAAGATGGAAACATTTGAAACTAAGCAATTGATTTCCAGAGGGTGCTTCATGGCCTGCATCGACCTAAAAGATGCATACTATTCAGTACCTATATGGAAACATCATCGTAAATACTTAAAATTTGTCTGGATGGGGCAGCTATGGCAGTAAAAGCCTTACCTAATGGACTTACAACAGCCCCCAGGTTGTTTACCAAAATACTAAAACCAGTATTGGCGTCTCTAAGAAGACAAAATCACATAGTCATGGCATATCTTGATGACATTTTAATTGTGGAAAAAACTTTGGAATTAGCTAAATCAGCTGTGACAGCTACCAAGTCACTGTTCGAAAAAATGGGGTTCGTCATCCATCCAGACAAATCTAAGTTCAACCCTTCTGTGATTATGGACTACCTGGGATTCATGGTTAACACCAATCATATGATTGTCACTCTCCCAGAGAACAAATAATAGAGGCATGTAATAGCCTTGCTTGCTTGCACCAGGAAACTATTAGACATGCTGCCAAGATGATTGGAAAACTTGTAGCTACATTTCCAGCTGCACAATTTGGGCCGTTACATTATCAAAATTTGCAAAGAGCAAAGATCTCAGCATTAAAAGCAAATGCTGGACATTTTGACAGACCTATGCAGCTGCCAAACAAGGCAAAAATTGAGCTACGATGGTGGATTAGCAACATTCGTAATTGTTTTAATCCCATCATAATTTCAAACCCATCAGTCGCGTTACAAACCGACACAAGCTCCCAGGGCTGGGGAGCTACCGACACCACTTCCAGTCATGACGGCAGATGGGATTTGCACGAATCTACTTTACTCCAATCACAAGGTGTAAACTATTTGGAAATGCTGGGAGCATTTCACGGACTGTGGGTTTACTGCACAATTATGCATCATACGCATGTCCGTCTTCAGATAGATAATACTACAGTGGTGGCATATTTAAACCATATGGGTGGTATCAAGTCGATATCTTGCGATGAATTGGCAAACATAATTTGGCTCTGGTGTATTGAAAGAAATATTTGGATCTCAGCTACATACCTTCCGGGTAAGCTCAATACAGTGGCGGACACCAGGTCACGAGTATTTAATGACAACACCGAGTGGATGTTGAACCCCCAAATATTTGCTAACATTATAGCCAAGTATGGAACACCAGATATCGACCTCTTTGCATCCAAGTTGAACCATCAGATACCAACATATGTCTCTTGGGAACCAGATCCTGGGGCAGTGGCGATGGACACGTTCTCGCTACAGTGGGGGAAATTGTTCTTCTATGCATTTCCCCCTTTCTGCCTCATCAGTCGGGTATTGCAGAAGATCCAGCTAGACTCTGCATCTGGGAATCTGATAATACCTGACTGGCCCACACAACCATGGTACGCGGTGGTCCTCGGCATGGTGAAAGAAACATGGGTGCAGGTTCCTAAATGCCCGAATCTAGTGACCAATCCTATAACAGGAGAAAGTCATCTGTGCCATGGTCATCTGAACCTGTTGGCTTGCAGGTTCTGAAGAGGCCATTACTGGGATTCAGGCTGACAACGAGGACCATGGATATCATCACAGCATCGTGCAGAGAGTCCACGAGGAAGCAGTACCTCACCCACATAAGAAAATGGGAGGCCTTCTGTACTCGGTACCAAGACCACCTACAACTCTGCAACGATCACTGATGTGCTGGAATTCCTCGCAGGCCTTCACTATGATGAGGGCCTTAGCTACAGTGCCATCAACAGTGCCAGAAGTGCATTGTCATCCTATCTCAATATCGGAGTAGGATCCCACCAGCTGGTATCGAAACTTAAGAGGGGGTATATTCAATTCGAACCCTCCCCGATCATTCTATAATATAACCTGGGACATTGGGGTTGTGTTGTCCCTACTCAGGAGCTGGTCACCAGTTTCAGACCTACCACTGGATAAACTCACCTTCAAAGTGGTGATGTTAATGGCACTGATCACAGCACAACGGATCCAGACCCTCCACAAACTGAAACCGGACAGGATGGACTCGACTCCCACCAAAGTAACCTTCTTTATAGATGAGTTACTCAAACATCACAGGCCTGGGGCAACAGGTCTGAAATTGGAATTCCGAGCATGTCCCGTTGATGTACGACTCTGCATAACCACCTATCTCCGACATTACATCAATGTCACCCAAAACATCAGGAGAATGGAGACAGGTCTGTTCATCAGTCTCAAAAACCCACATCACAGGGTGACGGTGCAGACTATCTCCAGGTGGCTCAGGGTGGTATTGGGTGCAGGAGGTGTAGACACTGACATTATTAAATCTCATTCTACTAGGGCTGCATCCACATCAGCGGCAAGGACCATGGAGGTACCCATGGATCATGTCCTCACAACAGCGGGCTGGACCAGTGAAGGAACATTCCAACGTTTCTATAACAAACCTGTGGCCACTCCCGCAACGTTTGCGGATTCAGTTTTAAGTGCTGTCCCCTAAACGTTTTCCCCAAATTCAGGGTTTTTTTGTTTGTATTAATAAATACGTTATTATTTTTCAGCTTTGTTCAAGTCTGAAATACGTTAACATACTTCCTCCATCAGTAATTACGGCAGTGTGTGAGCATGGACGTGGTCCAGGGCATGGAATCACAGAGCTTTGAAATCTTCACAAAGTCACTCACGTGACTCCGAAGTAAAATAGTAAGATGTTGAAGTTTGATCCTTACTTTATGAGTTACGTTGAGGGAATTCGTGCCCTCCGCTCCCAATCCTCTATCATAAGATCAACTGGTATATTAGTGTCTGTTAATCTTACTATCTCCAGTCAGTGCTGCTATCTGTGATTCCACACAGCTGCTTTGAAGAATGTCGTGCATGCGTGCTGGCGGGGCCTTCACGAAATCCCTCATCGTAACTCCTCATAAAATAAGGATCAAACTTCAAACTGGTAAGTTCTCATTTAATCTTACTAACTTATTTGTTACTTTGAGATGAAAGGCAGTAAAACACTCTCGACTTGACTCCAGGGGGCATAATTTCAGAATGAAGGATTGGCCACTTCAGATGGAGATGAGAAGAAATGTCTTCTCCAAAAGGTCATGAATCTTTGAAATTCTCTAATACAGAGTTACTCCCGCACTTTATTTTTTGCTCAAGACATCTCAACGACTACGCAGTCAAGGAGATATGGGAAAAAAAAGTGGAACAATGATGTAGGAGCCAATATTCGATCAGGCAAGACCTTATTGAATGATGGATTAAGAAGATGACTGGCCTACTCCTGGTCCTATAGTTGTAGATAGAAGATGGAAGAATTAGAACAAGTGTACATTAGATATGATATGAAGTTACTAATTTCAATGAATGCTGCATTGGAATAAACAGCCTAGTTGTGCCCAAAGACAGATGAAAATGGTCAAGAGGTTGAGGCATTTGTGTTCGATGATGGAGATATTGGCTTTGTTGGAGATGATATAACTACAGTCAAATATATAATATTACAAACTCGTTATGCACAGAATTGTGGATGGAGTCCAGACCGGCACACAAGCCAATCTCCCTCCCATTTACATCTCACGCTGCCTCGGCAAGACCAGTAGCATAATCAAGGGCAAGTCGCACCCCGGCCACTCCCTCTTCTCCCTCTCCCATCAGGCAAGAGGTACAGAGGTGTGAAAGCGCACACCTCCAGATTCAAGGACAGTTTCCTCCTTGCTGTTATCAGGCAACTGAAGCATCCTACCAAAAAATAGAGACTAGAGAGCAGTCCTGAGCTACTATCTACCTCTTTGGAGACCCTCGGACTATCTTTGATCAGATGTTACTGGACTTTCTTGTACTAAACATTTTATCCTCTTTATAATGCATCTGTACACTGTACATGGCTCGATTGTAATCATGTTTTGTCTTTCTGCTGATTGGTTAACATGAAAAAGTTTTTCACTGAACTTCAGTACACATGACAATAAACTAGACTCAACTCAAGAGACTGAGATCGCCATGGAGAAAAGGTAATGTCAGACATGTCAAAGGCCACTGTCAGACATGTCAAAGGAGGAAAGCATTTGGGTTGCAATGTGCTTGTAAAGTGAAGATTGTAGGTAGAAAGAAAGGGAAAGAGGGTAGACACTAAAAGAAAGGGAAAGAAAGACAACCAATAAATGTTCCAAAAAGCAATTAATAGGAAGAGTTCAATCTGTTGGCAAACTAATCCAAAATTGCTAGATTGATATTCATTAGTGTCTGTTAAGCATCATGAAATTCAGCACACGCAGGAGACTCACCAGTCACAAAATGCTGGAGTAACTCAGCGGGACAGGCAGCCTCTCTGGAGAGAAGGAATGGGTGTGAAGAAGGGTCTGAAGAGGGGTCGCGACCCGAAAAGTCACCCATTCCTTCTCTCCAGAGATGCAGCCTGTCCCACTAAGTTATTCCAGCATTTTGTGTCTATCTTCGGTTTAAACCAGCATCTGCTGTTCCTTCCTACAGACTCATCAGTCCACTGGCTTTTTTTTTTAAATCGCCAATTGCGATTATGTCTCTTCACAAACTCAGACCAAAATGTGAAAATGTGTAAAATGGTGCCACCTGCAGACTGATGACAGAACAGCAGTTATTGGGCCAGAACAAACATTCAAATGGTTTTTGAACTGAAGCAAAGAGTGAACTTAATGAGTCAAGCAGCATCTGTAGAGGCGAAAGGATTCTATAGGCTGGCGAATGAAGGGGAATGCCCATGACCACATGTTTGATCTGCAGCGATACCCACACAACCCAGGCCACACTCTCATCTTGCTGCTACCGTTAGTTTTTTAGTTTAGTTTAGAGATAGTGTGGAAACGGGCCCTTTGGCCCACCGGGTCCGCACCGACCAGCGATCCCCGCACATTAACACTATCCTACACACCCGAGGGACAATTTTACACTTACACCAATCCAATTAACCTACAAACCTGTACGTCTTTGGAGTGTGGGAGGAAACCGAAGATCATGGAGAAAGCCCACGCGGTCACAGGGAGAACGTACAAACTGCTAACAGACAGCACCCGTAGTCAGGATCGTACCCGGGTCTTCACTACTGAAAGCTCTGAAGTCAACAACCCTACAGATGCGCCACAGTGCCGCCCATTGAGTATTGAGTATAGAAGTTGGGTGGTCATGTTGCAGTTGAATAAGACGTTGATGAGACCGCATTTTGAGTATTTAGTTCAGTTCTGGGCACCATGTTATCAGAATGCTGTTGTCAAGCTGGAAAGGGTGCAGAGAAAATTTTCGAGGATGTTGCCAGGACTAGAGAGTCTGAGCTATAAGGAGAGGTTGAGTAGGCTGGGACTCTATTCCTTGCATCGCAGGAAGATGAGGGGAGATCTTATAGAGGTGTATAAAATCATGAGAGGAATAGATTGGGTAGATGCAGAGAGTCTCTTGCCCAGAGTAGGTGAACCGAGGACCAGAGAACATAGGTTTAAGGTGAAGGGGAAAAGGTTTAATAGGAATCTGAGGGATAACTTTTTCACACAAAATGTGGTGGGTGTATGGAACAAGCTGCCAGATGAAGTAGTTGAGGCTTGGACTAGTCCAATGGTTAAGAAACAGTTGGACGGATCCAGGTTTGGAGGGATATGGATCAAACACGGGCAGGTGGGACTAATGTAGTTGGGACATGTTGGCCGGTGTGGGCAAGTTGAGCCGTATGGCCCATTTCCATGCTGCATCACTAGGATTCTATGACTTATCGGGAAGGAAGTACAGGAACCCATGCAGCATTACCTCCAGGTTCGAGAACAACTTCTCTCCAATATCTACCAGGCTCTGGAGCTACTATGAACTTCAAGGATGGACATAAAATGCTGGAGTAACCCAGTGGGTCAGACAACAGCATTTCTGGAGAAAAGAAATAGTTTCAGATGGAGATCTTTCCACAGACTGAGAGTCAGGGGAAAGAAAAATGAGAGACATAGGCGGTGATAAAGAGAGATATAGAACAAATAAATCGAAAGATATGCAAAATAGTAATGATGATCAAGAAAAAGTCCACAATGGTCCATTGTTGGCTGTGGGTAAGGTGTTAATGAGTTATACAGACAATGAAACTCAACAGGACAACCATTGGGGGACAGGGAAAGAGGGGATGCAAGGGTTACTTGAAGTTGGAAAAATCAATATTCATACCACAGTGTTGTAAGCTGCCCAAGCGAAATATGAGATGCTGTTCCTCCAATTTGTGTTTTGTTTCAAGGACAAAGGAATAGGCCTAGGATAGAAAGGTCAGTATGGGAATGGGAAGGAGAGTTTGGCAACTGGGATATCGTAGGCCCGGGGCGGAACTTCAAGGGTTGCGCTATCGACTTTGACTCCGTTGATTCATAGTGAATCATCAGAATGAATGATTGTAATAATTGCTTATTGTATATTGATTTGTTGTGTTATTGCATTCTTGGGCCTATAAAAGCTACAGCAAATAAAAATATAATTGTTCCATTCGTGATGCACATGAGATTTAAATACTCTCGATCTCTAGTTTTGGCTTGTACTCGCTGGAATTTAGAAGATTGAGGGGTGATCTCATAGAGACTTACAAAATTCTTAAGGGGTTGGACACCCGATGTTGGGGAAGTCCAGGACAAGGGGTCACAGTTTAAGGATAGGGGGGAGGTCTTTTAGGACCGAGATGGGAAAATCGTTTTTCACACAGAGAGTGGTGAATCTGTGGAATTCTCTGCCACAGAAGGTAGTTGAGGCCAGTTCGTTGGCCATATTTAAGAGGGAGTTGGATGTGGCCCTTGTGTCTGAAGGGATCAGGGGGTATGGAGAGAAGGCAGGTACAGGATACTGAGTTGGATGATCAGCCATGATCATATTGAATGCCGTTGCAGGCTCGAAGGACCGAATGGCCTGCTCCTGCACCTAATTTCTATGTTTCTATGTTAAAAATGCTGCAGGGAAACGACCCAACAAGTCCACGTTGACCATCAATCCACCGTTCACACTACTTCTACATTAGAACACTTTCACATTCACTCTTTACACACTAGGGGCAAGTAACCTACAAACCCGCACGTCTTTGGGATGTGGGAGGAATCTGGAGCACCCAGAGGAAACCCACGCGGTCACAGGGAGAACTTGCAAACTCCACACAGACAGTGCCCTAGGTCCTAGGGGCGGCACAGTGGTACAGCGGTAGAGTCGCTGCCTCACAGGGTAAGGGACCTGGGTTTGGCGAGACAAGAGACGGTGCTGTCTGGACGGAGTTTGTGTGTTCCCCCTGTGACCGGGTGGGTTTCCTCCCACACTCCAGAGACGTCCAAAGGTTTGTACGTTCAATGGCTTCGGTAAAATTGTAGCGTGTGGGATAGTGCTAGCGTATAGGGATGATCGCTGGTCGGCACGGACTACATGGGGAAGAAGGGCCTGTTTCCGTGCTGTATCTCTGAAGTGTAAAATTCCTGGTGCTGTGGGACAGCAGCTCTTTGTATGAATTCTGGCCATTTTCTCCTCAGTTAATCTTCCTTTGTTACATTCAGCTTGTTCGTTTTAACCTCTGGGCTGGCTCAATCTTCACTTGTTTTATTTGTACTTCCTACGGCCTTCTGCTGTGCGTCCCCCACCCATCCCACGTAAATGTTTCCATTCAATCTGTTGGCTCTTTTGTTCGCATTTATAGTTTAATTGCTGCCTTCTTTGTCCTCCTCCATGTGGATTTTTCTTTATAAACGCTCTTGGTTTTATTCCAGCCGAGAGTGATCCATTTTCTGCCCTGGCTCCTTTCCTATTTACTTTTGTCTTTGACTTCTTGCATTTCTTTGCTTTCCATGTGTTCTCTATTTACTCCACAGTCCTTTGTCTGCCTCAGCTAAAGCAGCCAGTCATTTGCTTTGTTTCTTTTGATTCTGCAAAATAACTTCAGTCGAAGTGTGATCCAAGTCTGAAGAAGGGCCCCGACCCGAGCCGTCACCTATCCATGTTCTCCAGAGATGCTGCCTGACCCGCTGAGTATCTTTCCATTTTTATTATCTGTTCTATAAACCAGCATCTTTAGTTTACTTACGATACGATAGAACTTCAAGATTCAAGAGAGTTTATTGTCATGTGTCCCAGATAGGACAATGAAATTCTTGCTTTCCTTCAGCACAACAGAATATAGTAGGCATAAATAAATACAGAACAGATCAGTGTGACCATATACCATTGAATAAGCAGATAAAGTGCAAAGGGCTATTAATGTTCTGAGTTTTGTTTGAGTTGAGTTTAATAGCCTGATGGCTGTGGGGAAGTAGCTATTCCTGAACCTGGATGTTGCAGATTTCAGGCTCCTGTACCTTCTACCTGAAGGCAGCAGGGAGATGAGTGTGAGGGAAATTGATCTGCCAACAGTCATAGAACACAAAATACATGAAACATGAAATTAAAGTGACGAGTGGAAAGGATTGGGGATGTGCAAAGATTGGGGGGGGGGGGGGGTATGAACATACAAACCGGAACGCCTTTGGAGTGTGGAAGGAAACCAAAGGTCGCGGAGAAAACCCACGCAGGTCACAGGAAAACGTACAAACTCCTTGCAGACAGCACCCGTTGTCGGGATCAAACCCGGGTCTCTGGTGCTGTGAGGCAACAACTCTACCGCTGCGCCACCGTGCAACCCTTTAAGTGTTAGATTACTTTGAGATTGATTTATCTTCAAGCAGCTGTTTTCCCCATCTAGCCTTGACAAATCACTGCTCAGACTAGCAATATTGGAATTAGCCCAATTAAGAACCTATTTTAACATCATCCTCAGACTTGTGTCTAATTATATTAAGTGCTCACTTGAAAATTTAATCTTGCCGTCTTGATTTCTTGGGAACGGGGTGGTTAGAAACACGGCGGAGCTATAGGATCTTTGGACATGACCTTTCAGTTTTCCAACCCCATTATCTACCCTCATCATTATTGACCTTCCTCAATTACTTAACATTGTCCTCATCCACAATTATCTTCCTTTGATCCCCAGAGCCACATTCATTCTTTGCCTACAACCTTACCACCACATCCGCCATCTGCAATTATTAAAGGTATCCCCTCCCGGTCTTGATTCCCCATCTGTGGAGTTTGCATGTTCTCCGTGACCAGGTGGGTGTCCCCTGGGTCCTCCATATCCCAAAGATGAGCAGGTTTGTAGGTTAATGGGCCACTGTAAATTGCCCTTAATGTGTAGTGTGAATGATGATATAGAACTAGTGAACAGGTGATTGATGGTCAGTGTGGACTCGATGGACCGAAGAGCCTATTTCCATGGTGTATCTTTCAATCCTTGCCCTGCCTTGTCACTCAAGTCTTCACTCAACCAAAACACACTGCCTCTGCTCCAAAAAACTAACTTCTGCCCACCTCCAGTCCAATTTATCAATCCCTTCACCTTATAATCCTTAATGTTGACCTTTCTCCTCTGCCCAATTACCAAGCTCTCTCTAACTGTGGATATCTATCCCCACCCTAGCCACAAGGATGTCTCCTATCACCACACCCTAGCCATTTTCATCTCCATTTACCAATCTGCTTCTCCAGTCACTGTTAACATTGGCTCAAGTCTGGCACTCCAGTGTAGCTCCAGTTGATATGCCTGCAGATACCAGACCCATATCCTCAATAAGGATTGTATTATAGCTATTTGAAAATATAGTGTCTCAAATAATTTGGTGATTTTGTTTTACGGTGGCGGGTGTGTTACCACGGCTTTGCTTGTAAATATTCTTTTGTATCGTAATTGAATAAATTCTTTTTGATTTAAAAAAAATACCAGACACACTTCTTGTGCAGGCTTGCTTCTGCATGAGTTACCTCCACTGAAAGATTGACAGAAATATAACAGGACCTGAACAATGTCAGCACCTTGTATGCGTAGACAACCAGGAATCAACTAGATATATCGACACAAACTTTCTTATTCTTTGAAAGTTTCTAATCAATTTCTTTACAATGTGCATAAAACTATTTGGCTACATTAAGAAACTTCTAATCCTTAAAGGAAGGATTTATCTGGACTCTTAAAGAAGGGTCATCCATTCCTTCTTTCCAGTGATGCTGCCTGTCCCAGCATTTTGTGTATATCTTCAGTGTAAACCAGCATCTGCAGTTCCTCCCTACACACTGCTAATCCATTTTGATCTGTCTTAGATTTCCTCATGGTCTCAAGGGCTTTGACCGTATTGTGGACTAGGAACATGCCTTACCATGGGGTCCAGACAGATAATTAGCAAATCTTCTCATCAAGTCCACACACAAGATTAGAAGTTGTTCAGCCAGAGCGGAACACACTTCTCGGCGCCTGCACACAACGGTGCCTGTCTTGTGCTTCTTGTGCATGGTGGTGGAAAGATTGGTGGAAACAGGGCTGCGACGTGAACGCTCTTTCCTTGACCCAATTAGCAAATATAACAAGAGTAACGCAATATTTGGGATTTATACATTTTCTTATTCAAAGTTACACTTACATAGAAGATTACTTCCTTTACTGTGTGTGCGCACTATAATATTCGGACCAAAGAGTTAGCACAAAGCTGCCGGCCCCGATGGCATCCCCGGGCGGGTGCTCAGGGCATGTGCTGGACAACTATCCCTGGTCCTCACTGACATTTTCAATCTGTCACTGGCCCAGGGTGTCGTCCCCACTTGCCTCAAGACATCTACCATTGTGCCAGTGCCCAAACAATCAGCGACAGGGAGTCTCAACGACTTCCAGCCAGTGGCACTCACCCCTGTCATCGCCAAGTGCTTTGAGCAGCTGATCTCGGCTCACCTCAAAGCCAGCCTCCCCCCCACACTGGACCCCCATCAGTTTGCCTACCGGACCAATAGGTCAACAGAAGACGCCATATCGGCGGCCCTACACTCTGCCCTGACCCACCTGGACAGCAATAACACCTACATCAGGCTGCTGTTCATTGACTTCAGCTCCGCCTTTAACACTGTCATACCCGCTAGCTTGATCACCAGACTCAGCGGTCTTGGCATCTCCACTTCCCTCTGCAATTGGACACTGGATTTCCTCACTAACAGACCACAGTCTGTTAGGGTCAACAACCTCACCTCCTCCACTATAACACTGAACACCGGCGTGCCACAGGGCTGTGTGCTCAGTCCTCTCCTCTACTCTCTCTTCACCCATGACTGCATCCCTAAGCATGGCTCCAACGCCATCATAAAATTTCCCGGCGACACCACGGTGGCAAGACTGATCAGTGACAACGACGAGTCAGCCTACAGGGAAGAGGTCCAGCACCTGACAACCTGGTGTGCCAACAACAACCTCGTCCTCAACTCCCAGAAGACGAAGGAACTCATTGTTGACTTTAGAAAGAACAGGGGGGCAGACACGCCCCCATCCATATAAACGGGACTGAGGTGGAGCGGGTCTCCAACTACAAATTCCTCGGAGTACACATCTCGGAGGATCTGTCCTGGTCCCTCAACACCTCCAAGCTTATCAAAAAGGCGCAGCTGCGCCTTTACTTTCTGAGGAGGCTCAAAAACGCCCACCTGTCCCCCCAGATACTGACCAACCTTTACCGCTGTACCATCGAAAGCATCCTGACCACCTGCTTTACGGTATGGTACAGCAGTTGCACCGTAGCAGACAGGAAGGCACTACAACGGGTGGTGAAAACCGCCCAGTACATCATTGGTGCCCCGCTCCCTGCCATGGATGCCCTCCACTGAAAACGGTGTCTGAGACGGGCCGGGAAGATCATCAAAGACCCCTCCCACCCTAACCATGGACTGTTTGCCCTCCTACCATCAGGGAGGCGGTACAGGAGCCTCAGGTCCCGCACTAGTAGGATGAGGAACAGCTTCTATAACAACACCATCACACTGCTGAACTCGGAGTCCTGCCGATAGATTTCTCCAGTCTCTCCGTCCACATTGTCTGCATTCTGTATTTATTTCTATATTGCTATTACTACGAACTGACGCTAAACTGCATTTCGTTGTACCCATACTTGTATCTGTGCAATGACATTAAAGTTGAATTGAATTGAATTGAATTGAGATGCTGGAAGCACTTAGGTGAAGCAACATTTTCCACATTTATTTCAAATATCCAGCTTCTGCAGCTTTTAAAAAAAATCTCTACCTACAGAAGTGGTATGGTACAGAGGGGTTTCAATATAATTTGCTTTGAATGTCAGATATGCAAGAATAAAATCCATAATTGAGGAATCAAGGTTTGTTTACTTTTGTTTGTCACGTGTAGTGAGGTACAATGAAAAACTCTTGTTGCGTGCTGACCAGCCAGCAGAAAGATAATACAGGATTACAATCGACCCATCCAGTGTACAGATACATGATAAATGAATAACGTGAATAACGTTTAGTGCAAGATAAAGCCAGTCCAGTCCAATCAAAGATAGTCCGAGGGTCTTCAATGAGGTTGCTAGTAGTTCAGGACTGCTCTCTAGTTGTTGGTAGGATGGCTCAGT
This sequence comes from Okamejei kenojei, assembly GCA_035221665.1. Taxonomy (NCBI): domain Eukaryota; kingdom Metazoa; phylum Chordata; class Chondrichthyes; order Rajiformes; family Rajidae; genus Okamejei; species Okamejei kenojei. The sequence goes on from CM069146.1 coordinate 48,133,899, forward strand.
TGCCTGATAATAGGAGGGAAGAAACTGTCCCTGAATCTGGAGGTGGGCGTTTTCACACTTCTACACCTTTTGCCCGAAGGGAGAGGGGAGTAGGAGTGGCTGTATCCAAGGAAAATCTTGGCATAAACATGCCACAGGAAAATCCAACTAAAGGGGCCTTGTGGATATGATAGTTATATATATAACTATCTATATGAAACATAGAAAATAGGTGCAGGAGTAGGGCATTCGGCCCTTCGAGCCAGCACCACCATTCAATATGATCATGGTTGATCATCCAAAATCAGTACCCCGTTCCAGCTTTCTCCCTATATCCCTTAATTCCATTAGCCCTAAGAGCTATATCTAACGAAAACATCCAGTGATTTGGCTTCCACTGCCTTCTGTGGCAGAGAATTCCACAGATTCACAACTCTCTGGGTGAAAAAGTTTTTCCTCATCGCAGTCCTAAATGGCCTATCCCTTATACTTAAACTGCGACCCCTTGTTCTGGATTCCCCAACATCGGGAACATTTTTCCTGCATCTAGTCTGTCCAATCCCTGAAGAATTGTATATGTTTCTATAAGATTCCCTCTCATCCTTCTAATTCCCAGTGGATACAAGCCCAGTCGATCCATTCTATGAAGGGAGAATCTCCTGGGTGAACCTGCCAAGCTGTAGTTTAAGATCAGGGCAGGGCATGGAGTGTTGGATGTGGTCATGTCTATATTAGATGTTACATTGGACCATTTCCCCATTTTGTTTGGTGATGACAGGAAGATAACTCACAAAGGAAATTGCATTGCTGACATGAAGCCCGTTGCCTAGACACTGAATCAGAAGTCATGTGTGGCAGAAAACATAAACCGTTCATGACCCATCTTTGACCGCCTGCTAAAAATATCTGTGGGGTTTATTTGTTCAAATATGACTCCGTGCAATCCCAAGTGACTAATAAAGTATTGACACCATCTTGTGTTTCACTGAGATCTGAGTGACAAACCTGAACATCGAGTTATTTTGCTTACTGTCTTCTATCCATCACAAACAGCATCACGTTACATGTTTTACTGGCACATGGACTACAAGGGATATACGGGACTGTCATCTCCTCATTTAAATGGAAGACTTAGATGTGTACAGCATTACTCACAACTAGGAGCTCTTGCTCCAAGTCATCTTGATGCAGTTAACTAAGCATATCTGCACTGCGGAGACATTCAACCGAAACGTCACCCATTCCTTCTATCCAGAGATGCTGCCTGTCCCACTGAGTTACACCAGCATATTGTGTCTACCTTCAGAGTAAACCAGCATCTGCAGTTCCTTCCTACACATTATATTATAGACTTCTTGCATAGCCAACTAGAGTGGCACAAAACGGTACGACTGGTAGAGTTGCTGCCTTGCAGCGACAGAGATCCTGGTTCAATCCTGGCTTTGGGTACTATCTGTGTGGAGTTTGCACGTTCTCCCTGTGACAGCATGGGTTTCCTCCAGGTGCTCCGGTTTCCTCCTACATCCCAAAGACATGCGAGTTTATAGGTGAATATACTGTATGCCCTTTTTCAGGCTGATCCGGTCGCGACCAGAAACAGCACCTATGTTCTCCAGGGACTCCAGTGCTGTGTCCTTTATTTACCTTTGTGTTTGCTACATTCAACACATCATTAGGAACTTTGAAATAGCAACCAAGTTCAGGCTTCACTCTGACCTTCTTCCCCATGATATTCACTAACCTGCCGGGACTCGATATTAAGACTCTCACATTAACAATTCACCCTGTGACTTAACTATCGAACCACTGCCAATGCCCTGCAAAGATACTGATAGCAATGGAGCTCAACGAGGCTCAGTAGGTGCGGCACAATGGCTCAGCAATAGAGCTGCTGCCTTAAGAGACAGCGACCTGGGTTTGATCCTGTCTGAACGCAGTTTGTACATTCTCCCTACGACCGTGTGAGTTTTCTCTGGTTTCCTCCCACACTCAAACCTGACATACAGTTTTGTAGGTTAATTAGCTTTGGTAAAAAATGTAAATTGTCCCTAGTGTGTAGTGTACGGGGATCGCTGGTTGTTCCAGACCAGTGGGTTGAAGGCCATATTTCTAAGCTGTATCTCGAAAGTCTAAAAACAATTGGAACTTTCTTAGCATTATTTCTAATGCAAATTGAATTGTCAAATCATCTCTATATTAGGTGTGGTTGTTAAAATACAACATGGACAAAAAGAGGGGAGCAGCTATGTAAACGTTTTATATAGTGCATGTGTTCAATATTAATTTAGTGCAAACAAGTAAGAAAACTGAGCAAAAAAAAAGGATAGAATTACTTTATGCAGTCCAACAAAGGAAACTGGCAGATATAGTCCAGCAACCAATCTGCTCAGTATCACAGAAGATGGAGAAACAAGGACCTGCAGATGCTGGAATTGGAGCAAAACACAAACTACTGGAGGAACTCAGCAGGTTCGGCAGCATCTGCGGAAGGAATGAACAGATGGTGTTTCAACTCAGAATCCTTCTTCAGACACATCAAACTAAAATAGAGCCACAACTCAAAACATTGTCTGTCTGTGCCCTCTCCAGAAGCTGCCTGATCCGCTGAGTTCCTCTCGCACTTTGTGTTTTGCTCAATTTCACACAAGGCTGTAACGGATAAGAGAGGCTTCATTACTGACTCTTGAACTTTTGTTTCCTTAAATTACAATTAATACACAAAGTACTTGTGCTATAATACCCATGCTACTAGTATCTACTACTTATGCTACTAGTATCTACTAAATAAAGGAAACTTCAGTCGATTAACTCACTTTAACAAATGCTGAACACTCACATCCTGTCTTCCACTTATCCTAACCCATTATTGAACTCGTAACGCCACAAATACTCACCTTGCATAAGACCGGGATACACTAACACAGACAACAATTACAAAGAAATACACATACTGCATGTTATACATCTCCTTTCTTCTCCACCAAATCCACCGACTGCCTTGCCCCGCTGCCTCTGACATCTGCTGACATTTATGTCCCGACGCAAACTCTATCCGCAAATTCCTAGCTCTCTAAATAGCGACATGGTCGATCCTGCTATGAAAGCTCTGCAACCCAAGATGTACTCTTGCTCTCCATCCTCGCTGCTCAACTTCTGCTGCCAACTTTACATATCTAACCTTTTTAGTTTAGTTTATTAGTTTAGAGATACAGCGCGGAAACAGGCCCTTTGGCCAACTGAGTCCATGCCGACAAGCGATTCCTGCACATTAACACTATCCTACACACACTAGAGCCAATTTACACTTATACCAAGTATACAAACCCAAGCCAATTAATCTATACGTCTTTGGAGTGTTGGAGTAAACAGAAAATCTTGGCGAAAACTCACACGGAGAACGTACAAACTCCGTACAGACAGCACCCATAGTCGGGATCGAATCCGCGTCTTTGGCGCTGTAGACGGTGTAAGGCAGCAACTCCACCGCTGCGCCACCGTGCCACCCGTTTTCTTGTAATAAGCGAGTTCGGTATTCCGACTGAGCATGCCCAGGTCATAGGTCACTCGCGATAAACATTCTCGGCAGCTGTGCTGTTGCGTGTGTACAGACCAGCATTTCATCCGTAGTCAGGATCGAACCAGGGTCTCCAGCGCTGCAAACGCTGTTGAATTGCTATTGGACCACCTCCGTCCCCTCCCGAGTGTCCCACCCTGTCTGGAGGCGGCCGGAGATGCCCGGGGTGACCCTGGACTGATGGGACACCAGCCCAGAGCAGTGGCTGCCCAAGGCTTACAGCCAGCGCGGACCACCAGTCCGGGGCTGACGGTTAACCCGACGGGACAGGCAGAGTTGAGCTGGAGTTAGCGCTTCTTCTCCGCGCTGGCTATGCCCTCTGGCCGCCACTGCACCAGGCCGGTGTCTCGTCAGTCCAGGGTGCTTATTATGCATTACAAGGCCATTACTTTACAATAATATCAAAAATAGTTCCACTGCGATGATTTGAAATTTTGAAATTAAATATAATGGAATCAAAAGTGGAGAACATTATTTCCTCTGACCAAACTACTAGCTAAAAATATCAACACAACAAAAATGATCCACCTGCAATATGTTTTGGAAAGATCTTCCACACTTGTGCCTCCAAGTCAAATGAACAACTGCGGTGCCATCTGGGCTGGTTCACATTCCAAACCTCTGAGAACATGCTACGTAAATACACTAGGTGGCTTTCAATCATTTACAAGTCTTCCATTTAACCCTAGTATCATGAAATTAGTTTTTTTGACATACTGCACATTATGTAAAGTAACTTTCAAATTCAGCACATATTAAAACTCAAATTACCCCTTTAATGTCATGGCTAAATATTTGCCACACTTCATCTGTTGCACGTCAATGAATTTTTAATGGTCAATAATAATTTCAAACAAGCACAGTAAAGACAACTAGATAAAGGTAGAAAGCTGATCTGTATTACAGACCGTTTAAGAAGGAACTGCGGTTGCTGGAAAATCGAAGGTAGACAAAAATGCTGGAGAAACTCAGTGGGTGAGGCAGCATCTATGGAGCAAAGGAAATAGGCAACGTTTCGGGTCGAAACCCTTCTGCAGACTGATGTGAGAGTGGGGGGGGGGGGCGGGAAGAAGAAAGGAATAGGTGGAGCCAGTGGGCTGAGGGAGAGCTGAGAAGGGGAGGAGAAATTAGGGTCAATGTTCATACCGCTGGGGTGTGAACTGCCCAAGCGAAATATGAGGTGCTGCTCCTCCAATTGACAGTGGTCCTCACTCTGGCCATGGAGAAGGTCCAGGACAGAAAGGTCGGATTCGGAATGGGAGGGGGAGTTGAAGTGCTGAGCCACCGGGAGATCAGGTTGGTTATTGCGAACCGAGCGGATGGAGCTCAAACTGGCATCTTTAAACGTGCGCAGTATAAAGAGCACTGCGCGATGTGTTAATGCCTTACAGTACCTGGCCAAGGTCAAGGCAGATGTGACTTTTCTTCAGGAGTGCGGGCTGCCACACCTCCGCTGCTATCGGAGGTGGTCGCGATGGTGGCCCCACGGACTGTCTGTGTGGTCGGGGGGAAATGACTGTCGTGCTTCCGGCCTGGGGATTTTTGCTGCGGGGAGGGAACTTCACCATCACTGAGGTCAAGGAAGTGGTTGGAGGGCGTCTCCTCGTGGTGGATGTTATGTACCGTGGCTCTCCGCTCCGGCTGATAAATGTGTATGCCTCACCCACGCAGAGCGAGCGGCTGGCCGTTCTCCAGCAGCTCCCAGTGCTGCTGGCCACGTCCCGGCAGCTCGTTCTGGCCGGTGACTTCAACTGCATCATTGATGCGGCTGGACGATCCGGCAGTGCCGACAGCAGACTGGACAGCACGTCCAAGTTTCTGATGGAGATGGTAAAAGACGCAAAGCTGCGTGACGCCTTCAGCGACCCTGCAGGCGGGTCCCAGCCGCAGTTCACTTGGTCGAGATCGGACGGTTTAGCCCGATCCCGGATAGACTTCGTCTTCACGACGAAGGCCGTCACGGTGAGACACACTGACCTCACACCAGTGTTCTTCTCCGACCACTGCCTACTTCAGGCTTCCTGTCACCTACGGGAGGACCGGAAGGCAGGCAGAGGGACGTGGAAGTTAAACACGAAACTGTTGACCCCAGAGAATGTCGAGGAGCTAAAGAGGGACTACGCATGTTGGAGAACGGTGAAGCCCCTCTTTGACTCTCTGGTGGGAAGCAACCAAGGAGAACATTAAGAGGTTCTTCATAATTAAAGGGGTTCAGAGAGCAAGACAGAGTCAGAGGGAATTGTGCCAACTCCAGACAGATTTGCAGCAACTGCTCCTTCTGCAGTCGAGCGGGGTGGATGTGAGGGAGGAACTTAGAGAGTTGAAGGACCGGCAAGCTCAGCTCTTCACCTCTGAATCCTCCAAGATCATCTTCCGATCTAGGGTCCGCCATGTGGAGCAGGATGAGACGTGCTCACGTTTCTTCTTCCATAAGGTTCACAGGGGGAGCTCTGTGATGAACAGCCTTAGGGAGGAGGATGGCACGGTAGCATCCTCACAGACAGACGTGCTGAGGATCTGCAAATCCTTTTACACAGATTTGTATGACCAAAAGACCACAGACAGTACCTCCTCCCAGAACTTCCTGTCCTCAATCACGGAGGTCTTGGAGGACAGCAAGCGGGAGAGTCTGGACCAACCACTGACCCTAGAGGAGCTGACTGGCTCCATCCGTTCCTTTGACTCGAATAAAACTCCCGGAAGCGATGGCTTACCGGCTGAGTTGTATTTGGCTCTGTGGGACTGGATGGGCCCGGACCTGCTAGAAGTGTACAACAACATGCTTCTGGCCGGTAGCATGTCAGACTCCATGAGGAAGGGCAACATCACCCTAATCTACAAGCAGAAGGGGGAGATGAAGGACATAAAGAATTGGAGACCCATAACACTCTTGAATGTGGACTACAAGATCCTGTCCAAGGCCATCGCCAATCGGGTCAAGTCTGCTCTGGGACAGGTGATCCACCCGGACCAAACCTGTGCTGTACCTGGCAGGAAAATCTCAGACAGCCTAGCGTTGCTGAGAGATACCATCGCCTACGTGCAGGACAGACGGGTGGATGCCTGCCTAGTCAGCTTGGACCAGGAGAAGGCCTTCGACAGGATTTCGCACACGTACATGAGGGACGTGCTCTCCAAAATGGGTTTTGGGGAGGGAATCAGAAATTGGATCAAACTGCTCTACACCAACATCCGTAGTGCAGTCCAAATCAATGGGTGGGAATCAGACAGTTTCCCTGTAAGGTCTGGAGTTAGGCAGGGTTGCCCTCTCTCACCTGTCTTGTTTGTCTGCTGTATTGAACCTTTTGCTGAATCCATCAGGAAGGATGCGGGCATAAGAGGAGTGACATTGCCAGGCAGTGGGGGCATTCAAGTAAAGACCTCCCTGTACATGGACGATGTCGCTGTCTTCTGCTCGGATCCAGGGTCGGTTCGCAGACTGATTACTATCTGCGACCAGTTTGAGTCGGCCACGGGAGCCAGGGTGAACCGCAGGAAGAGCGAGGCCATGCTCTTTGGCAACTGGCCTGACAGATCTTCCGTCCCCTTCACCATCAAGCCTGACTTCTTGAAGGTGCTGGGGATCTGGTTTGGGGGGGCTGAGGCATGTAACAAAAATTGGCTGGAGCGGATAGCCAGGGTGGGGAGGAAGCTGGAGCTGTGGAGGCAACGCTCCCTCTCCATAACGGGAAAGAATTTGGTCATCAGGTGTGAGGTGCTCTCGGGGCTGCTGTACTTGGCACAAGTGTGGCCTGTCCCTCCCTCATACGCCACAGGGATCACCCGGGCCATCTTCCACTTCATCTGGGGGTCGAGGATGGACCGGGTGCGACGGGCCACAATGTACAAGTCGGCAGACAACGGGGGTAAAAGCGTGCCCAACGTCGCCCTCATTCTGATGGCCACCTTCGTGTGTGGCTGCATCAGGCGTAGTGTAGAGCCAAGGCACGTGGGCACCAAGTGTCACTACCTGCTGAGGTTCTACCTGTCCCAGGTGTTGAGAAGGATGGGCCTGGCGCAGGTGCCACGCAATGTGCCAGTCAGCTGGACATTGCCGCCCCATCTGTCGTCGGTGGAAGGGTTCTTCCGGACCAACCCCTTTGACCACATGTCCATCGGGCAGTGGTCAGCACAGAATGTCCTGCAGGCACTGCAGGGAAAGGACTCTATGGACCCGGTGGCGTGGTTCCCTGAGCAGACTGCCCAGCTCGTCTGGCAAAAAATGCCTCATCGCCAGAACTCACCAACAAGCACCAAGACCTGGCTTGGCTGGCGGTGAGGGGAGCCCTCCCAGTCAGATCCTTCCTGCACCGTCGGAACCTCACTACCAGCGCACGCTGCCCTCGGGACGGCTGCTATGGCGAGGAGACGGTTGCCCACCTCTTCACAGAGTGTGGGTTTGCTAAAAGAGTCTGGAGAAAAATGCAAGGGTCCCTGGTACGCTTTATCCCGAACAGCTCCGTCACAGAGGACTCTGTGATTTACGGACTGTTCCCAGGGACACATTCAGAGACTGACATCGAGTGCTGCTGGAGGGTCATCAACTCGGTAAAAGACGCCCTTTGGTCTGCCCGAGCATTGCTCACCACCCAGCAGAGCGAGATGTCCGTCAGGGAATGTTGCCGACTGGCCCGCTGCAGACTGCAGGAGTACGTGCTGAGGGACGCACTGAAGCTCGGTGCAGCCAACGCCAAGGCTCGGTGGGGGAGGGCCACAGTCTAACGCCCTTCCGCTGCTGGACATGGGGGGGTACAGTATTGTGGAGACGCCCCTCAATATAAGGGAAGGTATCCCACGCCATTGTGGCATGAGTGGGGGACTGATTTGTGGAAACTTGGGAAAAAGAAAATGTCTAAACTGTATTGATCTATTGTACAGCCTCCGAAAATGTCGGATGGATTTTCCGCAAGGTTAATGTATTGTATATATTTATCATTCGAATAAAGTATATTTTGAAATTAAAAAAAAAAAAAAAAAAATATTGCGAACCGAGCGGATGTGTTCGGCGAAGTGATCGTCAAGCCTACGCTTGGTCTCACCGATGTAGAGCAGCTGACATCTAGAGCAGCGGATGCAATAGATGAGGTTGGAGGAGGTGCAGGTGAACCTCTGCCGCACCTGGAAAGACTGCTTGGGTCCTTGGATGGAGTCAAGGGGGGAGGTAAAGCGACAAGTGTAGCATTACTTGCGGTTGCAAGGGAAAGTGCCCAGAGAGGGGATGGTTTGGGTGGGAAGGGACGAATTGACCAGGGAGCTCAGGAGGCAGCGGTCTCTGCGAGAAACAGACAGAGGAAGAGTTGGGAAGATGTGGCAAGTGGTGGGATCACGTAGGAGGTGGAGAAAATGCAGATCCCCTAGTGGTGGGATGCTGAACTCAGTTAGACATGTCAAATAAAAATTGAAATTCTCCTCACAGACACATAATCAAGTACCTCCTAACATGGCCAAACTCATCCGAAAAGCCGACCTTGAAAACCAGGCCTTACCTGGAATAAGTCTTCAAACACAATCTTCCTCTGCAGAGAGTATTCCACATGATTGGCAAGGAGCTGGCTAGCACAAGAGTTTTCAATTAAAGGTGACAAGCTTACCCCCAGTAGTAACGAGACTGAATTCAATCCACAATTAAGGTTTGCCAGCTACAAAATCTGTCAATGGGATTGGCAATAACAAACCTTCCAAAGCTACTAACATTAAAAGCAATTATTAAAATGGAAAAGTTTAAATAGGTAAAAAAAAACTTTAAAGTTAAATTAACATTAAAACATTTAAATAGGTTAAAAATAAACTTAAAAGTAAAATTAACATGAAAAAGTTTAATTTTGGTAAAAACATAAGTAAAATTAACATTAAAAAGTTTAAATAGGTAATAAAAACAAGTAACATTGATATGAAAATGTTTAAATAGGTTAAAAAAAACTTAAAAGTAACATTGATATTCAAATGTTTATAGGTAAATATGTTTTTTTTTTTAAACTTTAAACCCAAAGGATATAGTTAAAAATAATTAAAATTAACCCTTAGTTAAACCATAAAAAGCAAATAACTTGCCACTCAGCAGCGTTTCATCCATTTAATTAAATTCCTGCCTGCTTGAGCAATGCCAGGTTTACCTAATGCAGCTGCAGTTTCTTCCCAACCTAAGTGCAGTGGTTTAGAAACATAGAACATAGAAACATAGAAATTAGGTGCAGGAGTAGGCCATTCAGCCCTTCAAGCCTGCACCGCCATTCAATATGATCATGGCTGATCATCCAACTCAGTATCCCGTACCTGCCTTCTCTCCATACCCTCTGATCCCCTTAGCCACAAGGGCCACATCCAACTCACTCTTAAATATAGCCAATGAACTGGCCTCAACTACCCTCTGTGGCAGAGAGTTCCAGAGACTCACCACTCTCTGTGTGAATAAAGTCTTTCTCATCTCGGTCTTAAAGGATTTCCCCCTTATCCTTAAGCTGTGACCCTTGTCCTGGACTTCCCCAACATCGGGAACAATCTTCCTGCATCTAGCCTGTCCAACCCCTTAAGAATTTTGTAAGTTTCTATAAGATCCCCTCTTAATCTCCTAAATTCCAGAGAGTATAAACCGAGTCTATCCAGTCTTTCTTCATAAGACAGTCCTGACATCCCAGGAATCAGTCTGGTGAACCTTCTCTGCACTCCCTCTATGGCAATAATGTCCTTCCTCAGATTTGGAGACCAAAACTGCACGCAATACTCCAGGTGTGGTCTCACCAAGACCCTGTACAACTGAAGTAGAACCTCCCTGCTCCTGTACTCAAATCCTTTTGCTATGAAAGCTAACATACCATTCGCTTTTTTTCACTGCCTGCTGCACCTGCATGCCTACTTTCAATGACTGGTGTACCATGACACCCAGGTCTCGCTGCATCTCCCCTTTTCCTAATTTTCCTAATAGTGGTTTGTGCTTCTCTGCTTGGTTCCATTAGGAATACAACAGCAGACGGCAATTGGCCCAAGAGTGGTCGCCAACTGTGGCAGTGTGAAGATTTGTGTTTGTAGTTGGCCCCATAGCAGAAGCGTCCACGTCGCGGGGCTGGAAACTGGAAGTATCCTGAGCTAATTCTGCTACCACCATCATCTATTGCGACGAGGGATGGCTTCCACTGACTGTCGCCGGAAGCTTGCGTCCTTTTCAGGGCAGACGATGACAGCGAGGCCAACATTTGTCACAAGATGGACACGAAAAGAAGAAGGTTTGAGTTTAGTTTATTGTCACGTGTACCGAGTTCCAGTGAAAATCGTTTGACGCATGCTAACCCATCAGCTGAAAGACAATACATGATTACAATCGAGCCATCCCCAGTTTTTTGGGAGAGCTAAATATCCACTTGATATACATGAGCACCCAACTTGCAAGGCAAAGTTCATTGGGGCAGACTAGGGCGTGTACTTCACCCCCGGAACTCAATGACCAGCTGACATTGAGGGAGAGGTTGTGTAGGAAAGAACTGCAGATGCTGGTTTAAACTGAAGATAGACACAAAATGCTGGAGTAACTCAGCGGGGCAGGTAGCATCTCTAGAGAGAAGGAATGGGTGATGTTTTGGGTCACGACCCTTCTTCAGACTGAAAGTCAGGGGAAAGGGAAACGAGAGATAGAGACGGTGATGTAGAGAGATAAAGAACAAATGAATTAAAGATATGCAAAAAAGTAACAATGACAAAGGAAACAGGGTACTGTTAGCTGTTTGATAGGTGAGAAGGAAAAGCTGGTGTGACTTGGATGGGGGAGGGATGGAGAGAGAGGAAATACAGGGGTTGCTTGAAGTTAGAGAAATCAAATTCATACCCCTGGGTTGTTAGCTGCCCATGCGATTACCGTGTTACTAAGCTCGCTATCTCCCTGACCTCACGTGATTACAGACAGAAAGAAAGAATAAATTAGTTAAAGTGGGAAGATGTGATATTGAATCGTGCAGATTAGAATACGCCCAGACATTGTCGATGTTGCCTTGCTGGAATTCTTTGAAGAAGTAAATAGCAGGACAGACAAAGGAGAATCAGTAGATATTGTTTACTTAGATTTTCAGAAAGCCTTTGATGAGGTGCCACACGTTGGGCTGTTTAAGAAGATGAGAGCCCACAGTATCAAAGGGCAGATACTAGCATGGATAGCCGGATGGCAGAAGGCAAAGAGTGGCAATAAAGGGTGTCATTTCGGGTTGGCTGCCAGTGACTAGTTGAGTTCTGCAAGGGTCGGTGCTGGGGCCGCTACTCCTCACGTTGTATATTAATGATTTGGACGTGGGGAATGAAGGCTTTGTGGCAAAGCTAGCAGATGATATGAAGATATGTGGAGGGGCAGGTAGTGTAGAAAGAGCAGTGACTCTGCAGAAGGACTTGGGCAGCTTTGGAGAGTGGGCAGAGAAGTGGCAGATGGATAATAGTGTAGCAAAGTATGGACTCATGCAATTGGTAGTCGGAATAAAGGAGGGGACTATATTCTAAATGTGGTGAGAATTCAGAAATCGGAGGTGCAAAGGGACTTGGGAGTGCTTGTGCAGGATTCCCAAAAAGTTAATCTGCAAGTCATAGAAACATAGAAAATAGGTGCAGGAGGAGGCCATTCGGCCCTTCGAGCCAGCACCGCCATTCATTGTGATCATGGCTGATTGTCTGCTATCAATAACCCGTGCCTGCCTTCTCCCCATATCCCTTGACTCCACTAGCCCCTAGAGCTCTATCCAACTCTCTCTTAAATCCATCCAGTGATTTGGCCGCCACTGCCCTCTGTGGCAGGGAATTCCATAAATTCACAACTCTCTGGGTAAAAAGGTTTTTTTCTCACCTCAGTCGTAAATGACCTCCCCTTTATTCTAAGACTGTGGCCCCTGGTTCTGGACTCACCCAACATTGGGAACATTTTTCCTGCATCTAGCTTGTCCAGTCCTTTTATGATTTTATATGTTTCTATAAGATCCCCCTCATCCTTCTAAGTGAATCCAGTGAATACAAGCCTAGTCTTTTCAATCTTTCCTCATATGACAGTCCCTCCGTCCCAGGGATCAATCTCGTGAACCTACGCTGCACTGCCTCAATCACAAGGATGTCCTTCCTCAAATTAGGAGACCAAAACTGTACACAATACTCCAGATGTGGTCTCACCAGAGCCCTATATAACTGCAGAAGGACCTCTTTACTCCTGTACTGAAATCCTCATGTTATGAAGGCCACAATTCCATTAGCTTTCTTCACTGCCTGCTATAACTGTACGCCAACTTTCAGTGACTGGTGTACAAGGACACCCAGGTCTCGCTGTACCTCCCCCTTACCTAACCTAACCCCATGGAGATAATAGTCTGCCCCCTTGTTTTTGCCGCCAAAGTGGATAACCTCAAATTTATCTATATTATACTGCATCTGCCACGCATCTGCCCACTCACTCAACCTGTCCAGGTCCCCCTGCAACCTCCTAACATCCTCTTCACCGTTCACATTGCCACCCAGCTTTGTGTAATCCGCAAACTTGCTAGTGTTATCAGTATCGGTAGTAAAGAATTGGTAGTAAAGAAAGCAAACTCAATGCTAGCATTTATTTCAAGAGGGCTTGCATACAAAAACAAGGATGTAATGTTGAGGCTCTATAAGGTGCTGGTAAGGCCGCATTTGGAATATTGTGAGAAATTTTGGGCACCATATCCGAGGAAGGATGTGCTGGCTCTGGAGAGGATCTACAGGAGGTTTCCAAGAATGATCCCAGGAATGAGTAGGTTAACCTATGATGAGCGTTTGTTGGCACTGGGCCTGTACTCACTGGAGTTTAGAAGAATGAGTGGGGACCTAATTGAAGCATACAGAATAGTGATAGGCTTGGATAGAGTGGATGTGGATAGAGTGATGTTTCCACTAGTGGGAGAGTCTAGGACTAGAGGTTATAGCCTCAGAATTTAAGGACGTTCTTTTAGGACGGAGATGTGGAGACATTTCTTTAGTCAGAGGGTGTTGAATCTGTGGAATTCTTTGCCACAGAAGGTTGTGGAGGCCAAGTCAATGGATATTTTTAAGGCAGTGATACATTCTTGATTAGTACAGGTGTTAGTGGTTATGGAGAGAAGGCAGGAGAATGGGGTTAGGAGGGAGAGATAGATCAGCCATGATTGAATGGCGGAGTGGACTTTATGTGCCTAATGGCTTAATTCTACTATTCTACTATTCTTTATGACCTATCCATGTTCTCCAGAGATGCTGCCTGACCCGCAGAGTTACACCACCACTTTGTGTCCTTTTTAGTCATAAATAAAATATTTATATCTTTGGTATAAACCAGCATATGCAGTTCCTCTTTATTGCATATTCATGAATAAAGTTTCATTTTGAAATGTTTAACAAAATACTCTGCAACTAACTGATTTTCTTATTTGTCTCGGAACTGGAATAAAGCTGGAATTAATCAATTGGAATGATTAGTACAGGTGTCAGGGGTTATGGGGTGAAGGCAGGAGAATGGGGTTGAAAAGAAAAGATATATAAGCCATGATTGAATGTCGGAGTAGGCTTGGTGGGCCGAATGGCCTAATTCTGCTCCTAGAACTTATGTACATGAACCCACTTCATTAATTCCAGCGCTCCCGGCACGTTCCCGTCGCCCAGGCCCCATAGATGGACGAAATGTGTAGCGATGTTACAATACTTACCTTCAGCGGCACTGCAGTTCTGCCACTGGCCGTGTGCGCGCCTTTGAGGTGTGGGGGGGGGGGGGGGGGGGGGGCAGGATTAAAATGCCGTTTTCTCCTGCCTGTCGGAGGCGAACTTCCTCAGGCTGTTAAGCTGCTGCAGAAAAATCCTTCCGACTTCCGTTCTCGGAAGTTTTTTTTTTAAATCGCGGGACAATTTAATCGCTGGAGTGAAATAAAAAGCTACTTCTAACGCGGTCAATGCCTACAACGGGACTGATCTCACGTAGGGGACAAAGCAAAACGTAAGTCGTTTATTTTAGATATAAACTTGCTTCTTAAGATGACTTTAATCATAATTTCCTTGGCGAAAATGTGATTTTGGCCCCATACGAACCGGCAGTGTTTTTCCTGCCGATATGGGGTTCAAATTCACCGCAAATACAATGTTCCAATCGATCGCGTTCCACAAAAACCCACTCGCAAGATGGGTTAATTTCAGGTCATCCAAGTGAGATTGTTTCATATTTGTTTCAGAATGCTTCAATCTATAATAACTGAAAATTTCATTCAGTTCTCTTAATTTTTAAGATAGGTATGGGCTTTTGACTGTCCTCGATCACAGCTTTTGTGTTAAGTCAATGGAAAAGCAATAGGGAACACGATGCTAATTTCAGAGTATGAAAATGGCCATAACTTTTTTAATACTGAAGATATGAAAGTGAATTAGCTGTCAAATTAAACTTATTTTTATGCTTTATCCGATGGGATGAATTGCAGACTTGATTTTAAAATCTCAACATTTTGTAACATTGCTAAAATGTGTAGGAAGGAACTGCAGATGCTGGTTCCTTTTCAGGATGGCAGGCAGTGACTAGTGGGGTGCCACAAGGCTCAGTGCTGGGACCCCAGCTATTTACAATATATATTAATGATTTGGATGAGGGAATTGAATGCAACATCTCCAAATTTGCGGATGACACAAAGCTGGGGGGCAGTGTTAGCTGTGAGGAGGATGCTAGGAGGCTGCAAGGTGACTTGGATAGGCTGGGTGAGTGGGCAAATGCATGGCAGATGCAGTATAATGTGGATAAATGTGAATGTATCCACTTTGGTGGCAAAAACAGGAAAGTAGACTATTATTTGAATGGTGGCCGATTAGGAAAAGGGGAGATGCAACGAGACCTGGGTGTCATGGTACACCAGTCATTGAAAGTAGGCATGCAGGTGCAGCAGGCAGTGAAGAACGTGAATGGTATGTTAGCATTCATAGCAAAAGGATTTGAGTATAGGAGCAGGGAGGTTCTACTGCAGTTGTACAGGGTCTTGGTGAGACCACACCTGGAGCATTGCATACAATTTTGGTCTCCAAATCTGAGGAAAGACATTCTTGCCATAGAGGGAGTACAGAGAAGGTTCACCAGACTGATTCCTGGGATGTCAGGACTTTCATATGAAGAAAGACTGGATAGACTCGGCTTGTACTCGCTAGAATTTGGAAGATTGGGGGGGGATCTTATAGAAACGTACAAAATTCTTAAGGGGTTGGACAGGCTAGATGCAGGAAGATTGTTCCCGATGTTGGGGAAGTCCAGGACAAGGGGTCACAGTTTAAGAATAAGGGGGAAATCTTTTAGGACCGAGATGAGAAAAACATTTTTCACACAGAGAGTGGTGAATCTCTGGAATTCTCTGCGACAGAAGGTAGTTGAGGCCAGTTCATTGGCTATATTTAAGAGGGAGTTAGATGTGGCCCTTGTGGCTAAAGGGATCAGGGGGTATGGAGAGAAGGCAGGTACGGGATACTGAGTTGGATGATCAGCCATGATTATATTGAATGGCGGTTCAGGCTTGAAGGGCTGAATGGCCTACTCCTGCACCTATTTTCTATGTTTGTATGTCTCTGTTTCTATGGTTTAAACCGAAGATAGACACAAAAGGTTGGAGCAACTCAGCGGGTCAGGCAGCATCTCTGGAGATGAAGGAAGGATCACGACCTAACAAAAGGTCACCTGGTCCTTCTTCTCCAGAGATGCTGCCTGATGAGCGACTCCAGTTTTTTTTTGTTTGTGTCCATCCCACAGTCGAAGGCTCGCTGCAGGTTGGGGTGAAAGGGGTGAAACCACTACTGTTTACGCCGTGGTCCGTATGTCGTCTGTCCAGAGTGGGTTTTGCCAACGAATGTTCTCGAAAACCTTTCGTCACCCGTGGAAGGGACGAAAAAGGGAAGGCAGCTGTCAGGGAGGGGATGGGGGGGGGGGGGTGAGTTGGAGTACTTGGCCGGCGCTGCTGGCTGTCCATAAATACATTGGCGGAGAGCGGCGCCGGGGCTGGGGCTGGGGCTGGGGCTGGAGAGCTGACCGACCCACTGACCGACCCACTGACCGACCCACTGACCGGTGCTCGGCTGGAGATCCCCGCAACCAACGCAAACACCATGTCTGACTGGGGCAACAGCCAGGACTCCGAGGCCGGCGACGGCTCCGGCGAGGAGACGGACGAGGACGAGATCCTCGCCACCTTGTCCGCCGAGGAGCTGAAGCAACTGCAGAGCGACATGGAAGACCTGGAGCCCGACCTGCACGTCCCCCTGGGCCACAGGCAGAGGGACCACACGGGCAAAGCCCCCACCGGCTCCTTCGACCACCGCTCCCTGGTGGAATACCTGCGCTGGGAGAAGGAATCGAACCGGCTGCTGGAGGAGGAGAGGGTCCCGGCCACTCTGCCGGAGGGCGAGGTGGGTGTGCTGCACATCAACCAGTGCTAGAAGGGTTGTATCTCAACGAGAAGTCGCTGCAACCGTGACAATGCAAGGCAACTGAATTAAAACAATTGTGGGAATGGGAAAAAAACTGCAGGCGCTGGTTTTGAACTGAAGGTAGACGCAAAAATGCGGGAGTAACTCAGCGGGACAGGCAGCATCTCTGGAGTGAAGGGACGGGAGACTTTTTTTCGCGGCCGAGACCCTTCTTCAGACCTGAAGAGGGAATTAGTAAATAACTGGGGAAAGCAACACAAAGTGTTGGAGTGACTCAGCGGGTCAGGAGATTCGTGACCATTTGAGTTACTCCAGCACTTTTGTGCCTATTTTTTTTTTCTTCTTAAACCAGCATCTGCAGTTCTTTGTTTCTACGTTAAATAATTGGGCAGTTTTTTTCCCACCCCCCTTCCTCTCTTCATTATTAGCTTTACACTTTGGTGTCTCTTCCCTCGCTACGTTTCACTCCAGCCCTTCATATGTCGGACATATGGTCAGACATATAAATAGAAAGTCTCCAAGGGAACGAGCTCTACCTACCCAGTGCGTGTACAGCAATGTAAATCCACGCCACCCGTTCAGTTGTCAACGCAGCTCAGTTTGTGATCCCTTGAAATAGAAAACATTTGGTGCAAGACAGATACAAAATGATTGGTCTGAGTCTCAATGGATGGGTTACTTTCAGTTGGAACTGGGTTGTTGGTTAGCTTTGGAGCTAACTAGGGTGGTGAATCTGTGGAATTCCTTGGCTCAGAAGTCTGTGGAGGCAAAGTCAGTGGATATATAGACAATAGATGCAGGAGTAGGCCATTCGGTCCTTCGAGCCAGCACCGCCATTCAATGTGATCATGGCTGATCATCCCCAATCAGTACCCCGTTCCTGCCTTCTCCCCATATTCCCTGACTTTTCTATCTTTAAGAGCCCTATCTAGCTTATATTTAAGGCAGAGGTAGATAGATTCTTGATTAGTACGGGTGGGTGTCAGATGTCATGGGGAGAAGGCTGGAGAATGAGGTTAGGAGGGAGAGATAGATCAGCCGTGATTGAGTGGCGGACTAGACTTGATGGGCTGAATGGCCTTATGGCTTTCTACATTACTGACAAAAAAAAGTAAAATCTTCTCTCTTCCAAACAGCAAAATGTGGTGAAAAAACTCAATGGAACGCAAATCGAAAAGGACTCTGAGGGAGGGAGGAATGAAAGCGAGGAGCAAAGCAGCGATGAAGGAGAAACAAATTCTGAAAACCTGCCTGGAAATAGTCAGCAGATTCAACAACTGGGTAATGGCGAGCTGGAGAGCAAAAAGGTCGCGTACAAATCAGAGAGGGAGAAGGAGCTGGCGGAGACGATGAAGGAACAGGAAAGCAAAGAACTGCTACCGACGGAACCCGGTCTCGAACTTGAAGGCGAGAGCTGTGATCCTCAGATGATGGTGGAGGAGATTGTCGCTGATCAGCCTCAGGATGAGCAGGAGAAGATTGAGGAGACCATTCCCTTGTTGCACAAGCCAGATCCAATCTCATCCACTGAAGATCAGGACACAGTCAATGACAGCAAAGAGGAGACCAAGGAAGAGCTTCCCATTCCTACGCTGCTCAAAGAAGACCAAGAAAATACTGAGGCGACAAAGGGCAAGTTAAAAGCAGGGAAGAAACTAGAAATGGACAGCAGTTTCCTCAAACTTAGCGCCAGGCCTTCAGGAAACCCAACGCATTTGGACGACGCACTGGCAAATATTCGCAAAAACAAGCCCGATGTGAAAGAGGTTAACCTGAATAATGTGGAAAACATCCCGAAAGAGATGTTGAAAAGCTTTGTGGAAGCTCTGAAGAAGAACAAGCACGTGACCTTGTTCAGCATCACCAATACGGGGGCCGATGATAATATCGCCTTCGCCATAGCCAACATGCTGAGAGAAAACAAGAGAATCGTGACCCTCAACATCGAGTCCAACTTCATCTCAGGCAAGGGTATCGTAGCTATCCTGAGGTGCTTGCAATTCAATGAGGTTCTCACCGAGCTGAGGTTCCACAACCAGAGGCACATGTTAGGGCACCACGCCGAGATGGAGATCGCCCGCCTTCTCAAAGCCAATTCAACCCTGCTGAAGCTGGGCTACCACTTTGAGTTGCCAGGCCCAAGGATGGTGGTGACCAACCTGCTGAGTCGCAACCTGGATCAGCAGAGGCAGCGGAGACTGAAGCAGCAGAGGAACCAGTTTGCACAGGAGCAAGAAATCATGGTGAACGCCTGTCGGAAAATCTCCCCCGACACGCTGGCGATGTTGGACGCATACATGCCAAGTTTCTCCACCATCTGTGAAGACCATCCCTTCCCTCCGCCCATTGACTTCAACAATCGCTCGCCAAACACTGCCCAGCGAGTTCAACTCAGAAAAATGCCAAAAAAACTGAGCAAAAAAAAATCCAATCAAGACAGAGTGGATGGGAATGAAACGCCAAATTTAAAGGCAATGATAAGGTCACTAAAACCAGTTCCCAGGGTGAGACAGGCACCTGTGGTTGAAAGCACCCCTCGCGATGACTTGTTAAGTGATATTCGTCAGAGCAATGTGGCCTATTTAAAATCTGTGAGTAACATTTGCATAACTCCTCCGTAACGTATCAGTAGACATTTTTCTCATGATATTGGTCATCCAGTATGAAAAATTAACTTGTATCAATTTCCCATGAATATAGCCTGAAACTTATTTTGTAAACTAACGAACATCACCAATTCAGGGTGACATGTTGTCAAGCTGGAAAGGCTACAGAGAGGTTTTACGAGGATATTGCCAGGGCTAGAGGGTCTGAGCTATAGGGAGAGGTTGAGTTGGCTGAGTCTCTATTCTGTGGAGCGCAGGAGGTTGAGGGGTGATCTTATTGAGGCTTATAAAATCGTGAAAGGAATAAATTGGGGAGATGCACAGAGTCTCTTGCCCAGAGTAGGCGAATCGAGAACCAGAGGATATAGGTTCAAGGTGAAGGGCAAAAGATTTAATAGGAATCTGAGGGGTAACTTTTTCACACAAAGGGTGGTGGATGTATGGTAAAAGCTACCAGAGGAGGTAGTTGTCTCAGGGACTGTCCTAACATTTAAGGAACAGCTAGACAGGAACATGGAGAGGACATGTTTGGAGGGATATGGACCTATGGCAAGTGGGACTAGTGTAGCTGGGAGATGTTGGCCAGTGTGGGCAAGTTGAGCCGAAGTGCCTGTTTCCACGCTGTATCACTCTATGACTCTAAGATCCATGTTATAGTCATAAGGGCCTGTCCCACTTACGCGACCTTTACAGGTGACTGCCGGCACCCGTGATAGGTCGCCGAAATTTTCAACATGTTGAAAATTCAGCAGCGACCAGAAAGACGCTACAACTCTTTGCAGACCTCTCACGACCATACGGGCGCCCCCTGGCGACATGTCGCGGGGGACCTCTCACGACCATAGGAGACCTCTTCGACCATACAGCCTGTATGGTCGCGAGAGGTCTCCTATGGTCGTGAGAGGTCTCCAAAGAATCATAGTGTCTTTCTGGTCGCCACTGAATTTTCAACATGTTGAAAATTTCGGCAACCTATCATGGGTGCCGGCAGTCGCCTGTAAAGGTCGTATAAGTGGAACAGGCCCAGTGATACAGTGTGGAAACAGGCCATTCTGCCCAACTTGCCCACACCAACCAACATGTCCCATCTACACTAGTCCCACCTGCTTACAATTGGCCCATATCCCTCCAAACCCGTCCTAACCATGTACCTGTCTAATTGCTTCTTAAACATTGCAATAGTTGCTGTCTCAACTACCTTCTCCGGCAGCTCGTTCCATACACCCACCCCCTTTCCGTGAAAAAGTTACCCCTCGGATTCCTATAAAATCTTTCCCCCCTTCACATTAAAACAATGCCCTCTGGTTCTCGATTCCCCCACTCTGGGCAAGAGACACTGTGCATCCACCTAATCTATTATTCTCACGATTTTATACACCTCCATAAGATCACTCCTCATCCTCCTGCGCTCCATGGAATAGAGACCCAGCCTACTCAACCTCTCCCTACAGCTCACACCCTCGAGTCCTGGCAACATCTTTGTAAATCCTCTCTGCATGTTCTCCAGAGATGCTGCCTGACCTTGAGTTACTCCAGCACTTTGTGTCTAACTTTATAAGAAATTAGGTTTGCTGCAAATCTGAAAGAAGAACAGAAATATTTGTTCAGCAGACTTGGGAAGGAGAGAGAAATGTGGATGTTTCAGGTATTAGCTTTCAGCAGAATTGGATAATGGTAGAAATAATTAATCTTAGGATAAGCAGGAGAGGCTGGAATTTGCCAAACTAATTGCTGAATATGCCTGCACGCTGGCTTTTTTTGTATTTTGCGTCTGTGAACAGATCAATAAATGGAAAATCCGGTTACAAGGCGTCGAATGGAGAGTTAGACACAAGGTGCATGAATCTTGAGCAAAAATTACAAAGTGCCGGAGGAGCTCAGCAAGTTAGACAGCTACTCTAGAGGACATGCACAGGGGATATTTCAGATCAAGATCTTGCTTCAGACCTCTTGCGTCAGGATATTCTTGAGAGGCAGCTAGCTTCAAGGCAGAAGAAAGAAAGGACCATTAGGAGTACCAGAAGAAAGAAAGTTGGATTGCTCAAGAACTGGTCCTTAATTCACTGCTCTTTATAGTTTATATTAATGCCTTGGGATCAAAAACATTTCTAAATTTGTCTATGACATATTTAGTTTGAGGGTTAATTGGCCTCTGTAAATTGCCGCTCGTGTGTAGGGAGCAGATGCCAAAGTGGGATAGCAAAGAACTAATGTGAATGGCTGATCGCTGACCGGCATGGACTCAGTGGACAGAAGGGCTTGTTTCCATATCGTACCTTTCACTCAATCAAGACCTACTTTGCTGTATTGTCAATACCAAGGAGAACTACAATAAATCATGCATAGTCTTTTTAATCATTAATAGTCTTTTTAATTATGTACAGTCTTTTCGCCGACTGAATAGCATGCAATGAAAAAAGCTTTTCACTGTACCTCAGTACATGTGACAATAATAATAATAACAATTATTATAACAATTTTTATTATATAACATTCGCACTAGCATTATCCTACACAAACTGGGAACAATTTACAATTATACCAAGCCAATTAACCCTCAAACCTGTACGTCTTTGGAGTAAAGATAGCAGAGTCAGGGGATATGGGGAGAAGGCAGGAACGGGGTACTGATTGGGGATGATCAGCCATGATCTCATTGAATGGCGGTGCTGGCTCTAAGGGCCTACTCCTGCACCTATTGTCTATTGAGTGTGGGAGGAAACTGAAGATCTTGGAGAAAACCCCCTGCAGGTCACAGGGAGAATGTACAAAGAGAACGATACAGACAGCATCCATAGTCAGGATCGAACCTGAGTCTCTGGTGCTATAAGGTAGCAACTCTACCGCTGTGCTATCGTGCCGCTTCTTTTGAAAATGCTGAATAATGACTTGAATAAGATCCTTAACATTTTGAAAAGTTTTGATAGGACAAGATGGGACATTGATAAGAACAAAAACAATATGAGAAATCAGAGCAGGAATAATTCATGAGATCCCTTGAACCTGCTCCACTATTCAGCCCTAGTGAGACCACACCTGGAATATTGTGCGCAGTTTTGGTCCCCTAATTTGAGGAAGGACATTCTTGCTATTGAGGGAGTGCAGCGTAGGTTTACAAGGTTAATTCCCAGGATGGTGGGACTGTCATATGCTGAGAGAACGGAGCAGCTGGGCTTGTACACTCTCGAGTTTAGAAGGATGAGAGGGGATCTTATTGAAACATATAAGATTGCTAAGGGCTTGGACATGCTAGAGGCAGGAAACATGTTCCCGATGTTGGGGGAGTCTAGAACCAGGGGCCACAGTTTAAGAATAAGGGGTAAGCCATTTAGAACGGAGACAAGGAAACACTTTTTCTCACAGAGAGTGGTGGGTCTGTGGAATTCTCTGCCTCAGAGGGCGGTGGAGGCAGGTTCTCTGGATGCTTTCAAGAGAGAGCTAGATAGGGCTCTTAAAAATAGTGGAGTCAGGGGATATGGGGAGAAGGCAGGAACGGGGTACTGATTGGGGATGATCAGCCATGATCACATTGAATGGCAGTGCTGACTCGAAGGGCCAAATGGCCTACTCCTGCACCTATTGTCTATTGTCTATAAGATCACGACTGTTTAGTTTATTGGCTCGATACCACAATTTCACCGTGATGTAAAAAATCTATTTAAACCTAAAATAATTATTCATAATCCACAGCTCCCTCAGCAGCGAATTTCAAAGATGAGACGGAAATGAGAGAATTTATCACGAATATGGAAATAGCAGTGAATTCTGCCTTTACAGAAAATCTCGCAAAAGTACTAAAGAAACAAGGAACCAGCACAAATGGGGAAATATATTTTAGTTTAAAAATAAAAAAATCGGGAAGTTAATATTCCTGAAAACTGATAAATCCAAAGAAGTGGATGATGTGCATCCAGAGTTTTGAAAGAGGTGGCTGCGGAGTTAATAATGCTCTGGTTAGCATCTTCCAAAATTCCATAGATTCTGCTATGATTCCTACAGTTTGAAGGATAGCAAATTAGACCTTTTTTTTTAAGATGCAAAGATGTAGAGAGATTAAACAGGGAACCTTTCACCTGTTACATATGTGGAGAGGACAGGTTTAGAGGGATATGGGCTAAACGCCAGGCAGGTGGGACTCATGTAGATGGGATATGTTGGGCAGTGTGGGAAGGTTGGGCCGAATGGTCAGTTTCCACATTCTATGGCTATTATATGACCTTGGTTGCAGGGAAATTGTTTGAATCTACATCAAAGGATATTGGCATTTAGAAAATAGTATGGATCGAACAGAGTCCGCATGCATTTATGAAAGAGAAATTATGCTTGACTAATCTACTGGAGCTCTTTGAAGATGTATATAGAAGATAGAGCAGGGGACCAGTGGGTATTAACGATTTTGATTTTCAGATGACATTTGATAAGGTCCCAAATAAGAGGTTGGTGGACATGGTTAGAATGCAACATTGTGGTGATAGATTTTTGTGGATTGTTGGTTAACAGAGTTGGAATAAGTGGGTTCTGCTCAGGGTGACAGGTTGTGACTGTTGGGGTACGCCAGAGATTGGTGCTGGGGTGTTAACTATTCACAATCAACAGCAAGGAGATTAGACGACATGCTTCCAAGTTTACTGATGTGACTAGAAACAAATTGCAAATGTGAGCAATAATAAAGATGTCAATCGATTTGAAGAGGGTAGAGACAAGATGGATGAGTGGATAGTGAAATGGGTGAGGGAGCACAATGTGGAAAAACACGAGGTTATCTACTTTGGTAGAAAAAAATTGAAATGCTGAGTAATTTTAAGCTGGTAGGGATTGGGAAATGTTGGTGTTAACAAAGGATCTAAGTGGGTTGAGGAAACAAGGAACTGCAAAAAGAGACAAAGTGCTGGAGTAACTCAGTGGGTCAGGCAGCATCTCTGGAGATCATGGTTAGGTGATGTTTCGGGTCGGGTCCCTTCTTCAGACTGATAAGGGCGTTACTGAAGGTGAACATGACAATGCAGCAGGCAATCAGGAACCCAAATGGTACCCTGGCTTTCATTGTAAGAGAGGACAAGAGTTGCCACAGATCCGGTCCACTGTGTCGTTTTGCTCACTAAAAAGAGGATACTTGCTCCAGATTCACCCGCGTCTTGGAAGGTGAAATTTATGAGGAGCGATCTAGCAGGTTAGGTCTCGGTCTGCTAGAGTTACAAAGTATAAACCATGATGACCCATCACAGATATAATGTGACAATGTTCCTTCGAAGGCTTAGGAAGTTTGACAAGTCCCCAACGACGCTCATCCCAACTTCTGCAGACGTGCCGTAGAAAGCATTTTATCGGCGTGCATCACAGCAGGGTTTGGGAACAGCTCCATCCAAGACAGCTTGAAATTGCAGAGAATTGTGGACGCAGCCAGACCATCACACAAACCACCTCCCTTCCAATGATTCCACTTACACTTCATGCTGCCTCGGCAGGGCCAGCAACATAATCAAGGACCAGTCTCACACTGGTCACTCTCTCTTCTTCCCCCCCTACCATCAGGCAAGAGGTACAGAAGTGTGGAAATGCACACCTCCAGATTCAGGGACAGTTTCTTCCCAGCTGTAATCAGGCAACCACTTTATCAACAACTGATAGCGGCCCTGAGCTAATGTCTACTTCATTAGAGACGTTCAAACTATCTTTAATTGGACATTACTGGATTTTATCTCGCACTACACGTTATTCCCTTTAGCACGTATCTGTACACTGTGGATGGCTCCATTGTAATCGTGTAGAGTCTTTCCGCAGACTGGATATTAAGCAACAAAAGCTTTTCACTCTACCTCAGCACACGTGTCAATAAACTAAACTAGTTCCTTACTCGTGTACAAGGTGAAACATATTCATAGCATCTATTTTGGCAACTCCTCTAAGAATCTTACCTATCCATGAGATCACCTTAGTCTCCAAAACTCCACAGAGATCAAGTCAGAAACCAAATAATTGAATCCTTGCTATACCATTCTCCTTGGCAAGTATCTTCCTCAATAAGAAGCCCAATATAGTCTGGAATGACTGAGGTGAATAGATAAGGTCCTTGCAAGTGGAATTTAGAGAAATTCATTAGGGTGAATAGAGGGTATGATAGATAGATTTAGATATGGAAGGACAAGAGGAGGCTTGGACCGAGTAAAAATGGCATAATGGACAAATATTTATGCTGTATATGTTTTTATGCTGTATATTTTGTATAATTTTAGTTATCCAGTTTGTTTTGGAAAACTATATTGAATTTATTTCCTTAAAGCTACACATATTAATTCCATCCACACTTTATGAAGAGTTACCTTCTGAAGATAGGCACAAAAAGCTGGAGTAACTCAGCGGGACAGGCAGCATCTCTGAAGAGGAGGAATGGGTGATGTTTTGGGTCGAGATGCTTCTCGCCATAATTCCGTTCCTCTTTGGTTATTAAATCCTCAGCCTTTTCATAATTTATTCTATCTAAATTACATAATTTTGAACATGCTGTTGTTGGCTTTCTCTGCTCTAAGGAGAAGAATTCACACCATGTAGCAGTAATTATTGCATCTAAGTAACCATTGTACTGAACCATTGATAAAAAATACATCCATTGATGCTCCTGAACAGTGATGTAACCTGGGGTCGTTGGGTGTTTCGGGTTTTTCAACATCAGACTCCCTCGCAGAGGCGACCCAGCCGTGGTTGATCAGACCACGACTTGTGTTCAGGTGGCATTTGCTCCTCCCCATGGCCCTCCTTTCCAGATCCATGACTACACCATGTTAAAAGCCTCCATGTCCTAATATAAGTTTAGTGCTGACACATTTGGAACATAATTATAGTTTTTTTTATTGTTTTGGTATAATTTCTTGACTTTTGCACCCTACCTCTCTTAATATCACGATCCTAAATGCTTTATTACCTTTCCTGCCAGATACCAATATTATGTATCAGTAATATCCCTAAAGTATCTCTCTTCCTGCACCTCCTTTAATATTGCCCACATTTAACATGTGCTGCCTCCCCTCATGCTCTGTCCCAACATCGGCCACCTCACTGTTTCTATATTGCATTTCACATTGGCATGTCTCAGATCATTCCGCCAATTTATGTTCTCATGAGGTCCATTATTGTCCTCAATATTTACGACATTTCCAATTTTTGGATCGTTGGCACATTTCAGTATTATGCCCTGTACTTCCAAGACAATGTATCCCCGTTTGGGCCCCTTTTCAAAGAAGTGAAAACCCTCAGGTTTGACTAGAATGGAAGTGTAAAGGGATTGTACATTCATGGCAAAGAAGAGCCAGTTGGGATTATGGAATTGGAAACTGATGTCATTCAGGTTTGGTGACATCCACTTTAAGTACTGGAAGTGTGTAGGAAGGAACTGCAGATGCTGGTTTACACCGAAGATAGACACAAAATGCTGGAGTAACTCAGCGGGACAGGCAGCATCTCTGGAGAGAAGGAATGGGTGACTGAAGAAGCGTCTCAACCCAAAACGTCTCCCATTCCTTCTCTCCGGAGATGCTGTCTCTCCCGCTGAGTTACTCCAGCATTTTGGGTCTATCTTAAGTACTGGAAGTTTTTCTGGTATTTTTAGTTTTTAGTTTTAGATTGTTTTAGAGATAGTGCCCTTCGACCCCACCGAGTTCGCGCCGACCAGCGATCTCCACACATTAACAATATCCCACACACACCGGAGACAATTTACAATTTTACCAAGTCAATTAACCTACAAAGCTGTATGTCTTTTAACTCCGTACAGGCAAGCACCCGTAGTCAGCATCGATGCCATGCCTCTGGCACTGTAAGCTGCAACTATCGCTGAGCCTCTCCTATTTTTTCCACTTTTGTTTTAAATCTTCCACTGTCCAGACAGCCTCCTTGTTGCCTGCAGTTTTGTAATATCCACTTCCTAGATAAAGTCAAGTGCAAATTCCAGGTGACACAAAGAGCATAATATTTTGGTGCAACATTCAAAATTATAATGCCCAAAACAGAAGGCAACCTAACAATTTATTACAACTAACTATGAAATGTTTAAAAAAAAAAAAAATAATCGATCATTGAAATTTTAATGAAGTTCTTCAGATTATCCTTAATTCTTAAGTAGAAAGAGATTGTTAACATTTCCTGCCATTCACAGGCTCATTGTAAACTTTACAATTTTACTTTGTTATCAGTGTTCAATATTTTCGTATTGTCTGGCGTCATTTTGCTTCTTTTGGCAGCTACATTAACTCTTTTGTTTATGAAGTTTATGCCGCAACAAGGCGTGAAATATGCCACGACCCAAACAATTGAATCAATGTTTTCTACTGATGTCAGCAACCATTGGTTCAATGCAAAATTCAAAATTGAGAATCATAATTGAGATGTCTCATCAATGTTTATATTACAAGTTGTATCTGTATCCCGAATCAAACGAACTTTGGTCACAAATGTAAGAGATGAATGGTAATAGGCTCCTTGCATTCCCAAGGCAGAAGAGCAATGAAACAGGACCAGGAACTAACCAGCCTCTTGAGCCTGCTCCACCATTCAATAAGATCAAGGCTGATGCAACCTCAACCTAAATACAACTTTCCCAACTGCAGCACAGTAGCGCAGCGGTAGAGTTGCTGCCTCGCAGCGCTGGGGAACCGGATTGGATCCTGACTACGGGTGCTGTCTGACCAGAGTTTGCACGTTCTCCCCGTGACCTGCGTGGGTTTTCTCTGAAATCTTTCATTTCCTCCCACACTCCAAAGATGTACAGGTTTGTAGGTTAATTGGCTTGGTATAAGTGTAAATTATCCCTGGCGTGTGTAGGATAGTGTTAGTGTTTAGGGCCTGTCCCACTTGGCGATTTTTTCGGCGAATGCCGGCATTATCGACTGATGTATCAAATCACCGAAAAATTCGCGGCGTGATGACGTTTGACGGGCGGTGTTTTTTCAAGTGTCGCAACATTTTCTTTGTCGCCGCTGGATTCTGAAATGTTCAAAATCTTTTGGCGACACTGATATGACGTTGGCAGTCGCCAAATATAATCGCCACGTGGGACAGGCCATTTAGATCGCTGATTGGTGCGGACTCGGTGGACCGAAGGGCCTGTACCTGCGCTGTATTGCTAAACAAAACTAAACTCCCCCAACTCCCTTGTAGTTGAACCGTCTGTGAATCTTTGCCTTGAAGATATGCAACATTTCCACCTCCACAGTGTTCTCTGGGTGGAGAATTCCAAAGACCCACGATCCTCAGAGAAAATAAATTATTTTCACCTCCATCTGAAATGGGAGGGTGACTCCTTAATCTGAAACCATGACCCCATGTCCTAAACCTCCCTCTTCCGCACCAAGGGAAATATTCTGCCAGCATTGGGCATGATTTACTGTATCATGTAGGGGATTGACAGTGGTTCAAGGCAAAATCAAATGGTGATTGATATATCTAATTTGTGGTTATATTATGTGTAGGAAGGAACTGCAGATGCTGGTTTAGACTGAAGACAGACACAAAAAGCCAGAGTAACTCAGCGGGTCAGACACCACCTCTAGAGAGAAGAAACAGGTGATGTCACCGGTTCCTTTTCTCCAGAGATGCTGTCTGACCCGCTGAGTTAATCCAGCTTTTTGTGTCTGCCATATGGTTATATTAGTTCTTTTGCTTTTTTAGTTTTTGGAGATACAACGCAGAAACAGGTCCTTCGACCCACCCTGTCCATGCTGACCAGCGATCCCCGTACACTAGCACTATCCTACACCTTAGGGACAATTTACAATTTTCACCAAAACCAAATTAACTCACACACCTGTACATCTTTGGCGTGTGGGAGGAAACCAGGGCACCTGGGGAAGACCCACGCAGTCACGGGTAGAATGTACCAACTCCATACTGATGTTGCCCTTAAGTCAGGATGGAACCCAGGACTCTGCTGCTGTTAGGGGACAACTCTATCGCAACCAATACTTGCTGATATCAGCAAAAAGTATTCATTCAATTATTTGGGTTATGGTATATGTCAGGTCCTGCAGGGCATTCGCCATTTACAGAAGTTTACTGTAAATCCCCCTTTGAGTCATTAATGATGCAGTAAAATCATATCCCATTCTTCGACGCTGAATGTAGTGCCAATCAGTCTAATCTTTCTGCATAAGTCAACCCCTTCATCCCATGAAAAAAAAAACTTAACCTTGCAGCACTGCCTTCCAATGCACGCACATCCCAACAGTCAGAACCTTTTTTACCCCATGGCAGAGACATTTTGTAGTCTGACGCTATTTTTAAAACGTGCCTTTATATTCTTCCTTCCCAAATGTTGATAACCTTGATGTGTTCCCACTTCATCCTGTCTGCCCATCCCTTGCCCAATCACTTTGCCAATCGAAAATGAAGATACAAAGTGCTGGAGGGAATCAGCGGGTCAGGCAGCATCTCCGGAGAACATGTTTATGTGACGTCTAATTAGATGGCCTAATTCTGCTCTTATCACTTATAATCTTATGTCCTTATGACGATTCGGATCTTCAGAAGGTTCCTTCTTCAGACTGATTATTGGGCAGGAAAGAAAGCTAAGAGAGGGGAAGGCCAAAGAGTGGCAGTTAACAGGTGAACGCAGGCAAGGGCCTTCATCGAGCCATCAATCTACATGTTTTTGCTTGTCCTGTACTCTCACAACTTGCTAACCTACCTAACGTTATATTATATACTACCTAGCAAATGTGATTACAATACATTTGCCCCCTTCCCAAGCCATTAATATAAATAGTTAAGACTCACCACCTCTCACTGTGGCACCTCATTAGTTACTGATTTCAAATGCATAATTTTTTTAGTTTAGTTTATAGAAATGCAGCGCGGAAACAGGCCCTTTGACCCACCAAGTCCGTGCTAACCAGTGATCCCCACATATTAATACTATCTGACCCACGCTAGGGACAATTTACTATTTTACCAACGCAAATTACAAAGCTGTAAGTTTTTGGAGTGTGGGAGGAAACCGGAGATCCCGGAGAAAACCCACCCAGGTCACGGGGAGAACGTACAAACTCCGTACAGACAGCATCCGTATTTTGCCAATGTCATACGACCGACACTCTGCATTCACGAACGATGCAAGGCCTTGCTCAGCCACTGCGCAATCAGTTAGTTCTTCAAAATGTCAGAAGGCATTTGGCTTCTGATATTCTTACATAAGTGGTTGCAATTTATCCAAATGATGACATTCATTCTTGGTTTTCTCTCTTTGACAGGTTCCACTTCCAAAGCTGTTGGATTAGTCTTGCTAACATGGGGAGCGAGTGAAATGGATACGGGGCTAACATTTTTAAACCGTGCAACAATGGTGTGTCACAATAAACCTTTGGCAGATCCCTACTGTTTGCATACCTGTGTGGGAACAATGAATAAGAACAGGTTACAGGTGTTTATCTTTTGCATAAACTATATGCATAAAAAGCGTATTGTCTTAGAAAGTTACTTATTCACTTTGATTTGTATCTTGGAATTTGGAATGTATTATATAAATGAAATTATAAAATATTAGCATCATGTCATGTCATGTCATGTTTTGACATTTTAGCATGTTTTACCTTACTTTAGACTTTAGAGATACAGCACGGAAACAGGCCCATCAGCCCTCTGAGTCCGTGCCGACCAGCGATCATCCCGTACACAAGCGCTTTCCTACAAACTAGGGACAATTTAAAAAAAAATCACTGAAGCCAATTAACCTACAAACGTACGTCTTTGGAGTGTGGGAAGTGGAGCACACCCGAGAAAACCCACGTGGTCACGGGGAGAACGTACGAACTCTGTACAGATAGCACCCATGGTCAGGATCGAACCCGGATCACTAGCGCTGTAAAGCAGCAACCCGACCGCTGTGCCACCGTGCTGCCCTCTGTGACTTCATTGCAAGGGCCTAGAATCCGCAGGAACGTTTTCGGGAAAGCACTCTCGTTTATTAGCGAACCATCAGTGGTACGTTTTTCCACATGAAAGGATACAAAGTGTTTCTTCTTCTTTCGTGTGGCGTGCACAGCCTAAAGATGTTGGACAACCTTGTTCTATTTGATCTTCCGTTTCTGCACATCGAGTTGATTGCGTTAGTCGAAACAGGGCGGACCACGTGAAGGCTGCAATCTTCCACCCCATAAAAAGTGCGGGAGTAACTCAATATGTCATGCACCATCTCTGGAGAACATGGATGGGTGTCGTTTTGGGTCGGGGCCATTCTTCAGACTCCACATGTTGGACGAGTATTACTAAATGCATTTATTCTTGCCGGACTTTTAAAGTTTTAAACACACATTTTGTGGAAAATCTACAAAGGCGAATATCTCATTTTCTAGACCACTGAATATTTTGTTTAGTTCATTAGTTCAGGGATACAGCGTGGAAACAGACCCTTCGGCCCACCGAGTCCTTGCCGACCGGCGATCCCCGCACACTAACACTATCCATCACACACCAAGGACAATTTACAATTTTACCAAACCAATTACCATACAAACCTGTACGTCTTTGGGAGGAAACCGGGGCATCTAGAGAAAACTCACGCGGTCACAGGGAGAATGTAAAACTCCACACAGACAGCACCCGTAGTCAGGATCGAACCCAGGTCCCTGGCGTTGTAAGGTAGCAACTCTACTACTGTGCCACTGTGCTGCAATTAAACAGAATGTTATATAGCTAATGGGAGTATTACTGGACATATTACTTGGTGCCTGGAATTAAGAATTGTGCTATTGCACCACAAATTGCGCCATCAAAATTAAACTGCCTGTCGGCAATTAACTCCACTCAGTGATAAAGCTAATCGGCAATTAATTGTCATTGGGGGTTGCAGGTGCACTGTTTGATGCTTTTCCATGACTTCAGATGGTGTTCAAAGTTGCACGTGTGACTCATTTACAGTTGCTGGGTACAACTAAGTAGTAAGCTGTAAAATTGATAGAATTTACACTGACTTCAATCAACAAACTGGCAATACTTAACTCAATTATAGTAACTGTTCCCAGTTTGGGAACATTTGACATTTTGCATAATTAAGTTTAGTTTGAAAAACTTCGGCACAATTTCGAGTGCCGCAGAGGTGCACCAGTAGAGTTGGTTTTGCTGCCGCACAGCGCCAGAGACCTGGGTTTCATCCGGACTGCGGGTGCTGTCGGTGCAGAGTCTGCATGTTCTCCGCGTGATCGCATGGGTTTCCTCTGCGTGCTCTGTTTTACTACCACACTCCAGAGATGTGTAGATTTTTGTTGGTTAATTGGGTTCAGTAAAATTGTAAATTGTCCCTAGTGTGTAGCATAGTGCTAGTGTGCAGGGGTGATCGCTGGTTGGGTCAAATTACCTGCTTTTGCCTTGTATCTCAAAAGTCGAAATTGTACCTAAAAATCAGGAATACTACAATAAAGTGCAAACATTATTGAAGTATATATTTCAAGAAAATATTTATAAAATCCGAATTGCAAAAGATTTATCTATTGACAATTGATAAAGGGCAATAAATCTCTAACAAACTGCACTGTAGAATTGAATTCATAAAGGCCAATTATATTGAACAGCTTTAATTTAATTGCTTAAAGAACATTTATAGGGAACAACCCCCCCTCCCCCCACTTCTAATAGACTTGTTGTCATGTCACATAGGATGAACAACAAAATATGTACCAAGTTATTGCAAAATAGTTATTCTAAATGAGGTTCCTTGTGCAGTGGGAATACAGAATTTATTGCTCATACCTCTGTCCTTATGGCATTAAGAATCAGCCAATTAATAGGCTGGAGTTGTGTTGCTGGACCTGAATGGACTGCTGGTTTCCTTCCATGAAGGTCAATAGTGTTTTTCCTCTACATTATAGTACAGCAGCTTCAAAAGTTTAAGGCCATAAGGTCATGTGATAGGAGTAGAATTAGGCCATTCGGCCCATTAAATCTACTCCACCATTCAATCATGGCTTGTCTATCTCTTCCTCCTAACCCTATTCTCCTGCCTTCTCCCCATGACACCCGTACTAATCAAGAATCTTATCTATCAGAACTCAAATTCCCATAATTTAATTTCATAACTAGCACCAGTTCACATAGACAAATTATTATTTAGCAGAACAAAAAAATGTGCTAAGTTAGAAGTGAACCATTTTTAACATTATTTTTTTAATATTTGTGCTACGCAACTGGTGGGGTGGCACGGTGGCGCAGCAGTTAGAGTTGCTGCCTTACAGCGCCAGAGACCCGGGTTCGAGCCTCACTATGGGTACTTGTTTGTACGGAGTTTGCACGTTCTCCCCATAGTTTTCTCCGGGTGCTCCGGTTTACTCTCCACACTCCAAAGACGTACAGGTTTGTGGTTTTGGTTAAAATTGTATATTGTCCCTAGTGTGTAGGATAGTGTACGGGGGGGGGGGGGGGGCGTTTGTGTGTGTGTGTGTGTAAAATGTGTTTTTAGGGAATGGATTTCGCAACAAAAACAAAGCAGGAAAATGCACTTAAGTAACTTTAGCTCAAGGCCTAGGAATAATCTCCTGTCATTAAGAGGATATTCCAGGAGATGGAGGTAAAAAACAAGGATAAGATTCATTAAATACAGACAGACATAAAAACTTTTTCTTTCAATGCCCATAATTTGTTCAATGAAAGTTCACTTGGCATTTATAATCTTTAAATGAAAAAAAATCAATTCATTATTGAGATTAAAATTCCCTGCGAAGATGCATCAAAGAATAAGAGATTATCAGCATAATATTTGAAGTGAGTGAATCAGTAAAATGCATTTTTCTGCAAGAGTTTATTTAGGTAATATTTTAAGGGACAATTTTATATCTTTCTTAGCCTCTGATTGTCACCGAGCATTTTGCAATTAGAGTCACACAGCACGTAAACAGGCCCTTCGGCCCAACTTGCCCACGCCGGCCAGCTGCCTGCATTTGGCCCATATATCCCTCTAAACCTGTCCTGTCCACGTACCCGCCTAAATGCTTCTTAAACACTGCAATAGTACCTGCCTCCAATACCTCCTCTGACCACTCGTTCCATACACCCACCACCCTTTGAGTAAAAAACGTTACCCCTCAGGTTCCTATCTTCTCCCCCCCCCCCGCCCCATCACCTTAAAGCCATGTCCCCTGTTTCACGATTCACCTACTCTGGACAAAAAAAACTGTGCGTTTACCCGATCTATTCCTCTCGTGATTTTTTAACACTTCTGAGGCAGAGTCACGAGCGCAGATGTGAATATTGTGCGGTTATATTATGTACAATGATAATTTGATCAAGTCACGATGCTGGAGAGATTACTGGCCCAGGACATCGCCAGCTTCTCGAAATAGCAGCTTTACATTAAGATTACCTGGAGGGAACAAACCTAATCCCTCAATGCCTCGGTGGGGAAACACTCCATCCAAAAATGGATTTTGTAAATTAAACAAGTGGCGGCCACAAGAAATACGTTTGTATTCACCGGAGAGATTCCTTGAAAATGTGACCGTGAACCAGGGCCAGCAATAAGCAACAAAAAAGTTGTTTGTGTGCAGGACAAATGGTCAGGCCAGATGGATTAACGCAGCTAAATAACATTCTGCCAGTTTGCAGAAGGCACACGAGTCAGAAATACGAGGATACAGAAAAGGGAAATAAAGGGTGCACGTCCAGAGAATGCTGAAGGTTTGACTCCTTGGGCGACAGAGACCATACAGGCGACACCCCGGTGACCATGTGGCGACAGCCTAGTCGCCTGTAGTCGCCTAAAAAAAAAAAAATGCCTTAGTGGGACAGACCCATAACACTATCCTACACACACCAGGGACAATTTTATCAATTAACCCACAGACATGTATGTTTTTGCAGTGTTGGAGGAAACCGAAGATCTCGGAAAAAACCCACGCAACTCACGGGAGAACGTACAAACAGCACCTATAGTCAAAAATCGAACCCGGGTCTCTGGCTCTGTGAGACAGCAACTCTATCACTGTAATGTTATGCTACAATTCTTAGTTTCTCAATGGGCCAAATGGCCCAATTCAATGATTTCTGAATTTTTTCTGAAAAATGTTAGTCAAAATAGAATACAACAGTAATTTAAAGTCGCTTTTATTGCACGCAAAAGATGTTGCATATCTTTGGACCTGAAAATAGATAACACAGAAAATAGTTACACCTTACACACAAAATTGAGCTCATACTCCACATTTAACAGCTGTTGGAAAACTTGAAGCATTACATCTGCAGTTTTGTCAATAAAAATAAGCCAAAATCGTCAAGGATGCAAATTTTGTCGAAGCTCACTTTCAGGACTATTTGGTTTTGTAAAAGTTGATATGAATGCCAAATAAGAATATTGGTCATGAAACATGCTTCTCATTCTGATGGAATAACACCAGTGCTCCTAATGTACTCAACATTTCAATCACATAGTTAATTTTAAATGATAGCTGTTGTTCTTTTTGTGTTTTTATTTCTCCAATTTCACAACATACCCGAATTTGTTCATCATATTAGGTGGAATTATTTAGTTAAACTGTGTAGGAAGGAACTGCAGATCCTGGTTTAAACCGAAGATGGACACAAAAGGTTGGAGTAACTCAGCGGGACAGGCAGCATCTTCTGAAGAAGGGTCGCGACCCGAAACGTCACCCATGTCTTCTCTCCAGAGAATGCTGTCTGTCCCATTGAGTTACGCCAGCTTTTTGTATCTATCGAGTTAAACTGATCATTCTATTTGCCAAATATCAAACTAATGAAGGCTTTTTAATAGACATTTCTGCGCAAGATCATACTGAACAGGAAGGATATGCAACATGACCTGTTCAAAACTAGTGAAAATGTCAACATAGTGCTTTCATATAACCCCACACCAACTCTATTTACTCTGAATCTTTTAGCTATTTGTGAATGAAAATATTTTAATTCTAAATCAGCCTTTAACCAATTAACAGAAAATAAATACAGGTACTAATAACAGAAAGTGCAAGTTTACACATCATCCAAATAAATTGTTTACATCCCATCATAGCTGGGATTCGGATAAGAAAAATTCCATAAAGGTGCACAAAGACAAAACTGCATATTGTCACTGTAATAAGCAGTTACTTTTCCACAATATATCTCACTTTGCAAAAACCAGTTCCAGTTGTACTTTGGAATAATCAAGAGTGAAGCGTTAATATCAGCTTGGAATACTTGAAAATGAATATTAATACCAGCTTGTTAAGGCTCTTTAAAGAATTGCAAAACTTTATTCCAAGAATACTGCACAACACAACTCAACTCTTAAGGAGGAGCTAAAGTAAATCAGAACCTGGTTAGTTTTTGCTTTGCGACAAGATATCAGCAATTTTAGAAATGTGCTCCTGCTCTTGACCGAGAGCATTCAATAAGATGCCCATGGGGGTCTTCTTAAGTCCAATCTCTTCCATCTTGTTTTCAAACTTGTTCTGAAGGTTACGAAGCCGCAGAGAAGAATGCACAAATATTACTAAAATAAAGTGAAACGGTTTTAAGATTAGACAGGATTTTTCCAACTTCAAGTAAGCCCTCTCCCTCCATCCCTCCCCATCCAAGTTGCACCAGCTTCTCGTTCTCACCTGGCAAACAGCTAACAATGGACTGTTTCCTTTATCATCGTTCTATATCTCTCTACATCACCGTCTATTTCTCTCGTTTCCCTTTCCCCTGACTCTAATCCGAAGAAGGGGTTTGACCAGAAACATCACGTCTTCTTGCGTATGGCGTGCACAGCCTAAAGTTGTAGGACAACTTGTTCCATTTGATCTTATTTGATTGTGCACGCCAGGTTGAATGCATTTGTCGAAACAGGGCGGACCACGTGAAGGTTGCAATCTCCCACCCCACCAGAAACATCACCTAATTCCTTCTCTCCAGGGATGCTGCCTGTCCCGCTGAGTTATTCCTGCATTTTATGGTAGACAAAAATGCTGGAGAAACTCAGCGGGTGAGGCAGCATCTATGGAGCGAAGGAATAGGTGTCGGGTCGAGACCCTTTTTCGGACTTTTATGTCTATGTTTGAACTACATAGCACAATTTTCGTTAGCTTTTGGCTTAATAAGTAAGATTAATAATTCTAAGAATTTGTTTCATTTTTATTTATCGCGAATGGTTATTAACAATTAATATAATTATCTAGTTTCAATGGTTTATTTATTGTCACATGCACCAGATACCGTGAAATACATTTTTTCCATGCAGATCCACAAGGCTATCCCAGTACATAAGCACAATCACCCCAGTGAGTGCAGTATGCGCAGGGCAGTCCACCGAGTCCAGAAATGAGTGGGTCACCATCTGATGTGCGCTTGATCAGGTTAATTCCAGGGATGGCAGGACGGACATATGATGAAAGAATGGATCGACTGGGATTTCACTGGAATTTAGAAGGATGAGAGAGGATATTTTATAGAATATACAAAATTCTTAAGGGATTGGACAGGCTAGATGCAGGAAATATGTTCCCGATGTTGGGGGTGCGCAGAACCAGGGGTTCACAGTTGAAGAATAAGGGGTAGGCCAATTAGGACAGAGATGAGGAAAAGCTTTTTCACCCGGAGAGTTGTGAATCTGTGGAATTCTCTGCCACAGAAGGCAGTGGATGCCAATTCACTGGATGTTTTCAAGAGAGAGTTAGATTTAGCTCTTAGCGCTAACGGAATCAAGGGATATGGGAAAAAGCTGGAATGGGGTACTGATTTTGGATGATCAGCCATGATCCTATTGAATGACAATGCTGGCTTGAAGGGCCAAATGGCCTACTCCTGCACCTATTTTCTATGTTTCCATAACATCAATGGGCTTCTAGTTTAGAAGGTTGAGGGGGGACCTCACTGAAACTTACAGAATAATGAAAGGTGAAGATAGAGTGGATGTGGAAAGGATGTTTCCACTGGTGGAAAAGTCTAGGACCAGAGGACATAGCCTCAGAATTAAAGGGTGCTCTTTTATAAAGGAGGTGAGGATGAACTTCTTTAGTTAGAGTGTGATTAATCTGTGGAACTCATTGCCACAGAGGCCTGTGGAGGCCATGTCGGTGGATACTTTTAAGGCAGAGATAGATAAATTCTTGATTATAATGTTTGTTAAGGGTTAGGAGGATAATGCAGGAAAATGGGATTAGAAGGCAGAGATCAGCCATGATTGAATGGTGGAGTAGACTCGATGGGCCGAATGGCCTAATTCTACTCTAATAACTCGAGTCAATCTGCAAGAAGCGCCATTTTACTTATTAAAATATCTAATATCAATATCAAGGAAAGGCAGAGCCCACAATGGTCCATTGTTGGCTGTGGAAAAGGTGATAACGAGTGATGCAAACCGTGAAACGAGACAGGGCGACAGTGAAACTAGTACGACGACCAGGGTGGGGGAGGACAGAATACTTACAAAGTAACGGCAGTGTGATTCCAAACAGGAAAACCATTACACCTCCGATTATGGAAATCAAAAAGTAGCTCATCATTAGAATGGCCATAACAAAGAAAGTTGGGTGCTGCCGTTTGAAATGGCCAATTGCTGCCTTATTTTCAGATGCCCACAGCGCGCCCGTGAATATCACTGTCACCACTGCTCCTCCCAGGACGATTTCCAATGGACTCATAAACCTGCCAATAGAGGAAGATTCATCAGTAACTTAGCCCAACATCGTTCGACATTTCATTTTGGATGCCACTGCAGATCCAGTGTATTGCCCAGAAAACAGCAATAGTCGTTTGAACTGGTCTTTAGACTTTACTTTAGACTTTAGCAACACAGCATGGAACCAGGCCCTTCGGCCCACCGAGTCTGCACTGACCAGCAATCACCCCATACACAAGCACTATCGTAAAAACTACGGACCATTTACAGGTTTTTTTTACTGAAACCAATTAACCTGCAAGTCTTTGGAGTGTGGTAGGAAACTGGAGAAAGCCCACGCGGTCATGGGGAGAATGTACACAGAGTTTTCTCCACGTTGATCATTTCCTATTGACATTCTTGTCATAGTCATATAACGTGGAAACAGCCCCTTCGGCCCAACTAGCCCACACCAGCCAACATCTCCCATCTACGCTAGTCCCACGTGCCTCTGTTTAGCCCATATCCTTCTAAACCTGTCCAAACCATGTACCCGTCTAAATGGTTCTTAAATATTGCATTTGATAACTACCTCAACACCAGCAGCTCGTTCCATACACTCGACACCCCTTGTGTGAAAAAGCTACCCCTCCGGTTCCTATTAAATCCTTCCCCCTTCACCTTCATTTCCCTACTCTGGGCAAGAGGCGCTGTACATCTACCTGATCTATTCCTCTCATGATTTTGTACACAAAGTTCAAGAGTGCTCTCTGGCTCCGCACTACTCCCAGTCCCGAATACATGCTGCCTTGAGCAAGCTTTCAGTTATCAGTCTGTGGAATGCATTGCCACAGATGGCGGTGGAGACCGTCATTGGGTATTTCTACAGTGGAGATTGATAGGTTCTTGATTAGCCCGGTTGTCAAAGGTAACAGGGAGGAGGTAGGAGAAATGGGGTTAGGATTAGCCACGATCGAAGAGCGGAGCAGGCATTCTGCCCTTAAGTCTCATGAACTAATGAACTTGACATCAACATGCCAATGGTTAGATTTTTTTTGATAACTGATAAACAAAACTTCGGAATTTTATAAACAGCATAAAGGTGCTAAGCAACAACACGTTAGAAGATTAAGTTCTAGATTTCAGCGAGTCACAAGACACAGAGCTACAAAATATTTCATAACATCACCCACGAGGTATGTTTTTCTCCAAAGTTCTCCACCCAATAGTAACATGGTTGAGGAGTCACGCGAGAAAGAAAACATCAGCCACAGAAGTTATTCGTATCTACAACTTTGCTGTCACCGATACACATTCAGCCATCTGGCTTACTGGGTTACAACCGCCGAGAGGGGGAATAAAGGAGGACCCAGAGTGGGGCAAGTGCCACCATGAACTAAGG
The DNA here is from genome assembly GCA_035221665.1 of Okamejei kenojei. Taxonomy (NCBI): domain Eukaryota; kingdom Metazoa; phylum Chordata; class Chondrichthyes; order Rajiformes; family Rajidae; genus Okamejei; species Okamejei kenojei. The sequence continues at coordinate 48,174,410 of CM069146.1, forward strand.
GGGAATCACAAATGAAATACTTGTCAACGCCCTTTATGTGGGGACTCTTTGCATACCTATGTGTTTGCAGACAGGTGTCAGAGGTTATGGGGAGAAGGCAGGAGAATGGGGTTAGGAGGGAGAGATAGATCAGCCATGATTGAATGGTGGAGTAGAATTGATGGGCCGAATGGCCTAATTCTAGTCCTATCCCTTATGACTAATTTATTTGAATAAGCCATTCAAACACAAGACTTGCTTTCATAGGCTTCGCTCCAACAAGAATAATTTTTAAATATCCAACAGGATGGGCATGGCAATACTCTACCGGACTGTTTGTAAAAAAGAATTTCACTGTGCGTTTGGCACATGACAATAAAAACACCATTGAACCAGTGGAGGGCGGGCGGGGCGGGGGGGGGGGGGGGGGGGGGGGGGGGGGGGAGAAAAAGGCTGAGCGGACTGGGCAACAGGAGGTGGATGGAGTGGGGAGCGGATAAAGTGACGGCCGACAGGAAGAAGCGGCAGCTGGTGAGAGGGGAGGGAGCCCCACAGTGACAGAGCGCGTCCTGTCGGTGGCGGCAGCCTGTAGAGAGCGCTGTCCCCAGGGGCTACAACGCGAGCCACAACAACTAGACCATGCGGTGGGTGAAGGAGGGCTTGCTGGTGCACTCTGCAAGCCGGGGATAGGGCTGCATGTTGGGGCTGTCGCGGGTGGCGTCGGCGGGTCCGTCCGCTATAACGGAAATCAAGACCGACTCCCCTCTCCCCCATCTTTGCACATCCCCAATCCTTTCCACTCGTCACTTTAATTTCATGTTTCATGTATTTTGTGGTTTATGACTGTCGGCAGATTAATTTCCGTCCTGGGATAAATAAAATTCCATCTTCTCGTATCGTACAAGGTCATACAAGGCCATTCGGCCCATCAAGTCTACACCATTCAATCATGGCTGATCTATCTCTCCCTCCTAACCCCATTCTCCTGCCTTCTCCCCATAACACGACACCCGTACTAATCTGGAATCTGTCCATCGCTGCCTTAAAACGAGGGATTACTGCACACATCTGCTGGAACATATTCCCTCTCTCCCTCCCAAACATGACGCATGTCCCCACCGACCCATTTTAAAATTAACAGGTGAAACATCAATAACTTAGAAAGGGCAAAGGAAATGAAATTCATTCACTAAAAGAGAGAATTTCTACTGATGTGGATCATGTAAAGTGGTAATGTTTTTTAATGTGGTGCATGAATTATAGATGTTATGTAGGTCAAATTGTTTAAAGGCTTTATGTTGATGCAAGCAGAGGTTTAATCAACTCACAAACTGATAGTAAGCAGCAGTGCGGCAACTAAAATGCTGACACACAGAATGAATGTTTCATCTGTGTCAGGTGAAAAGAATGACGTAAAAGAGTGGTGGCAGCCTGGAGAGGTCAGGAATATTTTCTTTCCTTGGATCCAACATTTCCCTTCCTTAACAATGTGGCCTGTTCTATTGCAGAAACACGGAACTGCAGATGCTGGTTTACAAAAGGCACAGAGTGCTGGAGCAGCTCAGCAGAACAGACAGCATTGGGTATCTTTACAGAACGCCACACAGGAGATCCTTTTAACTGTGGCTATCAAACTGTATGACTGCTCCCCTTCAGTTATGGGATAGACCGACTCCCCTCTCCCCTCCGCCCCGCCCAATGATTGCACATCCCCAATCCTTTCCACTCGTCACTTTAACTTCATGTTTCATGTATCTCGTGTTTTTATGACTGTTGGCAGATCAATTTCCCTCCTGGAATAAATAAAGTTCTATCGCATCGTATAGTAAAGGCGGAGATTGACAGATTCTTGATTAGTAGGAGTGTTGAGGGCTGTGGGGAGAAGGCAGGAGAATGGGGTCGAGAGGTAAAAATAGATCAGCCATCATTGAATAGTAGAGTAGACTTGATGGGCCAAATGGCCTAATTCTGCTTCTATGACGCATGGGCATCTCAGGAGAGAATGGATTGCCAACATTTTGGGTCAAGACCCTTCTTTGGACTGATTGGAATATAATCTCTCTATTCTATTAACAGGTACCTTTAGGAACAGTCCTTAAACTGTGCTTCTGCTCGTCTCACATACATTTCCCTCGACACAGCATCCAATCACCACTATGAAATGTCACTAAATGTCTGAGGTATTACACAAGAGCAAACTGTTTAGAGGAGATGAGGCCATCTATCTTCCTAACAATATTTAAAATCACAGTCACAGTTGTACAACACAGAAACACAGCCCAACCCATCCATCCCGACCAAGATGTCCCATCCACGCTGGCCCCATTTGGCCCACGTTCGGACCATGTCCCTCTAAACCTTTCCCACCATTTACCTATCCAAATGTCATTTACATATTGCTATTGTACCTGCCTCACCCACTCCCTCTGGCAGCTCATTCCATTTACTCACCAACATCTGAGTAAAATGAGAGGACATTTTTCTCAAGACTCAGAATGTCAAAAGGGTTCCTGCCCAAAACGTCACCTATTCATGATCTCCACTGATACTGCCTGACCCACCAAACTAGTTACTCCAGCACTTTGTGTCCTTCTGTGCCACAAACATTATTTTAGTTTGTCATTACAAATTGCGAGAGAATTCAATTTAAACTGTTGGGACATCTACAATCGGAAATGCCTGTCAAAATCTCCCGTAGGAACCATATGCCCAAGGTAACATGGAAATCCATAGATGTACCCCCAACAAACATGCTTACACCCCGTGAACCTTGTATTCCTCAGTGATGTTTATAAAGCAGTGCCAAATTAGACGGCTTGGTTTAGTTTAGAGATGCAGCACAGTAACCGGCCCATCGGCCCACCGAGGACTCGCCGACCAGCGGTTCCCCGCCCCCCCCACACACTAACACAATCCTACACACACTAGGGACAATTTTCAATTTTACTGAAGCCAATTAACCTCCAAACCTGTGTGGAGTGCGGATAGAAACTGGAGATCCCAGAGAAAACCCACACAGGTCACGGGGAGAACGTACAAACAAGCGCCCGTCGTGAGTATTGAACACGGGTCTCTGACACTGTAAGGCAGCAGCTCTACCACTGCACCATCGTGCCACCGTTAGACTTCAGTCACAAAGTGGTGTGTGTGTGTGTGTGTGTGTGTGTGTGTGTGTGTGTGTGTGTGTGTGTGTGTGTGTGTGAGAGAGAGAGAGAGAGAGAGAGAGAGAGAGGATGACAGGTTAAGGCGTTACTGTCTTCTTCCTCGTGTCCGGCCATCTTCTATATCATGTCTTTCTGGTCGGTCAGTGACGGTTGATGCTCGGTGGTTGCAGAATTGGCTACTTCACTCAGTCACTGTGATACAGTTTCTGTCGTCAGCATTGCCCAGGGTGTGCCACATGGAGGCTTCTGCTTGAATCCAGGCGTTACTCTACGGACCCAGTTGCTGGCAGGAAGGTGCAAAGAGAGTGGAAAGATCAAAAAAAGGGAGAGGTAAAGACAAAGTGGTGGAGTAATTCAACAGGTCAGGCAGCATTTCTGGAGGAAATGAATAAGCGAGATTTTTCAGACTATTGTAGCAAAGGGTGTTCACCACTTTTTGTAATCTCCTTCATTCTTGGGGGTGATGAATCTATTCAATCTTCTAAGGATATATATACACAATCATAAAGAAAGCCCCTCAATGTGCTGGGTCAAGAGGTGTTCAGAGATATACAACCAGGAACTTTAAGTTATTGACTTTCTCCACCACCAACCCTTTGCTGAAGGCAGGTTTGTGGATCCTCAGCCTTCCGGTTCACAGCAAATGGCTCGATTGTAAATCACGTCTTGTCTCTCCGCCGGCTGGTTAGCACGGAACAAAAGCTTTTCACTATACCTTGGCACACACGATGATAAATTAAACTGAAACCCTTCTAATAGTCAACAATCCGTGTAAGCAAGTATATTGGCCAAGTATTCACATACAAGGAATTTGCCTTGGTGCTCCGCCCACAAGTAACAACATGACATAGTGACAGTGGCAGTACCTTGGATTTACTGACGTTGAGAGCAAGTTTTTGTCGTACTGGAACCATTCAATCAGATGATCGACCCCCCCCCCCCCCCCCCCCCCCCCCCCCCCCCCGCGTTCTGCATTAATCCGCATCTGTAATTCTTGCAACAATGGCGGCTTAATCAGTGAATTTAAAGATGGAGTTGGAACTGCCTTGACGTCGAGGATTCAGTTTCAAAGGGATGTGTAGGGATGGAGTTCACAGAGTTCGGTAACAGGTTTGGAGGGGACGATGGTGTGGAACTCTAAACTGTCATCGATGAATAACAGCCTGACGGATGTGTAGTTTAGAGATACAGCGTGGAAACAGGCCCTCTGGCCCTCGAGTCCAGCGATCACCTATACACACTGGGGACAAATTCAAACAGAAGCCAATTAACCTACAAAGCTACACATCTTTAGGATGTGGGAGGAAACTGCAACACCTGGAGAAATCCCTTGCGGTCACAGGACGTACATACAAACTCCATCTAGACGGTGCCTGTTGTCTGGCCCTCTGGCGCTGGGTCTCTAAGGCAGCAACTCTACCGCAGTGCCACACTAAATGATTTGATCGACCAAATGACTTGCCACTCCAAATGAGCTACTCCAGAATTTAGTTTCACACTTTGTATTTTGTAAAACTGGGCTATTCTGTGAATACGCGTACATAATCTTTTCCATAATGTTCCGCTTGCACTGAGATAACACGCTTATTTGAGCAAAAGTCTGGAGAAATTTCCAGTCGATATTTTTCCACTTTTCCCTCAAGCCATTGCTGCCGCGTTGCGAAGATTAAAAACAGGGAATTACACAAAATAAGATGTACAGCCTTTAATAATGTAATCAGATATCAGAGCTTGGAAACAAATTAGTCCACCGATAATGCTTATTCGCCGACTGTATTTGGAGAATACTCAAGAATCATTTGCCTAAATTCAGCCAGCACCTGTCATTCCACTGCTCTGAACTCATCATCCATTTTCTGCTGCCAAATTCACTGGAAACTATGAGTGCTTGCCGCCTAGTTTCCCCACAGCCCTTCCAACAATTGTGAACAACAGACAATTTAAAAGCTCAACTAACTCCCAAGTTTCCACCCTAGAAACTACCAGAGTATCATCGTTTCCATTTTAAAGGCATACTTCCCAGGCTTTTACAAATAGTCATTGGCGAGGTACTGGTCGCCAAAATTTGGAAAAGTTGAAGTCACACTGCCAAGTTATGAACACCAAGGAAGCAGCCGTGTGAGTGCGGCACAGAGGCGCAGCGAGCGAGTTGCTGCCTTGCAGCGCCGGAGACCCAGGCTTGATCCAGACTGCCCTCCGTAGGAGTTTGTACATTCTTCCAGTGACCATACGGGTTTTCTCCGGGATCTTCGGTTTCCTCCCACATTCCGAAGATGCACAGGTATGTAGGTAAATATTACGCTTGGTATAAGTGTAAACTGTCTCTAGTACGTGTAGGAAAGTGTTAATGTGCGGAGATCGCTGGTCGGTGCGGACTCGGTGGGCCAAAGGTCCAGTTTCCGCATTGTATCTCTAAACTAATAAAACTAACATCCTGGTTGCGTACAAATAGGTGTCTAACCAAGGTATTTTGCAATACGAATCAGGCACCAGTTAGGCTAAAATGCAAGTTGAGTACAGAGAACATATTATTTTAATTATTTATTATCTGCTTCATTTGATAGTCAAATATATACCTGACAATGGAACAGAATAGGACAAGGAGAACTATAATGGTGGGCCTTCAAATGTAGCCCAAGATAAAATTTGCACTCTCACCTACATCCCTGGCTGAATGTTTCCTTTCAGTGGGTTGGTTTTTGGAATGAAATGCCAGAGGTGGTTGTAGGAAAACATTTAAAAGACACGTGACAGCTACTTGGATAGGAAAGTTTTAGTGTAGAGATACAGTGCAGAAACAGTTCCTTCGGTACACCGAGTCCTTGCTGACCAGCGATCCCCCGGTGCATGAACACTATCCCACACTCGAGGGACAATTCACAATTTTTACCTAAGCCAATTAACCTGCAAACCTGTACATCTTTGGAGTGTGGGAGGAAACCGGAGCACCCGGGGAAAACCCACGTGATCACAGGGAGAACGTACAAACAGCACCTGTAATCAGAATCGAACCGGGGTCTCTGGCGCTGTAAGACAGAGCTCTACCGCTGCACCACCAAGCCTCCGCTCTAGAGGGATACGAGCCAAACTTAGATGGCTCATCTAGTTTGGCATGCACGAATTGGGCTGAAGGCCCCGTTTCCATTTTATAAGACACTGACTAAGAGTTCATTGTGGCCACAATTGATAGATCAGGGTACGAGACCTGGGGGAAAAAAAATAATTTAAAAAAAATCACCTGCTTCAAACGTTCCATGTACTGCGCAAATGAACCCACAGACGGCGGCCTTGATTGCACTGTGACTGTTACAAGCATCTCACCACCACACATGGCATTTTGTTATTGTGGATTGAAGCCAAGATTGGCTAATCTATGTTCCCCCTCAACAGCCTGCCATGCAAAGCGAGTGAAACACTACATTATATCAATAATCCTTGCAGCAAGAGAGCTAGGCAAATAATTCCAAATTTACAAAACCTTTGGCACACAGTTGGCAAATCAACAGGTTCCCTACCCCATCTACATCCCTCCATCTAGCTTCACATCTTAAGCCTCTTCTCTCCTTAGCTCTCAGCCTTTTATCTGTACATCTTTGGCTTTATCCAACTATATGCCAATCAACCCCCCCCCCCCCCCCCCCCCCCCCCAGCATCTGCAGTTCTTTGTGTCTCCTCTCTTATATTGTTGTGATGTGGGAACAGGTTGGGAGAAAGAGTAGCAAGTCATCTGGTATTGATTTGCTTTGTTATTCGTTCAAGATATTTTCATGGTGCAAGTATTGCTCATTAAAAATTTAACATTTTCTGGAACTGCAGGCCCTTAAACGTGTCTTGCAAGAATGATAGTTTCAGCTCATTGCACTGTGTTGCGGGAATTAACCGACCCCGAGCCACTCCTGCTCCTGCTGATTATTACGTCGAGGCAAGATGCATTACTATAAAGAGAGACACGAAAAGCTGGCATGACTCAGCGGGTCAGGCAGCATCTCTGGAGAAAAGGAATAGGTGACGCTGAGAGTCAGGGGAAAGGGAAACAAGACCGTCTCAGTCTGAAGAAGGGTCTGGACCCGAAACATCACCCATTCCTTTTCTCAAGAGATGCTGTCTGACCCTCTCCGAGATACTCCAGCTTTTTTTTTTGCCCATCTTTGCATCTGCAGTTCCTTCCTCCACATGCATTCTTATAAAATCAGGAGGCTTCTGGTTGTACTTTGCAACTTACTACATTTTACCATTTCGGTACATTTGGCAATAAAACACACTTGACTTCATTGTGACTGGCTGAACAGCCAATGACTGTGTCTGAAGAAGTGCCTGACCCAAAACGTCGTCTGTCCATTCCCTCCACTGATGCTGCCTTTTTTTCCAAATTTTCCAAAAATAGAAAAACTTTTATTCAGAATAAAACATATACAAGAACTGTGCAAAAACTCATCAGATATTCTCAGCGGCTGTGTATACATTTGTTTGCGTTGTATTTGGTAGTGTTCACAGAACTGATCATTATACCCGGCACCTTTACCACTCATGTGACCCCCCGGGGTGATATCTCTTCCCTTGTTTGAGGGGCGTCTCCACCACACCCTGCCCCTCAAGGACCCTGGACTGTGGTCCTCCCCCACAGAGCCTTGGCGTTGGCTGCACCGAGCTTCAGTGCGTCCCTCGGCACGTAATCCTGCAGTCTGGCAAGGGCCGGACGGCAACATTCCCCGACGGACATCTCGCTCTGCTGGGAGGTCAACAAGTTCCAGGCAGACAACGGAACCACAGATGCTGCTTGATCCGTCGAGTTCCTCCAACAACTTTGTGCTTTGTTCAATGACAATATTGTTGCTGGCCATTGAAGGTTTCTTCCACAACCAATTGAGAAATATGTTTGAATACGGAAAGCTCTGCCATAAGCAGGTAGTCCAATTGCAGGCCACGTTTCCATGACAGAAAAGAAAGACACAAAATGCTAGAGTAACTCAGCAGGACAGGCAGCATCTCTGGAGAGAAGGAATGGGTGACGACTCGGATCAAGACCATTTTCTCCAAAGATGCTGCCGGTCCCGCTGAGTTGCACCAGCATTTTGTGTTGATCTTTGGTGTAAAGCAGCATCTGAAGTTCCTTCCTATATTTGCCATGACACAAATTAAGGAGCACTAGTTTAGTTTAGTTTAGAGATACAGTTCAGAAGCAGGCCCTTCGGCCCACCGTGTCCATGCCAACTAGCGATCCCAGCACACAAATACGATCCTACACACACTAGGGACAATTTACAATTTTACCAAGCCAATTAACCTACAAACCTGTACGTCTTTGGATTGTGGGTGAAAACCCACACAGTCACAGGGAGAACGTACAAACTCCGTACAGACAGCACCCGTAGTCTGGATCAAATCCAGGTCTCTGACGCTGTAAGGCAGCAACTCTATAGCTGAGCAACCGTGCTGCCCTAATGCACTCTTTTCATTAAGTGGACCAAACTGGTTACAACATGATTGCAATCAATAACTAGAAAAACACTTAAGTTATTTTGAAAATTGACAGGCAAAAAAAAAAGCTCTTTGATCTAAATAGCATGGGAAAAAGACTTATTTCAAGGTGACCTCAGCAGTAATCAGATACCATTGTCTCTTCAGAATATAGATGCTACTTAAACAGAAGATAGACACAAATAGCTGGAGTAACGCAACGGGTCAGACAGCATCTCTGGAGAAAAAAAGAATAGGTGACATTTCGTGTCAAGACCCTGATAGTCAGGGTCATTAGGTCATGTGATAGGAGTACAATTAGGCCATTTGAATAATCATGACTGATCTCTCTCCCCCTCCTAACACCACTCTCCTGTCTTCTCCCCATAACCCCCGACACCTGTACTAATCAAGAATCTGTCTCTGCCTTAATAATATCCACTGACGGCCTCCACAGCCTTCTGTGGCAAAGAAATCCACAGATTCACCACCCTCTGACGAAATACATTTCTCCTCGTATCCTTTGAAAGAACGTCCTTTAATTCTGAGGCTATGACCTCTAATCCTCAACTCTCCCACTTGTGGAAACATCCGTTAGATTTAAACAAGACCATTTTTTTTTTTTATTTCAAAATATACTTTATTCGAATGATAAATATATACAATACATTAACCTTGCAGAAAATCCATCCGACATTTTCGGAGGCTGTACAATAGATCAATACAGTTTAGACATTTTCTTTTTCCCAAGTTTCCACAAATCAGTCCCCCACTCATGCCACAATGGCGTGGGATACCTTCCCTTATATTGAGGGGCGTCTCCACAATACTGTACCCCCCCCATGTCCAGCAGCGGAAGGGCGTTAGACTGTGGCCCTCCCCCACCGAGCCTTGGCGTTGGCTGCACCGAGCTTCACTGCGTCCCTCAGCACGTACTCCTGCAGTCTGCAGCGGGCCAGTCGGCAACATTCCCTGACGGACATCTCGCTCTGCTGGGTGGTGAACAATGCTCGGGCAGACCAAAGGGCGTCTTTTACCGAGTTGATGACCCTCCAGCAGCACTCGATGTCAGTCTCTGAATGTGTCCCTGGGAACAGTCCGTAAATCACAGAGTCCTCTGTGACGGAGCTGTTCGGGATAAAGCGTACCAGGGACCCTTGCATTTTTCTCCAGACTCTTTTAGCAAACCCACACTCTGTGAAGAGGTGGGCAACCGTCTCCTCGCCATAGCAGCCGTCCCGAGGGCAGCGTGCGCTGGTAGTGAGGTTCCGACGGTGCAGGAAGGATCTGACTGGGAGGGCTCCCCTCACCGCCAGCCAAGCCAGGTCTTGGTGCTTGTTGGTGAGTTCTGGCGATGAGGCATTTTGCCAGACGAGCTGGGCAGTCTGCTCAGGGAACCACGCCACCGGGTCCATAGAGTCCTTTCCCTGCAGTGCCTGCAGGACATTCTGTGCTGACCACTGCCCGATGGACATGTGGTCAAAGGGGTTGGTCCGGAAGAACCCTTCCACCGACGACAGATGGGGCGGCGATGTCCAGCTGACTGGCACATTGCGTGGCACCTGCGCCAGGCCCATCCTTCTCAACACCGGGGACAGGTAGAACCTCAGCAGGTAGTGACACTTGGTGCCCACGTGCCTTGGCTCTACACTACGCCTGATGCAGCCACACACGAAGGTGGCCATCAGAATGAGGGCGACGTTGGGCACGCTTTTACCCCCGTTGTCTGCCGACTTGTACATTGTGGCCGTCGCACCCGGTCCATCCTCGACCCCCAGATGAAGTGGAAGATGGCCCGGGTGATCCCTGTGGCGTATGAGGGAGGGACAGGCCACACTTGTGCCAAGTACAGCAGCCCCGAGAGCACCTCACACCTGATGACCAAATTCTTTCCCGTTATGGAGAGGGAGCGTTGCCTCCACAGCTCCAGCTTCCTCCCCACCCTGGCTATCCGCTCCAGCCAATTTTTGTTACATGCCTCAGCCCCCCCGAACCAGATCCCCAGCACCTTCAAGAAGTCAGGCTTGATGGTGAAGGGGACGGAAGATCTGTCAGGCCAGTTGCCAAAGAGCATGGCCTCGCTCTTCCTGCGGTTCACCCTGGCTCCCGTGGCCGACTCAAACTGGTCGCAGATACTAATCAGTCTGCGAACCGACCCTGGATCCGAGCAGAAGACAGCGACATCGTCCATGTACAGGGAGGTCTTTACTTGAATGCCCCCACTGCCTGGCAATGTCACTCCTCTTATGCCCGCATCCTTCCTGATGGATTCAGCAAAAGGTTCAATACAGCAGACAAACAAGACAGGTGAGAGAGGGCAACCCTGCCTAACTCCAGACCTTACAGGGAAACTGTCTGATTCCCACCCATTGATTTGGACTGCACTACGGATGTTGGTGTAGAGCAGTTTGATCCAATTTCTGATTCCCTCCCCAAAACCCATTTTGGAGAGCACGTCCCTCATGTACGTGTGCGAAATCCTGTCGAAGGCCTTCTCCTGGTCCAAGCTGACTAGGCAGGCATCCACCCGTCTGTCCTGCACGTAGGCGATGGTATCTCTCAGCAACGCTAGGCTGTCTGAGATTTTCCTGCCAGGTACAGCACAGGTTTGGTCCGGGTGGATCACCTGTCCCAGAGCAGACTTGACCCGATTGGCGATGGCCTTGGACAGGATCTTGTAGTCCACATTCAAGAGTGTTATGGGTCTCCAATTCTTTATGTCCTTCATCTCCCCCTTCTGCTTGTAGATTAGGGTGATGTTGCCCTTCCTCATGGAGTCTGACATGCTACCAGCCAGAAGCATGTTGTTGTACACTTCTAGCAGGTCCGGGCCCATCCAGTCCCACAGAGCCAAATACAACTCAGCCGGTAAGCCATCGCTTCCGGGAGTTTTATTCGAGTCAAAGGAACGGATGGAGCCAGTCAGCTCCTCTAGGGTCAGTGGTTGGTCCAGACTCTCCCGCTTGCTGTCCTCCAAGACCTCCGTGATTGAGGACAGGAAGTTCTGGGAGGAGGTAATGTCTGTGGTCTTTTGGTCATACAAATCTGTGTAAAAGGATTTGCAGATCCTCAGCACGTCTGTCTGTGAGGATGCTACCGTGCCGTCCTCCTCCCTAAGGCTGTTCATCACAGAGCTCCCCTGTGAACCTTATGGAAGAAGAAACGTGAGCACGTCTCATCCTGCTCCACATGGCGGACCCTAGATCGGAAGATGATCTTGGAGGATTCAGAGGTGAAGAGCTGAGCTTGCCGGTCCTTCAACTCTCTAAGTTCCTCCCTCACATCCACCCGCTCGACTGCAGAAGGAGCAGTTGTTGCAAATCTGTCTGGGTTGGCACAATTCCCTCTGACTCTGTCTTGCTCTCTGAACCCCTTTAATTATGAAGAACCTCTTAATGTTCTCTTGGTTGCTTCCCACCAGAGTGTGGGGGAGTCAAAGAGGGGCTTCTTGTGGAAACATCCGTTAGATTTAAACAAGACCATCTAATTTCCCTTTTCCCTGAATCTCAGTCTGAAGAAGGGTCTTGACCCTAAACATCACCCATTCCTTTCCTCCAGAGATGCTGTCTGACCCGTTGGGTTATTCCAGCTTTTTGTGTCTATCTTTGGTTTAAACCAGCATCTGCTGCTCCTTCCTACACATGTTCAAAGAATGATTGAAGCAAATAAGTTCCCTATTATACCACACTGAGCAGGAAATGAATCACTAACTGCCTCATTACAGCATCCTGTCATTTTGACACCTCACATTTCGCCAAACTGGTTCTCCAAATTATTTTGGAAAATTAAAGTCAAGCTCTCATCGTTTTCTTCCATCAGTTTACAGCCACAGATCACATTAGATACAGCTGTTCGGGCTAACGGGATCAAGGGATATGGGGAAAAAGCAGGAACGGGGTACTGATTTTGGATGATCAGCCATGATCATATTGAATGGCGGTGCTGGCTCAAAGGGCCGAATGGCCTACTCCTGCTCCTATTTTCCGTTACTAAAACAAGCTTCAAGCCACAATGTATTTGCCAGTCTTGAGGTTCGATTTACCCTTAATACTCACCCCGTTTTAAATAGATTTGATTTTTCATACTTCACTTTAAAAGACGTTTAAACTCCACAGAAAGTTAAATATACTGTAGTAAACTACTTGCAAAGTTCACCAAGGGGCCTCAAGTTATACCTGGCTACTCAATCTCAGTCTGTAGAAGTCATTCTGCAGGTGGAAGGTGGAAGAGATTATTTTCCCTTCTCACCTTTCAGTGAAGTAAACAGCACTTCCCAGTGACATCAGAACTGACCAGTCTAGAATGAGGTCAAATTGGAATATCATTTCTCTCTCCACAGAAGCTGCCTGATCTGCTGAGTACTTCCAGCATTTGCTTTTTATTTCAGGACTTCATCATCTGCAATGTTGCCTTTTCCACAACTCAGGGTAGTTCAATATTCTATTCTGTCCCCAATAAGTGGAATAATTGGTCTAATTGGCCTTGATTGCTGACAATTGAAGCAGTAATAACAATCCTGATTATAAAAGCCCACATAACCATGAGGTGAGAACAAGGTACTGCTCAGCTGCAAAACACTTTGACATTCAAAATGTCTTTACCCTCCCCGTCGGAAGTAAATGAAACATTTCCAAGTAGCAATGGTTAATTGGCAATGAATAGGCATGATCCAAAAATCAATTACTGTGCAGAACAGGAAATAAACCAGATACAAGATAATGCAGTAATTTGGGTAGAATTAACAATTTAGAGTGAGCCAATTTCTTATACTTATGGTCTATTTAACCAACAATAAGCACTCAAATACCCAATTACATTAAATCTTTTAAGTAGGAGCAAATTATTTGTGTAGGAAAGAACTGCAGGTGCTGGTTTAAATCGAAGGTAGGCACAAAATGCTGGAGTAACCCAGCGAGACAGGCAGAATCTCAGGAGAGAAGGAATGGGTGATGTTTTTCGGGACGAGACCCAGAGGCCCGAAGGAGGGTCTCGACCTAAAAAGTCACCCATTCCTGCTCCCCAGAGATGCTGCCTGTTCCGCTGAGTTACTCCAGCATTTTGTGAATTATTGGTTCGAGTTTTGACAATATTGTTGCTGGTCATTGGACCTTTTCGAGTTTTGCATGATTGCAGAGTTGCAGTCGGATTATACAACTCAACCAGTGGAAGGTATAACCTAGAGTTAAAGGGTAAAGAAATAATGGAGGCAAGAGAGTTATATACTGGAGGAACTCAGCAGGTACTTGTGTCGTACGAAACATAGAACAGTACAGTGCAAGAACAGGCACTTCAGCCCAGTTGAGATGAAGGGTCTCGACACAAAGCATCAATTCTCCATTTCCCTCCAGATATAGCATTATGTTCAACACAGACATTGTTACAGTTTGGTTTATTGCCACGTGTACGCTGACCGGTTAGCACGCAACATAAGAGTTTTACTGTACCTCACACCTGTGACAATAAACTAAATTGTAACCAACAATATCTGTGCTGAACATGATGCCATACCTGGAAGAAAATGGAGAGTTGATGCTTTGGATTGAGACTATCTCCACCCGATCAACAAACCCAAGTTAAGAAACTCAACCCAAGACACATTTCCCTCCAGAAATGCTGCCTGACTCACTGAGTTCCTCCAGCACTGTTTCCCTTGCTGGAAACAAATATTGTTTGAATGAAACCTTGAGACCTTAAGTACGTTATGCCACTCAGGAAACTGTGTACTGTGCACCGCGAGTTTAATCTGGAACCATCCTGACATCGAATAGGCAAAAAAAAAAACATCCGCTGCTCTAGATCGGTGAGACCAAGCGTAGGCTTAGCGATCGCTTCGCTCCAACGCCTCCGCTCGGTTCGCAATAACCAACCTGATCTCCCGGTGGCTCAGCACTTAAACTCCCCCTCCCATTCCGAATCTGACCTTTCTGTCCTGGGCCTCCTTCATGGCCAGAGTGAGGAGCAACACTTCATATTTCGCTTGGGCTGTTTGCACCCCAGCGGTATGAACATTGACTTCTCTAATTTCAGGTAGTCCTTACTTTCTCCTCCAGCCCACTGTCTCCACCTCTTCCTTTCTTCTTCCCACCCCCCACCCTCACATCAGTCTGAAGAAGGGTCTCGACCCGAAACGTTGCCCATTTCCTTTGCTCCATTGATGCTGCCTCACCCGCTGAGTTTCTCCAGCGTTTTTTTGTCTACCTTAGATTTTCCAGCAATTGCAGTTCCTTCTTAAACACATTTTGTATAGGCACTTTAACCTAAAGAATCCACTTCCAAGCTTGAAAAATTGCCAATGTCGTAATAAGGTTAAAATATGGCCTTTAAAATATTTTGAAACAAAACAACGAAAACTATCCTGTACATTTTGTTGCAATCTCAGAATTGAATGTACAAGTAATATTGTGTAGCTAATATGTCAGGTTATGAACTTGTTGTGGAAAATATATGGTAAATCGTATCCAGCCAATACTCTTAAAATAAATACTCTTGAATAATCATATTGGGTGTTGGCTACGAGAATGATCCGGATCTGACACAATTGAGTCCAATCTAACAAATATGCATTTGGTAACTTTAAGTTTCATTGAAATATTTGGACACAAACTCTCAATAATCCACAGTTTTCTAAACTGCAATAGAAACCCATTATGGCGTACATTCGAATAGAGGATCCCAACGGTAGGATCCAATCATTAGTTAGGGACTAAATTGTTTCAACGCGGGTACAAAAATAATTGTTACAAATTCGCTCTCTGGAGACATTGGGGTGTATCAGGGAATGAGATTAAAATTGTGTTCTTGGCGAATGGGTGCAACACGAGCTAATTCACTGCATTCTAGGCATCGACTTTGAGCTGTGATTGGGCTTACAAAGGGATACTCAGTGCTGAAGCAACCTAGCTGGCCAGGCAGCACCTCTGCAGAACATGGATAGGTGATGTTTCAGGCCGAGACCTGGCTTCTCCAGCCAGGGTTGCACTCTTCCGGAGTCCCCCTAGGTTTACTTTTCCTCCAGCTTTTTCCGAGAACGTCTAAAATTATTTTTGAGTTGGCCTGGGTTTTTTTTTTAACAAAAGAGATTAGTTGAAGTAGGCGTCATGTTCAGCAGAGACAGAGTGGGCCGAAGGGTGCTGGACTGTTCTATCCTCGATGTTCTATGATACCCCCTGCGTTGCAGGGATCCTTGCACCAAACTAGAATTTGCTCACACGAGCATTATAAAATAATGACAGCACATAGACTGTTGCAAAGAGGCAGTGGTATTTTCCGAGCTCCATTTTAAGCAAACCTGTGAAACAAATGTCTGCAGGCAGTGAGCCAGTCAGTCGCCTTACCCGATTAGTAAGAAGAGGCAGACAGCCACGACGAGATAGTTGCTCTGGTAAAACATCAAGTTGCTGACCACCCGGTTGTTCCATTTCGCCAAGTCTCGGAAATCTGGCTGGGCGAAACGCGTGGAACCCAGGATAAAATCGTCCCAGGGTCTCAAAGGAGCGAACTTCACTTCCATGTTAATGTTAAGCGGTGGTGGGGAGGGAAGAGAGAGAGAGACAGAGAGAGCGGTAATGAAACCGCAGCAGCAGCAGCAGCTCTTGACAAAGCGTCACTGCCGAGTGTTCCTGCCACCGCCTCGCCTCCAGATCACGTTGTCTGACTCGAGTCAGATGCGCAGGCTGCATCCACACTTGGGGGGGAAACAGTGCAAGGCCACTGCACTCAGGCTTAATCAAATGTCTTTTCCAAAACAAACCACACAGATAACCCAGCAATCGAAACAAAAGATTCCTGTTTTTTAATAAAAGCCAATCACGTTTTTGTTTAAAGAAAAACTTACAAAATTTAAATTGTTCGGCCCTGTATCCTTTATCTATGCACTCCCCCCCCCCCCCCCTACATGAACTATATTCAGAATACAAAAATTCCATTAGAAAACCTATACAAAACAAGGACAATGCAAAAACTCTTCAGACATTCTCAGCATTCATTAGTGTTATAATCGGTTGCGTTCACAATCTATCATTAGACCATGCATTCTTGCCACTCATGTGACCCACTGGGGTGATATCCCTTCCTTTCTTTAATGGGCGTCTCCACTCCACTGGATCATGTCCCCCCCCCCCCCCCCCATGTCCAGCAGCGGAGGGAATCAGGAATTGGATCAAACTGCTCTACACCAACATCCGTAGTGCAGTCCAAATCAATGGGTGGGAATCAGACAGTTTCCCTGTAAGGTCTGGAGTCAGGCAGGGTTGCCCTCTCTCTCCTGTCTTGTTTGTCTGCTGTATTGAACCTTTTGCTGAATCCATCAGGAAGGATGCTGGCATAAGAGGAGTGACATTGCCAGGCAGTGGGGGCATTCAAGTAAAGACCTCCCTGTACATGGACGATGTCGCTGTCTTCTGCTCGGATCCAGGGTCGGTTCGCAGACTGATTAGTATCTGCGACCAGTTTGAGTCGGCCACGGGAGCCAGGGTGAACCGCAGGAAGAGCGAGGCCATGCTTCCCAAATCTGAGGAAGGACATTATTGCCATAGAGGGAGTGCAGAGAAGGTGACTGGGGATGTCAGGACTGTCCTGGATAGACTTCTCTCTGGCTTATAGAACTTACAAAATTCTTAAGGGGTTGGACAGGCTAGATGCAGGAAGATTGTTCCCGATGTTGGGGAAGTCCAGGACAAGGTCACAGCTTAAAGGATAAGGGGGAAATCCTTTAAGACCGAGATGACTCTCTGGAACTCTCTGCCACAGAGGGTAGTTGAGGCCAGTTCATTGGCTCCCTTGGGCTAAGGGGAATCAGAGGGTATGGAGAGAAGGCAGGTACGGGATACTGAGTTGGATGATCAGCCATGATCATATTGAATGGCGGTGCAGGCTCGAAAATGGCCTACTCCTGCACCTAATTTCTATGCTAACTGGACAGATCTTCCGTCCCCTTCAATCAAGCCTGACTTCTTGATGCTGGGGATCTGGTTCGGGGGGGCTGAGCAAAAATTGGCTGGAGCGGATAGCCAGGGTGGAGGAAGCTGGAGCTGTGGAGGCAACGCTCCCTCTCCATAACGGGAAAGAATTTGGTCATCAGGTGTGAGGTGCTCTCGGGGCTGCTGTACTTGGCACAAGTGTGGCCTGTCCCTCCCTCATACGCCACAGGGATCACCCGGGCCATCTTCCAGTTCATCTGGGGGTCGAGGATGGACCGGGTGCGACGGGCCACAATGTACAAGTCAGCAGACAACGGGGGTAAAAGCGTGCCCAACGTCGCCCTCATTCTGATGGCCACCTTCGTGTGTGGCTGCATCAGGCGGAGTGTAGAGCCAAGGCACGTGAGCACCAAGTGTCACTACCTGCTGAGGTTCTACCTGTCCCCGGTGTTGAGAAGGATGGGCCTGGCGCAGGTGCCACGCAATGTGCCAGTCAGCTGGACATTGCCGCCCCATCTGTCGTCGGTGGAAGGGTTCTTCTGGACCAACACCTTTGACCACATGTCCATCGGGCAGTGGTCAGCACAGAATGTCCTGCAGGCACTGCAGGGAAAGGACTCTATGGACCCGGTGGCGTGGTTCCCTGAGCAGACTGCCCAGCTTGTCTGGCAAAATGCCTCATCGCCAAAACTCACCAACAAGCACCAAGACCTGGCTTGGCTGGCGATGAGGGGAGCCCTCCCAGTCAGATCCTTCCTGCACCGTCGGAACCTCACTGCCAGCGCACGCTGCCCTCGGGACGGCTGCTATGGCGAGGAGACGGTTGCCCACCTCTTCACAGAGTGTGGGTTTGCTAAAAGAGTCTGGAGAAAAATGCAAGGGTCCCTGGTACGCTTTATCCCGAACAGCTCCGTCACAGAGGACTCGGTGATTTACGGACTGTTCCCAGGGACACATTCTGAGGGCTGACATCGAGTGCTGCTGGAGGGTCATCAACTCGGTAAAAGACGCCCTTTGGTCTGCCCGAGCATTGTTCACCACCCAGCAGAGCGAGATGTCCGTCAGGGAATGTTGCCGACTGGCCTGCTGCAGACTGCAGGAGTACGTGCTGAGGGACGCACTGAAGCTCGGTGCAGCCAACGCCAAGGCTCGGTGGGGGAGGGCCACAGTCTAACGCCCTTCCGCTGCTGGACATGGGGGGTACGGTATGGTGGAGACGCCCCTCAATATAAGGGAAGGTATCCCACGCCACTGTGGCATGAGTGGGGGACTGATTTGTGGAAATTTGGGGGAAAGAAATGTCTAAACTGTATTGATCTATGTACAGCCTCCGAAAATGTCGGATGGATTTTCCGCAAGGTTAATGTATTGTATATATTTATCATTCGAATAAAGTATATTTTGAAATTAAAAAAAAAAAAAAAAAAAAAAGGGACCCGTGGTCCTCCCCCACAGAGCCTTGGCATTGAGCTTCAGTCCCTCAGCACGTACTCCTGCAGACTGCTGGCCTTGCCGAGGCTGAATGAGGTATCAATTGAGTCAATAGAAGGGAGGTTGGTTTATGTGAGCACACAAACCATCCCAAACCAACCTCCCTTCTATTGGTGTTAAAGAATGAACTGCAGATGCTGGAGAATCGAGGGTACACAAAAAGCTGGAGAAACTCAGCGGGTGCAGTAGCATCTAAGGAGCGAAGGAGATAGGCGACGTTTCGGGTCGAGACCCTTCTTCAGACCCTTCTATTGGTGTCTGAAGAAGGGTCTCGACCCGAAACGTCGCCTATCTCCTTCGCTCCTTAGATGCTGCTGCACCCGCTGAGTTTCTCCAGCTTTTTGTGTACCCTCCCTTCTATTGGCTCCATTTACACCTCACGCTGCCTGGGCAAGGCCAGCAGCATCATCAAGGGTGAGTCGCACCCTGGCCACTCCCTCTTCTTCCCTCGGGCAAAAGGAATAGAAGTGTGTTTTATAACGCACACCTCCAGATTCAGGGACAGTTTCTTCCCAACAATTATCAGGCTATTGCATCATCCTACTACAACCAGAGAGCAGTGCTGAACCACTATTTACCTATTTGGTGAACCCTCAGACTGTCCTTGATCGGGCTTTGCTGGCTTTACCTTGCAGTAAATGTTATTCCCTTCATCATGTATCTATACATTGTAAATGCCTCGAATGTAATCATGTATTGTCCTTCTGCTGAGTGGATAGCACGCAACAAAACGTGTTTTGCTTGAATAAATAGTTATTTGTGCTCTTCACCATGTACTACCTCCATTCATTGATCCGAATCCTTGAATCCTGCAAAGATTTCATTACAACATCACGCTCTGCTGGGAGGTCAAATGTCTCTGGCAGACCAAAGAGCGTCTGTGCACTGTGAACGCCTTGTTTGCATTCATGTATAGTCTTTGACTGGATAGCACGCAGACACAAGCTTTTCACTGCACTTGCTGCGTGTGACAATAAACTAAACTAGACTAAACTATCAAAGGCAAAAGCCAGCGAACTTGCCACCAGATGTGGAAATATAATTTTCTGCAGTCACGACCAGGAAGGCAGAATGAGATATGGTTGAGATAACAACTTTAAGCAAAGAAAAATTGTTTATACTTGATTCTATTTGGCTGCTGCCATTTTTACTGGTTATCTTGGAATTAAATAATGAGCCAGTAGAATTAGTGGCAGTATTAATGACAAAAATGCTCTCTATAATTAAAAGTAAAGCAACCTCCAGAGTCACTCCTGTGTTGGTAAACACATATATCCAGAGGTTGACTTCTGTGGTAAATTTGATGAGGTATCTTCACAGCTCATATAGACGTACTGGTCACTATAGGCAAGAGGGGCCGAATAGCCTATTTCCGTGCTGTATAACTAGGATTCTGTGACAGTTGTATCAGGAGACCATGATACCTATTGACTCAAAAGAAACACAAAGTGCTGGAGTAAGTCAGGGGCAGCACGGTGGAGCAGCTGGTAGACCTACTGCCTCACATTGCCAGAGACCCGCATTCGATCCTGACCTCGGGTGCTGCTCTGTGTGGAGTTTGCACATTCTCCCTTCAAATGCGTGGGTTTCCTCCGGGTGCGACGGTTTCCTCCCACACCCCAAAGAATGTGCGGGTTTGTAGATTAATGGGCATCTGTAAAATTGCCCCCAAGTGTGTGGGGAGTGGATGTGAAAGTGGGATAACATACAACTAGTGTGACTGGGTGATTGGTGGTCAATGTGGGACTTGGTGAACCGAAGGGCCTATTTCAGAGCTGTAGCCCTAAACTCAGGCAGCATCCCTGGGGAACATGGATAGGTGACATTTGTTCAAACTGCTTAGCTGCTTAAATATTTCATGGCATCACGGCAGAAGGCACTGATTTCTGTCAGCTGGTGACAGATGGCAAATTCCATTAGAAAAATGGAAATCCATGCCAACGAACCGTCTTAACACTAGTGGGCAGGTGCTCATGGTCAGTAGTAACCAACATATCCTTGTCATTGACCAGAATATCAAGGCCGTTATTTATATTCATTTGCTGCACCTCATATTATTAGGCATACAGCAGAATTTCTTTTTTACGTACTATCTCCCAGTTTTATTTAAAATATGTTGTATTTTAAACATTGTTGCTGTTACAGTAAATATTCTGATTTTGTTTTAATGCAACAGCTCATTACAGGGGTTAGCCGAAAAAATAAACCTTCAGAAAGGAGACATTTCTTTAGTCAGAGGTTTAGTCAGAATTAATTGCCACCGGTGGCTGTGGAGGCCATGTCAATGGCTTCAAGCAGAGATTGACAGGTTCTTGATTAGTAAGGGTGTCAGGGGTTATGGGGAGAATGGGCTTGAGTGGAAAAGATAGATCAGCCATGATTGAAT
This sequence comes from Okamejei kenojei, assembly GCA_035221665.1. Lineage (NCBI taxonomy): Eukaryota > Metazoa > Chordata > Chondrichthyes > Rajiformes > Rajidae > Okamejei > Okamejei kenojei. The sequence goes on from CM069146.1 coordinate 48,195,805, forward strand.
GGCGGAGTAGACTTGATGGGGCTAAAGACCTAATTCTGCTCTCTACTACTGTAAAGTGGCCCCATAGCAGAAGCGCCCACACCACGGGGCTGGAAACTGGGCTAATTCTGGGCTAATTCTGCCACCACCATCATCTATTGCAACAAGTGATGGCTCCCACTGATTGTCGCCGGAAGCCTGCGTCCTTTTCAGGTCGGATGATGACAGCGATGTCAACATATGAAACCTGGAAGATTAAAACCTGGCAGAAACAAAGAGCTGCAGATGCTGGCTAATATGAAACAAAAGAACACAAAGTGCTGGAGTAACTCCGCGGGTCAGGCAGTTTCTCTGGAGAACATGGATAGGTGGACATCTGTCGAGACCCATCTTCAGACTGAGTGTTGGGGGGGGGGGGGGGGAGAAGAAAACTGGAAAAGGGAAGAGGCAGGACAAAATAGGTTGATTTAGGCAAGGGTTTTTTTTTTAATTGGTAGATGGTTGGAGCAAAAGCCAGAGATAAGAAAGGAAGGTGTAAGACAGGTTTGAAGAGTTGCGGATTGGTGAAGCCAGAGGGAAGTAGGAGAAGGGTGGAGGGTAGAAATAGGTGGGAGTCAGGCAGGGCACAGGGGAGGGAAAGGCATGTAGTGGAGAAAAGGGAGGGTTTGATGTAGGTGGGATTAGTGAGACGTTGCCAAAAAATGGAGAATTCTATGTTCATACCATTGCAAGCTACCCAAGGTCGTAAGCAGAATATGAGGAAAATGATCTACAATCATCAATTGTGTCATATCCAATATCCAATACATATTGTAGCAGAAACCTATATATTTAAATATTTGACATGTTTACCAAATCTAAAGCAATTGATGTAAATATTGTTGTCACTTGGACAAAAAAAATGGATATTTCCTAATTTGTGATGTCTCAAGGGTTCAGGCACGATGAATCACAACCTGTACAAATAGGGTTGACAGAAATGGGTTATTATAAACTTGGTGTAATACATGACATTTATACCTTATCCAAAATTATTTTGTCCTCTTTGTATCTGAGTGCTGGCTATGCAGTCTATGTAGTGTTTGTGGAGACTTCAGGTATAAGAACAAGCTATGATCTGGCACTCCTGTTACTTCCATACACTTGTACTGTTTTTGAGATGCTTATCTAAGATGTATCTAAGTGCTCGTGTATAGTGATACTTGTATGGGATGGTATTCGATATAGTTGTGGTAAGGTACTTTATTTGTCACACCTACTGAGGTACAGTGAAATTCATTTTGTATACACTTCAGTACAAGTGTCACTGTACATAAGCACATAGATGCATCTTAGATACGCACCTCAGATACAGTACTAGTGTGTAGGAGTAGTGCACTGAGACTGCATACGGCGTCGCCAGTTTGGCACCATTGTCAAGTCCCAGTTGCTGTAAGCGCAGGGACCTGACTGACCATGAAGGTCCGTTGTCCTGGCGCCGTTGCAGGGTCGTCCTGGCCAAGTGTGGCCGTGATATCGTCCTCCTCGCACGACTCCCCAGGTACGCTGAACTGTATGCAGACTGTTCACCGGACCTCGGTGCATGTGAACAAAGTGCAATTGAAAGTGCCTTCGAAATGGTTGCGATATTGGAGGTGTTTTGGATGAAATGTAAAAACAAGGTCATGTCTGCCTTCTCAAATGAAGGTATAATCAATCTCAAGAGATTATCTCCTGACAAGGAATTGGCTATTCAATGACATTTTTTTTTTTTTTTTTAATTAGAAGTAAATACATAATAAAAAGCATTTTGTTTGTTATAGTCATACATTATTAATATTATTTATATTAACAATTGTATAGTAATTGTACTTCTCTATATTTTTTTAATTTTTATATAGCTAGATAATAGTAGGGAGGGGAAAACCCCCCCAAAAAAAAACAAAAGAAGAATGGAGTATTTAACTGATTATGCATCATTGGAGATATATCCGCGGGTTATAAAATGTAATTCTTCATCTATTCCTTAATTCAGGTTTCAGTCAGGTTCTCGTGCCGAACCAATTTGCCCCTTCAAATATTCAATGAATGGGGACCATATTATTGTAAAAAAAACATTTCATCAGCAAACATCTAAAAATATGATCTCATCATTATCACGTTGCTGTTTATGAACCTTGGCAGTGTGTAAAAGCTTGGGGAACAAGCAAGTAGACTGGCTGCATAACATGCTTAAGCAATTTTGTATCGGTTGAAACTTGTTGGTCTTTCAGTGTAAGGTGTCAGCAATCAAATACTATCGACCAGCACATTCCAAAGTGCTGGAACAAGTGCTGAGCATAGATCCTATAGCGGAGCAAGATAGATCACTCCTTCTAAATGCAATGGGCTGACGTGTAGTACGCAACGGAGCAGAACGTGGGACTTTTCTTCATCCATTTCAGTAACCCGACCCGACCCGACCCGACCCGACTCGCAGTGTAATCAACGTTGCGGGGGAACAGTTTGCGTTAATAAATTATAATTCTGAAAATGAGGAGAAGATTTTTACCAAAGAACTTTTATTTTTACGAGGATTTTTCCGTAACCGGCTTCCGTCTCCGCACCAGTTATCTTGGATCTTTGGTGCGGAGACGGAAGCCGGTTACGGAAATGGGGCCGAAAATTACCCACGAATCTGCCCATGCCCGTACTACGACTTTTTCGTCAAGTGATCTATCTTGCTCGCTGTAGGATCTTTGGCACTGAGGGTCATGGTGAAGCTTAGTGCAGTCATCACAAAAGCTCTTTAGGGGAGGATCACAAAGGTGAAAGAAGGAACTGCAGATGCTGGAATACATCGAAGATAGACAACAAAATGCTGGAGTAACTCAGCGAGACGGGCCGCATCTCTGGAGAGATGCAGCCCTTTGCAAACAGTCCACTTGGCCCAACGAGTCCACACAGACCAGCTATCACAAGTGCACTAGTTCTATCCTACACACTAAGGCCAATTTTTCGGAGAAGCCAAAGAACCTACAAACCTGCACATGTTTGGAATGTGGGAGGAAAACGGAGCACCCGGAGAAAACCCCACACGGTCACATGAAGAACATACAAACTCCGTACAGCCAGCACCCGTAGTCAGGATCGAACCGGGGTCTCTGGCGCTGTTGGGCAGCAACTCTATCTCTGTGCCACTGTGCTGCCCCAAATTGTGCTAAAGGTTTTCAAACTAAGCTTAAGTATGCAAAATGTCAAATGTTCCCAAACTGCAAACCAGTTGCTGCATTATTGTAAGTATTATCAGTTTTGTTGATTTGGCGGCACGGTGGCGCAGCGGTAGAGTTGCTGCCTAACAGCGCCAGACACCCAGGTTCGATCTTGACTATGGATGCCTTCTGTATGGAGTATGTACGTTCTCCCCATGACCTGTGTGGGCTTCTCCAGGAGCGCCGGTTTCCTCCTGCAATCCGAAGGCACACAAGTTTGTAGGTTAATTGGCTCTGTTAACAAACTATTGTGAATTGTTCCTATTGTGTAGGGTAGTGCTAGTGTACGGGGAGATCACTGGGGTTCAGTGAGCTGAAGTGCCAGTTTCCACATTATATTTCTATTCTACAGTCTAAAAGTATTTTCCTTTTGTGCTTTAGCACATGTTAGTCTTTGTGCACTGGGATCGGATTAGCAGTAGATGCAGCCCAGGCTATTTTATATCTTTGAATCATCAACACTTACGTTTGCTTAAAAATAGAAACTGTCCTTCACAGCTGCCTCGTTTTAAATCAAACATTCCACGGGGACTGTTCATTTCATAGCCCCTAGACCACACAGTGAATCATGGCTTCAAGAATACCGACTGAGGGAATACAGTGCATGACTCATGTTATACCACAACCAAATTGCTTAACATATCAACTGCTCAGCTTATAGGAACAGTTTTTTTCCGAGGATATTGCCAGGGCTTTAGGGCCTGAGCTATTAGGAGAAGCTGTGCAGGCTGGGACTGTGTTACTTTGAGCGCAGGAGGATGGGAGGTGACCTTATAGAGGTGTATAAGATCATGAGGGGAATAGACAGGGTAGTTGCACAGTCTTTTACCCAGAGTTGGGGAATCAAGAACCAGAGGACATAGGCTTACGGTGAGAGGGGAAAGATTGTGAATGGTGAGGGGGTAGAGTTGCTGCCTTACAGCACTTACTGTCTGCACAGAGTTTGTACCTTCTCCCCGTGACCTGCGTGGGTTTTCTCCGAGATCTTCGGTTTCCTCCCACACTCCAAAGATGTACAGGTATGTAGGTAAATTGGCTTGGTAAATGTAAAAATTGTCCCTAGTGTGTGTTCGATAGTATTAATATGCAGGGATCGCTGGTCGGCGTGGACCCGGTGGGTCGAAGGCTCTGTTTCTGCGCTGTATTTCCAGAAAATAAAAAATAAATAAAATGTAAAAATATATAAACTTAATAGGAATCTGAGGGGCAACATTTTCACACAGAGGATGGTGGGTATATGGAATAAGCTGCGGAAAGAGTTAGTTGAGACAGGTTACAACAACATTCGAAAGACATTTAGAACAGTTACGTGGATAGGAAAGGTTTTGAGGAATATGGGCCAAACGCAGGAAGTTCGAACTAATGTTGATGGAGCATCACAATGAAGAAAGTTGATTCCACTGTGATGGATGTTTATGTTAAATTCTATTGTGTATTGTGTTCTTTTAGATTGTATGGCTGCATGGCAATTCATTTCACTGTACCTTAATTGGTGTATGTGATGAATAACCTTGAACCTTGAACCTTGAACCATGGCCTGCATGGCAATTCATTTCACTGTACCTTAATTGGTGTGTGTGATGAATAAACTTGAACCTTGAACCTTGAACCATGGCCTGCATGGGCAATCTGGGCCAAAGGGTCTGTTTCCATGCCGATCATTCCATGACTCACACAGCTCATAGGGGTAGGATTGGCCAGCAAAAGTGAGAGACAGTTCCAAAAGGGAAATGACTAAACCCCGGTAAATCAACCTAATGCCAAAGGAAACAATTGTCCAGGAATAAAGCAATTGTCACAATTGTTAGATATCCTAAAATCAGGGAGTGATGGCTGGATGAGCGGTGAAAACAGCACCTTTGACATGGATTATAGTGTTAGATTTATAGAGTCATACATCACCAAAACAGACCCTGTGGCCCAGTTCACCCATGCCAACCTAGATGCCCCATCTAAGAGTTGCACCTTCTTGACCCATACTCCTCTAAACCAGTGGTTCTTAACCTTTTTGGCACCAGTACACGCATACGCGAACAAAATACTGTATCTGGTATTTAGTAGGTTCTTAAACATGGGCTCAACTAATTGATATGTTATTTGTGTCCCCTTCATGATCCCCAGCAAAGCCCCAAACGACCCCCATAGGGAGTCACGACTCCCAGGTTAAGAACCACTGCTCTAAACCTTACCTGTCTAAATGTCTTTTAAATATTGTTATGGTACCTGCCTCTGGAACCTCAATCTATATATCCACCATTCTAAGCAATGTTCAGGGGCGGCATGGTGCACAGCGGTAGAGTTGCTGCCTTACAGCTCTTGCAGCACCAGAGACGTGGGTCCGATCCCGACTACGGGTGCTGTCTGTACGGAGTTTGTACGTTCTCCCCGTGACCTGCGTGGGTTTTCTCCGAGATCTTCGGTTTCCTCCCACACTCCAAAGACATACAGGTTTGGAGGTTAACTGGCTTGGGTTTGTAAAAACTTGGTATAAGTGTAAACTGTCCCCAGTGTGTGTAGGCTTGTGTTAATGTGCAGGGATCGCTGGTCGGCATGGACTCGGTGGGTCGAAGGGCCTGTTTCCGCGCTATATCTCTAAACTAAACTAAACTAAACTAAAGGTTCGTGTTAAATCGCTCACCTTAAAACCTATGTCCTCTACTGTAGACAAAAATGCTGGAGAAACTCAGCGGGTGAGGCAGCATCTACGGAGCGAAGTAAATAGGCAACATTTCGGGTCAAAACCCTTCTTCAGACTGAAGAAGGGTTTCGACCCGAAACGTTGCCTATGCACGCACTTCCTGCAGTCTGGAGCGGGTCAGTAGGCATAATTCCCTGACAGACATCTTGCTCTGCTGGGAGACCAACAACATTTGGGCAGACCAAAGAGCAAAGAACAAAATTGTATTTGCTATATAACATTCATTGTGTTGAAGGAAATCATTTTACAAATGCAATGGAAATTTTTAAATTGCTAGTCGTGTGGCTGGATCCTGAAATAACGCGTTAGACAATAGACAATAGACAGGTAGTTGGGACTAGTGTTGATGGGGCACCTTGGTCTGCATGGGCAATCTGGGCCAAGGGGCCTGTTTCCATGCCGATGATTCCATGACTAACAGCTCATAGGGGTTGGATCGGCCAGCAAGAGTTATTTCCAATCATCCAGTTCTCCATCTCACCCTTGATTTTAGACCACCAGGTTTTGGGCAGACCAAAGAGCATCTTCCATCAGCACTTGTTGTCCATCTCCAAATGTGTCCCAGAGAACTGCCCGTAAAGATACGGAATCCTCAGATACAGAGCTACTCAGGATGAACCGTGACAAAGACCCTTACGTCATTCTCCAGAACCTCTTCTCAAATCCACACTCTGCAAAGAGATGGGCAACCATCTCCTCTCTGTAGCTGTGCTCCCAAGGGCAGCATTGCACTGGTAGTAAGATTCCAACAGTGCAGGAAAGATCTGACTGGGAGGGCTCCTCTCACCACCAGCTCAAAGGCAGTTGGTGAGTTCTGCTGATGAGGCATTTTGCCAGACGAGCTGGGCAGTCTGCTCTGGGAACCATGTCACAGGATCCTTCGAGTCCTTTCCCTGCAGTGCCTGCACGATGTTCCGTGCTGACCACTGTTGATGGACATGTGGTCAAAGGTGTTAGTCCGCAAAAACATTTCCACAAAGGGCAGATGGTGCAGCAATGTCCTGCTGACTGGCATATTGCATGGCATCTGCACCAGGCCCATCCTTCGCAACACTGGAGACAGGTAGAACCTTAGCAGGAAGTATCAATAGGTGACACTCTCGGCACAGCCTGATGCAGCCACACATGAAGTTATTTATCAGGATTACCTCCCCTTGTTTGAGTGGTGTCCATGTTCTCCAGAGATGTTGCCTGACCCACTGTGTTCCCCCAGCACTTTGTGTTATTTGTGTAGGAAGGGACTGCAGATGCTGGTTAGACCCAAAATGCTGGAGTAACTCAGCGGGACAGGCAGCATCTCGGGAGAGATGGAATAGCTGATGTTTTGGGATGAAACCATTCTTCTTTGTGTCCTTTTCTCTACACCATCATCTGCATTTCCATATTTCCACGTGATGTATGACAAACTGCTTTGTATATATATTTATTATAAATATTCTTCATTTTGGGGGAAAAAAACGTTTTTTTTAATCTTCAGGGCCTCCAATGGGATTTGCATGCCTGGGGGATTCCCTACCCTTAGAGGTGTCCACATTATCTAGAGATGATGCTTGACCCACTGAGCTCCTCCAGCACTTTTAGTTTAGTTTTGTTCAGTTTTAGTTTAGAGATACAGCACGGGGCTCTGTATTTGGCATAAGTTTGGCCTGTCCCTCCCTCCTACGCCACAGGGATCACCCGGGCCATCTTCCAGTTCATCTGGGGGTCGAGGATGGACCGGGTGCGACGGGCCACAATGTACAAGTCAACAGACAACGGGGGTAAAAGCGTGCCCAACGTCGCCCTCATTCTGATGGCCACCTTCGTGTGTGGCTGCATCAGGCGGAGCGTAGAGCCAAGGCACGTGGGCACCAAGTGTCACTACCTGCTGAGGTTCTACCTGTCCCCGGTGTTGAGAAGGATGGGCCTGGCGCAGGTGCCACGCAATGTGCCAGTCAGCTGGACATTGCCGCCCCATCTGTCGTCGGTGGAAGGGTTCTTCCGGACCAACACCTTTGACCACATGTCCATCGGGCAGTGGTCAGCACAGAATGTCCTGCAGGCACTGCAGGGAAAGGACTCTATGGACCCGGTGGCGTGGTTCCCTGAGCAGACTGCCCAGCTTGTCTGGCAAAATGCCTCATCGCCAGAACTCACCAACAAGCGCCAAGACCTGGCTTGGCTGGCGGTGAGGGGAGCCCTCCCAGTCAGATCCTTCCTGCACCGTCGGAACCTCACTACCAGCGCACGCTGCCCTCGGGACGGCTGCTATGGCGAGGAGACGGTTGCCCACCTCTTTACAGAGTGTGGGTTTGCTAAAAGAGTCTGGAGAAAAATGCAAGGGTCCCTGGTACACTTTATCCCGAACAGCTCCATCACAGAGAACTCGGTGATTTACGGACTGTTCCCAGGGACACATTCAGAGCTGACATCGAGTGCTGCTGGAGGGTCATCAACTCGGTAAAAGACGCCCTTTGGTCTGCCCGAGCATTGTTCACCACCCAGCAGAGCGAGATGTCCGTCGGGGAATGTTGCCGACTGGCCCGCTGCAGACTGCAGGAGTACGTGCTGAGGGACGCACTGAAGCTCGGTGCAGCCAACGCCAAGGCTCGGTGGGGTAGGGCCACAGTCTAACGCCCTTCCGCTGCTGGACATGGGGGGTACGGTATGGTGGAGACGCCCCTCAATATAAGGGAAGGTATCCCACGCCATTGTGGCACGAGTGGGGGACTGATTTGTGGAAATTTGGGGGAAAAAAATGTCTAAACTGTATTAATCAATTTGTACAGCCCCCGAAAATGTCGGATGGATTTTCCGCAAGGTTCATGTATTGTATATATTTATCACTTGAATAAAGTATATTTTGAAATTAAAAAAAAAAAAAGATACAGCACGGAAACAGGCCCTTCAGCCCAACAAGTCCGTACCAACCGAGTTGGCATACCTGGCAGTCCCATTTGCCTGCACGGCCCACATTCCTTTGAAATTCTGAAGATAGAGACAATATGCTGGAGTAACTCAGTGGGACAGGCAGCACCTATGGAGAAAAGGAATGGGTGATGTTCCGGGTCGAAACCCTTCTTCAAACTTCAGACTAATTCTTCAGTCTGCAGAAGGGTCTCGACCCAAAATGTCACCCATTCCTTCTCCCCAGAGATGCTGTCTGTCCCGCTGAGTTACTCCAACATTTTATGTCTATCTTCAGTGTAAACCAGCATCTGCAGTTCCCTCCTACATATCCCTTCCGAAATTCTGTTTGCATATTGACACATGCAGGCACCTCCATGTTTTGCCGCCATTTCCAAAGTCGCACGCGGTCGCGCGTTTGGTCTCCTGGAGCGGTTCCAGATCCAGGTAAGCCCCAGGCCCCTGCAGGGCCTTCCTCCGTCACCCTCGAAACAGGGTGTTGAACACAGCACAACACTAACCTCAGTAACGGTGATCTACACGGTCTGCATTTTAGCTTTGATTAGTCTAGTCTACTTTAGAGATGCAGCGCGGAAACAAGCCCTTCGGCCCACCGAGTCCGCACTGACCAGCGATCCCCGCACGCTAGCACTATCCTTCACACACTAGGCACAATTTCCACTCATACCAAGCCAATTAACCTACAACCAGTACGTCTTTGGTGTGTGGGAGGAAACCGAAGGTCTCGGAGAAAACGCACGCGGTCACAGGGAGGACGTACAAACTCCGTACAGACAGCACCCGTAGTCGGGATCATGCTGGGCTCTGCCACTATAAGGTGGCAACTCTACCGCTGCTCCGCCATGCCTCCCTGCCCAGCACCTGCAGGTTTCTGCCCACCAGCACCTCAGTTCCTTATTTCCACGTAAAATATGAAAAGTTGCTTTGTATGTTATTTTTATTTGCACTTGTCACAGTTTTTTTTGTTTTCGTGACTATTTCTATTATGAATAACCTTCATTTTGTGGGGAAAAGCAGTATTTTAACTCTCAGGGCCTCACGAGTTGATGACCTTCCAGCATCACAATTACAATCACAATAATACTTTATTAGCCAAGTATGTTTTGCAACATATACGAGGAATTTCATTTGCCAAGTCAGTCATACCAATAAAAAGCAACGGAACACACAAAACACATTTTAACATGAACATCCATCACAGTGACTCCTCCACATTCCTCACTGTGATGGAAGGTGAAAAAAAAGTTCAAATCTCTTCCCTTCTTTGCTCTCCTGCGGTCGGGGGCCTCGAGCCCGCCGTTGACGGGACAATCTTGACTCCCATAGCCGGCGGTGTTTGGTCCCTCCGCATCGGGGGGGATGTCAGCTTCCCTGCGCCGGTGATTGGACCCCGCGTCGGGGCTGGTCGAACCTGCCGCGACATTGGAGCCCCCGACTCGGCCTCTCCCGAGACTGCGAGCTCGCGATGGTAAAGTCCGCAGGCCGCGGTTGGAGCGATCCCAGGCAAGGGATCGACTCCGATGTTAAGTCCCCACCCCGTGGTGGAGCTCAAAGTCAGGAGGCCTCCAGCTCCATCGAAGGTAGGCCTCAGAGCGACCGGAGATGAAAACAATCGCATCTCTGGCAAGGTAAGAAACTGAAAAAAATGTTTCCCCCCCCCCCCCCTCATAAAACAAACCGGAGAACATTTACAAAAACTTTTAAAGCGCACTAAAAATTAAAAAATAGACGAAAAAAACAGACTGTTGGAGGGGCTGCCTATTGTGCGGCGCCCCTGGTGGTACTTGATGTCCATCTCTGAATGTGTCCCTGGGAACACCCTGGGTTGCTCCCACATTCTCCACCGCTGTACATATATGCATTAGCATTATATTTGGTAGTATTCCCAAAAACCATAATTATACCAGGCACCCCTTGCCACTCATGGTGACCCTCCTGGGTTGGTATCCCTTCCCTTGTTTGAGGGGTGCGCACGTTCTCCAGTGATGCTGCCTGATCCACTGAGCTCCTCCAGCACTTTTCTGTCCCACCAGCACCTGCAGTTTCTTACAATGTATGAAAAGTCACTTTGGGTGTTATTTCTATTTCTACCTGATTTGTATTTGGCACAGTTATTTGTTTTGTTTGTTGTGTGTAGTTATATTATGAATAACCTTCATTTGGAGGTAAAAACCTATTTTTTAATCGCTTTCCACGTTCTCCAGAGATGCTGCCTGACCAACTGAGCTCCTCCAGCACTTAAGATAGGCACAAAATGCTGGAGTAACTCAGCGGGACAGGCAGCATCTCTTGCACTGCCTCCTTTTCTGCCCCACCAGCATCTGCAGTTCCTTACAATGTTTGAAACATTGCTTTGTAGGTTATTTCCATTTGTATTTTATTTGTATTTGGCACTGTTCTGGGGGGTTTTGTATACATTCATATTATCAATAACCTTCATTTTGGAGGGGAAAGCTGTTTTAGTCACATTCCACATTATCCAGAGATGCTGCCTGACCCACTGAGCTCCTCCAATACTTTGTCTCCTTTACTGCCCATTTGCAGTTCCCAACAAATTATTTTTATTTCAAAATAGACTTTATTCAGGTAATAAATATGTACAGGAAGAGTGCAAAAAAATTCATCCGACATTCTTGGAGGCTATATAAACATTCAATACTGTTTACACACATTACCCAAATTTCACAAATATTTCCCCCATCCATGCCACTCATGTGGTCCCACTGGCGTGGAATCCCTTCCCTTATTTTGAGGGGCGTCTCCACCACACCCTGCCCCCATGTTCAGCAGAGGAAGGACCCTAGACTGTGGCCCTCTCCCACCGAGCCTTGGCGTTGGCTGCACCAAGCTTCAATGCGTCCCCCAGCCCGTACTCCTGCGGGCCAGTCGGCAACATTCCCCGACGGACATCCCGCTCCGCTGGGAGGTCAACAAAGCTCGGGCAGACCAAAGAGTATCTTTCACCGAGTTGATGACCTTCCAGCAGCACTCGATGTCAGTCTCTGAATGCGTCCCTGGGAACAGTCCGTAAATCACAGAGTCCTCTGCGAAGGATTTGTTCGGAATAAATCGTGATAGGGCCCCTTGCAAACCTCTCCAGACTTTCTTTGCAAATCCACACTCTGCGAAGAGGTGGGCAACCATCTCTTCTCCATAGCAGCCGTCCCGCAGGCAGCGAGAGCTGGTAGTGAGGTTCGACGGTGCAGGAAGGATCTGACTGGGAGGGCTCCACTCATCGCCAGCCAAGCCAGGTCCTGGTGCCTGTTGGTGAGTTCTGACGATGAGGCATTTTGCCAGACAAGCTGGGCAGTCTGCTCAGGGAACCACGCCACAGGATCCATGGAGTCATTTCCCTGCAGTGCCTTCATGACGTTTCGGGCTGACCACTGCCTGATGGACATGTGGTCAAATGTGTTGGTTTGGAAGAACCTTTCCACGAATGACAGATGGGGCGGCAATGTCCAGCTGACTGGCAAATTGCGTGGCACCTGCGCCAGGCCCATCCTTCTCAACACTGGGGACAGGTAGAACCTCAACAGGTAGTGACACTTGGTGCCCACGTGCCTTGGCTCTACACTCCGCCTGATGCAGCCACACATGAAGGTGGCCATCAGGGTGAGGGCGACGTTGGGCACGCTTGTACATTGTGACCCGTCGCACCCGGTCCATCCTCGACCCCCAGATGAACTGGAAGACGGCCCGGGTGATCCCTGTGGCGTAGGAGGGAGGGACAGGCCACAAGTACAGCAGCCCCGAGAGCTCCTCCCTGTCAACTCTGGAGTCAGGCAGGGTCGCCCTCTCTCCCGTTTTGTTTGACTGTTGTATTGAACCTTATGCCGAGTCCATCAGGAAGGACGTGAGCATAAGAGGAGTGACATTGCCAGGCAGTGGGGGCCCTCGGGTCAACACCTCGCTGTACACGGACAATGTCGCCGTCTCCTGCGCGGATCCAGAGTCGGCCACGGGAGCCAGGGTGAACCGCAGGAAGAGCGAGGAGGTCATGATCTTTGACAAGTGGCCCGGCCGGTCTTTGTGGGAGGAAGGGCGTCGCGGGGCATCGTGGGAGGGAGGTCGGGCGGCGCGGGGCATTGTGGGAGTGAGGTCAGGCGGGCGCGGGGCGTTGTGGGAGTGAGGTCGGGCGGGCGGCCGGCGGGCGCGGGGCTTTGTGGGAGTGAGTTCGGGCGGGCGGCGCGGGGCATTGTGGGAATGAGGTCGGGCGGGCGGGCCGGCGGGCGCGGGGCTTTGTGGGAGTGAGGTCGGGCGGGCGGGCGGGCGCGGGGCATCGTGGGATAGAGGGAGGGGGGAGGGGGGAGGCGATGGCGGATGCGGCGGAGCCGTGAGTATCTCTCCGTCGTCTCACTGTCTCCCCCCCCCCCCCTCCCCACTCCTCATAAACCACTTCATCACCCACCCCACACCCTCCCTCTCCTTCCCAGCCAGGGTGGGTGCGTTGGGGAACCGAGCAACTCGTTTAAAAAACCTTCTTTTATTCTCTCTTGTCCTTTTTTTCTAGGGAGAAGAAAAGAAGGAAAATAGAAGAGCACACAGACAAGTTAGTGTCGGATGAATGAAGTGTGTGTGTAGGAAGGAACTGCAGACGCTGGTTGTACACCACACACACACACACACAATGTATATTGTGTATACTGAGTATATTGCGTATACTCACACACAACATGCTGGAGTAACATGTACTCAGCCGGTCAGGCAGCATCCCTGGAGGAGAAGGAGTGGTTGGTTGACGGCTGAGGTTTTGGGGTCGAGTCCCATCTTCAGGCTGGGTGTCAGGAGAGAGGGAGACTAGAGATATGGATGGGCAAGGTGTGAAAAAGATGGATCAAATCACGGATATTTATGTGTAGGAAGGAACTGCAGATGTTGGTTTACACCGAAGATAGATACAAAATGCTGGAGTAACTCAGCGGGGCAGGCAGCATCTCCGGAGAGAACGAATGGTTGACGTTTCAGGTCCAGACCCTTCCTCAGCTGAGTTACTCCAACTTTTGTACCTATCATGGAATTTTTAGTTTAGAGATACAGCATGGAAACAGGTTCTTCTGCCCACTGAGTCCGTACCACCCAGTGATCCCCACACACTAACACTATCCAACACACACTAGGGACAATTTACAGTTTTCACCGAAGCCAATCAACCTACAAACCCGCACGTATTTGGAGTGTGGGAGGAAACCGGAGCACCCGGATAAAACACATGCGGAGAACGTACAAATTCCGTACAGACAGCACCATTGGTCAGGAACCAACCCGGGTCTCTGGTGCATAGAAATGTAGAATGGTTCATTGCTAGCTGAGATAAATATAGACAATAATATATAGATCATAATAGATAAATAGAAAGTTATATCTATTTATCTAAAACCCTCTTGTGCACACATTCTTTTCAATTGGTTGGATGGATGTGCAGGGTATGGGTCATGTGGAGGCAGAGGAGATTGTTGTTTTCACACCTTATCCTTCCATATCTCTAGTTCCCCTCTCCCCCTGACTCCGTCTGAAGAAGGGTCTCAATGTGAAATGTCATCTATCCATTTCTCCAGAGATGCTGCCTGACCCGCTTTGTTACTCTGGCATATTGTGTCCATCTTCGGTGTAAACCAGTATCTGCAGTTCTCTCCTATACATATATAAAACACTATCTTGTTCAACATTTATTTGTTTTTGCAATTAAAAGGTAAAACATTGATGCTTTTATTTAGATGAGCACATGGATGAATGTGCAGGGTGTGGGTCATGTGCAGGAAGAGAGAGCGATTAGTTTGTCTTGGATAAACACAAAGTGCTGGAGCAATTCAGCAGGTCAGGCAGCATCTCTGGAGAAAAGTTTTATCTTAGCATCACATTTGGCACAGACACTGTGGGCCAAAAGTCCCTGTTCCTGTGCTGTACTTTGTTATAGACACATAAGGAAATGCAGATGCAAGTTTATGAGAAAAGTACCTGTGAAGAAACAGCGTGTGAACAGGTCAAACCTTTCATCAGATGCTATCTAGCTTGTTAAACATTACATCACTTTCTAAAATTGACACAACATGTTGGAGCAATTCAGCATCTCTGGAGAACACGGATAGGTGACGGTTTGGCACGGGATCATTCTTCAGACTGATTGTAGTGGGGGTGCGGGGGGGGTGAGGGGAAGAAAACTTTTTTGTGTTCTATTGAATCATCATAGCATGAAACAAATTGTCAACATAAACCCCCACTTATGTCTATACCATTTCTGCAAATGCCGTTACTGTGCGGACTTAACCAGAAGAGCTATATTTCAACGAGTGTGCGTCAGTGAGCATTTTCATGTCATTCTCACCAAAAAAAAACCCAAACAAAATGCTGGAGGAACTCGGCAGATCAGGCAGCATTTCTGGAGACTATGAATAGATGACGTTTTGGGTTGGGACCCTTCTTCACACTTTGTGTCTATTTTAGAAAGTATTGGAAATGTTCAGCAAACCAGATAGCATCTGATGAAAGGTTTGACCTGAAATGTTAACACGCTCTCACTTCACAGCTACTGCCTGACCTGCTAAGCATTTTTTTAATTTCGAATTTCCAGTGTGTGCAGTTCGTTGCTCCTTGATATTAAGTCCCTGCTTTGCCCTTCTCTTTAATTAACTCTCTCTTCCCCCCTACCCAGACATTAAATCGCTGTCTGTATTTTTGCTTACTTTAGTTTCACTTCCCGCTTTGCATCCATGTTAGGAGTAAGGGAGATTTGAAATGGGAAATTGGACACATCAGTCCTTTTAACATTACCTAGTGTCAGGGGTATTTATTCCCATTCCATGTGAAGACTTTTGGGCCCATTTTCATTCTAACGATGAGAACAAAAATGCTGGAGATATTCAGCAGGACAGGCAGCATCTATGGGAAGAGTAACTTAGTGTTTCAGGTCAAAGTCCCTTCGTCATTTTAGACATGGATGATTTTGGTGAGATTGGTGAAAATATCCACAGGCAAATGCTTCAATTTCACGCTTTTGAGACCGAGCTTTAAACTGTGGTACTGTTCAAATTTATTCATATCTGAATATCATTCAGTTTTTGTCTCTCAATTAGTGTCTATTAAATAAAAACACGGTTATTTTCAATGTTTTTCACATGATTGTGTTGTGAAAACTGAACTTCCAGTTCTGTATTTTGTTCTGTGCAGAATGGCCGTTGATGGTGGATACGGGGACACTGGAGACTGGGAAGGTCGCTGGAATCACGTGAAGAAGTTCCTCGAGCGCTCAGGACCGTTCACGCACCCCGACTTTGAGCCGAGTACTGAAGTGAGAGAAAAAGTTATTTTAAATCAAACTTTCTTGCTGCTGGGTTGCAACTTTGCTTCGTCGTTTGTTTTTGACGCATGCTCTTGCTATCCTGTCTTAATGAGATGCTAGTGAATCCCGCAGAATCGAACCAAATGTGAAAACAAAACTACCTCTGACTTAAAACCCAAAGCTTAATAATTGAAACAGTTTATTGGTTTAATGGATCTAAATTATTGTGTGGTCAATTTTATCTTTTGAACTTATTTCTTACAATAACCCTGTTTCTGTAAGTTTATGGCAGGAGATAAAGGTGGCTAGTTTGATTTGGTCAATTGCTTGTATTATTTTTAATTGCCATTTGTGTGGCTTCATTCACTTTTTATCGGCAGGATCTTGATTTAGTTAGTTTTTGAGTCAGTTTTTTTCATTATAAATGTGAACACCTATAATTATAATCATTTATTTACAATCTATCTGCTGACTGGTTTGCACGCAACAAAAGGTTTTCACTTCTCGGTACAATAAACTAAACTCAAGCTGAAGTGTGGGACTTGCATAAGTGAACCGGTGTAGATGCACGTAAAGGTTGATTCAAAATGCCACAATTTGTCCTATCCCAAAGTGAGATTAGCTAACTAGATCTGTGATCTCTCATAACTTGAAGAAAGAGATGTGATGGCATCGATTTAAGAAAAAATATTTTGGGACTTGAGAGAGGAGATGCATGGATGACATTTCTCCTGGCTGGTGTATCCACAACTCAGAATCTCAAATCTCAAAATGAGGATTGGCTGTTCTGGAATGAAATTAAACGTATTCGTTAGATGGAGAATGAGACCTTAGAAACAAGAGCACTGTGAAGGCTTAATCGCAGACAATATTCAGACAAAGCTAAATATATAAACTTCACTTTTTAGACTTTAGAGATACAGCGTGGAAACAGGCTCTTCGGCCCACCGAGTTCGCGCTGACCAGCGTTCACTCAGTACATTAGCATTATCCTACACACTAGGGACAATTTACAATTTTTACAGAAGCCAATTAACTTACAAACCTAAACGTCTTTGGACTATGGGAGGAAACCGGAGCACCCGGAGAAATTCCAAGTAGTCACGGAGAACATCCAAACCCCATACAGACAGCATCTGTGGTCAGGATCGATCCCGGGTCTCTGGTGTTGTAAAGCAGCAACTCTACTGCTGCGCCATCGTGTATATTAAGGGATAAGGAATTAGGACTGGAAAGTTGTGCTGAGGAGATGGATTAGCAATGATTATTTTGAGTGGTGGGGCATGTAAAGGGTGGAAAGGTTTTCGCATTCTTCTGATCTTATGTTCTTCAGAGGAAACATAGTAGACAAAATTTAAAAAACCTTGTAGCTTTTGTGAGACTGAGGTGAAGTGGGGTCAGGTGAGGCTCACATGAAGGATAAGTGCCACCATATAATCCCACTGAGCTGATTGATGCATTACTTTCATGTAATTACCGTGTATATAAAACTGTCCCAGTGAAGTTGTCAAGCTGCATTTGCAGCAGCTTACCTTTAATAACCTTATGGGCCTCTGTTTTATGTCTTGGCTCCTTCTGGTCCATTAGTGAGAAATGTGCAAACTCTAACCCACTCGTTAGGAATTCTGAGTTCTCATGTTTATTTCTTTAATCATAAAATGTTAACTGTAAACTACATATTTTAAAATTATTCTAAACAACACCCAGTTCTCTGGTTCAGTATGTCTTCACTTATTCTCTGCATCAAGGTCTTCCCTTCCATTGACCAATATGATGCAAAATCAATATTTTCATTAATCTTTTATATATATGTTATGAGTCCAAAATATTCTGTAAATACAGCACATCTCCTTTGTCCTATTACCTGTGCATACCATCACCTGCTGTTCATACGATATACCATTCAACACTGATATATCTGAGACAAAATCATCTTACATCCTCTTTGCTTTATAAAGACTTTTAAGCTCTTGTTAGAATGGTTTTCATTTGCTTTTGGAAGGTGTGGACAGACCATAGAGATTTGTTTTTTTTTAAATATATTGAAAATGTACACAATTATTTCCCCTGTCCCCACTTACAAGGCAGTTAGTTAACTGGAATTTGTATGTTTCCCTGTGGCTGAGTGGGTTTTCTCCTGGTGCTCCGGTTTCCTCCCACACTCCAAAGGCGTAAAAGTGTGCAGCTTAATTGGCTTTGGTAAATTTGTAAATTGTCCCTAGTGTGTGGGATAGCGTTAGTGTACGGAGTGGTCTTGATCGGCGAGACTCGGTGAGCCGAAGGTTTCCGCACTGTATCTCTAAAGTCTAAAATAATTAAAACAGGTAGAGCCAAATTTAGTCCTTTCCATTTCTCACACATGGGATTAAGGTCTGGATCTGATGCTGATGATGAAAGTCTCATCTGTTGGCTTTGTAAATCCAGTTAACGGAGGCAGCCTTCTGGCTGCAGATTACGTATAAACACCGTATGAAAATGAGCATGTACGGCCGTTGATCAGAAAATATTATAATGAGAATAATACATTGTGATTACTGTACCAAAATGAGATGCTCAGGAAATATACTTCATTACTAATATATATCCTTGATGATCAGTTTGTAGCTGGTATTAACATTGGGGAAGTACTCTGATTCAGATTGTAAAATCTTGGTTATTCAGACTTGGAGCCAAGTGTTGCATATTCATTCCAATTGCCTATATTTCAAAATTATCAAGATCTTAGTTTGCATGATATGTAACTTGCGAAAGCTTGTATAATCCCCCTATCTTCATACTGCTCAATTATGTATAGGAATTCCAACAATCTGAAGAGAGCTAAATACTTAACATTGTGGGTGGGCTGATAACAGAAATAATTCCTTAAAAGATAACATGTTTGAAAACTCCTGTGAACAATAAGATGTATTAATTCTTGTATTCAATAATTAGTTTTGAGTGAATTTATCAAGTCTGTTAATAAATAAATAATGCTGAACTTAGACATGAAATGTTGGAGTAACTCCGCGGGTCAGGCAGCATCTCTGGAGAAAAGGAATAGGTGATGTTTTGGGTCGAAACACTTGCTCAGACTGAGAGTCGAGGGAAGAGAAACTAGAGGTACGAAAGGTTCAGAACAAATCAGAGCCAGCGCCGATGACCAGGAAAGGTGGAGCCTACAATGGTCCATTATTGGCTGTGGAAGGGGTCATAGCAAAAGATGCAAACAGCGGAACTGGCAGGACGACCATGGTGGGGGAGAGGGAATGCAAGGGTTACTGGGGGTGAAGGCAAGAGCGTTCACGTCGTGGCCCTGTTTCCACCAATCTTTCCACTGTTACGCACAAGAAGCGCAAGACGCCATTGTACGCAGATGCCAAGAAGTGTGTTCAGCTCTGGCTGAACAATTTCTAATCTTGTGATATGGACTCGATAAGAAGACTTGAAATCTGAGTTACTCCACCATTTGGTGTCCATCTTCGGTGCAAACCAGCATTGGCAGTTCCTCCCTACACAGTAAGTAATGCTCTGTTTTCCATCTGATGTGGACTAAACCATGGTATTTCTCGTTTCAGTCACTCCAGTTTCTGCTAGAGACCTGCAAAGTTCTAGTTATTGGTGCAGGAGGTTTAGGATGTGAGCTCCTTAAAAATCTGGTAATGTATTTATTTTTAATTGTAAGTTTCCTTGTTATGTACCGAAATCATGTGGGGGTGCAATTTGTGATTCCATACGAGCCCCATCAGAGTTTTACAACGGGTCTTAGGATGCAAGGAGTAATGGGTTTATCATAGAAATTTGGAGGCATGTTCCGATAATCTAAAGACACAAATTGAAACGTATTTCACAGCATGGCAGCTGGGAATTTACATTTGATTAATTAGGTTAGCCTGGAACACAATTAGTATTAGCAGTGTGAGCATGGAACTACTGGGTTGTTATAGAATCACATTTGTATTGATGTGCTAACGAGCATGAATTAATTCAGTGTGTGCCTATATACCCAGTTGGTTTTGTAATTGTTCCAATTTCTAGGTCAGTTAGGTATGGGGAATAGATTGTTTCCACATTCCATGAAAGTATAACAAAAAAATGTATTAGTTATATAACATTCATTAAATTGAAGAAAATGTCTTCACAAATGCAAAGAAAATAGAATAGATTGCCTTTTATTGTCATTCAAACAGCTTGATTTGAACAAAATTGCATTTCTACAGTCTTAACATTACAAAAAAAAACCAAGACCCACACTTAACGCAATTTACACAAACACCCATCACAGTGAATCTCCAACACCCCACTGTGATGGAAGGCAAAAGTCTTATCTCTTCCCTTTGTTCTTCTCCCGCGGTCCAGCAGTCCAACTGCAACGTCAATATTTTAATTGCAAGTCAGGTAGCTGGAACCTGAAATAATGAGTTATTTCCAATCTGTCGCGTTCTCATCTCACCCATTTATCTATTATGAAATTATAGTTTAAAAAACTAAGCTCTATTTTGCATTTTTGCTAAATAAATCCTTACATACTGCATGTCCTTTGAATTACCATGAACTGTTTGTATGAATGTTTTAGGGAATTTTAACAACCAAATCAGAGTTCAAATATGTTTTGAACCCATGTATTCTTTCTGCAGGCACTGATGGGCTTCAGACAAATTGATGTCATTGATATGGATACAATAGATGTTTCTAATCTGAACAGACAATTTTTATTTCGGTGAGCGATTACATAAGGTTGGATTTTACAATTGAAGTCACGAGGATTACAATTTGGATGCAAATATGCTACATCTATAAATATCTGCAGTTGTTTTCATTTAGAAAGCTTGTAAAATTATTAGTATCGGTGTTTATTAGTTTTGTACATGCAGCATCTTTAGTATTCCTCAAAATATACTTGAACTAAAGGTTTCAAAGGTTTTTTATTGTCGCGTGTACCAATTAATTTGAATATTATGTATGATATTCGAATTACCATATAGCCATGCTAAAAAAAAAGCAGCAAGGCACACAACTACATAAAACTTATTATTACCCATATCACACATCTGAGGTATGCTTTTACAAAATTGTATTCCCTTCGTTTTTACTGCCAGCAGGGGTAACAGGGGAATATTTTCTTGTATTCCCCTTTCTTGCGAACGCCTATGGACTTTACCTGTTAAAACAGCGGGGAATATAGTCTTATATTCCCCTGGTCTCACATCCGGGAACTTGGCAACGTGACGCTGCGTGGGAAATTTAGAATATTCAAACGGCAGACAGGAAGACTGCCGCGTCCATTTTGGTTAAATTTTACGTGGAAGTCCGCCGAGCTGAGATGTTCAGATTTTCCTCTAGATGTCTGATATGGGTAATAATAACAATATTGACTGTCCTCTTTCGGGGGATACGACATATATTGCCCTCACTAGATCCATATTGCCCTCGTCTTCGACTCGGGCAATATGAATCTACTTCAGGCAATATATGTCGTATCCCCCTCAAGGCCAGTCAATATTCTATTATTATTACCCATATCACACATCTGAGGTATGCTTTTACAAAATTGTATTCCCTTCGTTTTTACTGCCAGCAGGGGTAACAGGGGAATATTTTCTTATATTCCCCTTTCTTGCGAACGCCTATGGACTTTACCTGTTAAAAACAGCGGGGAATATAGTCTTATATTCCCCTGGTCTCACATCCGGGAACTTGGCAACGTGACGGCAACGTGACGCTGCGTGGGAAATTTAGAATATTCAAACGGCAGACAGGAAGACTGCCGCGTCCATTTTGGTTAAATTTTACGTGGAAGTCCGCCGAGCTGAGATGTTCAAATTTTCCTCTAGATGTCTGATAATGGGTAATAATAACAATATTGACTGTCCTCTTTCGGGAGATACGACATATATTGCCCTCACTAGATCCATATTGCCCTCGTCTTCGACTCGGGCAATATGAATCTACTTCAGGCAATATATGTCGTATCCCCCTCAAGGCCAGTCAATATTCTATTAATATATACATCCACCACAGTGGATTTCCCACATTCCTCATTGTAATGGAAGACAATAAAGTCCAATCTTCTTCCCTCTTTATTCTCCCGCATTCGGGGCAGTCGAACCATCTGTCGGGATGATTGAAGCTCCCGCAGCTGGCAGTCGAAGCTCCCGCGTCGGGGCGATTGAAGCTCCCGCGATCAGGGCAGTCGAAGCTCCTGCGGCTTGGAGCTCCTGAAGTTAGTTTTTAACCAGGTACCGTGAGCTCCACGATGTTAAAGTCCACAGGCTCCCGCGGTTGGAGCTCCAAGGTCGATCCCTGACAAGGATCACCCGCTCCGCGATGTTAAGTCCCACATTGGCGCTCCCAAATCGATCTCCAGCAGGAGGATGCCAACTCCTCGATGTTAGGACGGAGATTCGATACGGAAAGAAATCGCATCTCCGTCGAGGTAAGAGAATAAAAAAAGATTCCCCCAACCCCCCCCCCCCCCCCCCCCCCTCCCCACACCCACCACATAACACAAAGTTAAAGAACTAAAACATATTTAACACATACTATTAAAACAACAAAGAAGGAAGGGACAGACAGATGGTTGGCGAGGCAGCCATTGCTAGCGCCACCCAGTGGTTTATTTAAACTATTGTTTTGTGAGTTAAACATGTAAGTATCCAAATGTCAAGATTTAAAAGCTCAAATTTTAATAATTTAATGCTAAAAACAATTTTTTTTAAATATGTTATTCTTTTGCATCTTATTTCAATAATTAGTGCTTTGATTTCCAAAGCTGTGGAACACAAACTGTTTCTCATAATCTACCCTTCCACCTTCTCCACTCCAATGAAAGCAAACCCATTCTATCCAATCTCTCCCAATTATTGAAACTCTCCATTCCAGGTAAATGTCCACGCCCTCCCCAGAGCATTCGTGAAACTCCTCATTGTGGTGACCAAATGTGTGCGCAAGGCCTTTGGCTAAGGCCTAACCAGAGTTTTATGAAGTGCACTTATATTTTATGTTCTGCCTCATGAAAACAGCAGCCATTTTCCTCAGCTACCACTTCATTTAACTGTGCAGTCACATTTAGCAATTCACGAACGCCAAGGACCCTCTGTTCCTTGGTACTCCTGACATTCATAGTGCTTGTCTAACCCCATCAGACTTCCCAAAGTGCATCTTCTTGTTACTTAGAATAAACTTAGTAAAATAATAAATACTAATCTTCTTTTACTCAAAAAGCCCACACTCTGAGATCCGCAGTCTAGATTATAAAAGGTGAATGCCCCAGACCTGATCCCTTTGACGTATCTAATTTTACTCTCTGCTTTCCACTGCAGCCATTCTCCTGTCCATACCAATGTAGTACATCCTACACTATGACTTTTAATTTTCCACGATAAAATGCCCGAGGGATGTGCATGTGCTAATCTTCTACAGTAGTGAAATTTCAACTGACTTCAGTCTTGTAAAATTTGTTTTAAAGATATTAATGAAAATGGTCCAACTAATTGATTTTTGTTTAACAGACCAAAGGATGTAGGAAGGCCAAAAGCAGAAATTGCCGCTGAATTCATTAACGGTCGAATACCTGGTTGCAATGTGATTCCGTATCCTTTTGGGACATTTATTGTAGCAATAAATTGAAATATATCTGAAAATGGTATTAGCATTTCACAGGATGACTATAACAAAAACTAGCTTGCCTTCAAGTGCACATTCGCAGAGCAAATAGATTTCTTGAGCTAATTGAGTCTTGATCCCTATTATGGATTTATGTTTCCTCACTAGGTATTCCGAATACTTAATGCTTTATGTGTGGTGCAATGATCACCACACTTAAATGTAAGGCCTTGGAGAGGTCCTTAAAATATAGTTATAGGCTCATAATCTGGTCACTTTTAAATTAGAATGTCAGTAAATTCAGATTTGTCTCCCGAGACAAAATGTAAATTCCCTCTTATGTACATGTATTGATAGCTGGTTGGAGTTGGAGCTCTTTATTGCATTCAAGACCAAGGGGACCCGTTAGGTCCAATCACCTCAGCATGTGGTTGCGGGGGTGGGGGGGGGGGGGTGGGGGGGAGTGGGCTGTGCTGTCACACACACACTAACCACCCCCAACATACACGGGGGGGGGGGTGAGGAGAGAGGAGGGGGAGGGGAAGGGGGGGCAGAGGGGGGAGAGAGGAGGGTGGAGAGAGGTAGAGAGGGCAGAGGGGTGGAGTGGGAGGGGGTGAAGGGGGAGAGGGGCAAAGGGAGGGGGGCAGGAGATACAGGGGGAGGAGAGGGGGGAGAAGAGGGGAAGGGAGGTGGAGGGAAGAGGGGGGGAGAGAGGAGGGGGGGAGAGCGGAGGGGAAGGAGGGGACAGGAGGTGGCACTGCTCTGTAGCCGGCCGGCCAAGTGCGAGTATTGGCACAATCAGGGACTGCCTATGTTGACAGTTTGCAGGCAGGCGATCAACGAGTTGATGTATCGCCAACTTTATCAATGGAGCGCTCAACCTCCTGCAGCGACCAGCGTTCGCGGAGGGCCACTGGGGTCCCCGTGGACACCGTGTGTTTCCTCTCCGGGGACGCATGGGCCTGGATGAGGGACGGGCGGTCGACCCCAGTACGGCCGTCAGCTGCCCGCTGCCTGCTGGCTGGACCCGCGGATGGCCGTCTTGGCTGGGCCCAGGAGCAGACGGACGGGGAGATCCCCCCCCCCCCCACCATCCCTCCCAGCCCTCCCCCCTCTGGCTGGGCCATGTAACTCGCAGCTCGTGGAAAACAGTGTCCCTGTGCATTGAAAATTCTGCGCAGCTGGCCGCGAGGAGGACTGGCATTGTGACGTCATCCAGCTCGCTTCAGCACGGTAGATTTTAAAAAGATGTCAGATTGGTGAACAATTTTAGTAAAAAAACTCGGGAAATAATTAATCAAATTTTCAGATGAGGGGATTTTTGAAACCGTGAGGTAAATCTCTACCGCAATATGTAAAAAGTGGAAGGTGTGTCTGTTTAGGTGTAATGAAGACTGACCCAAAATTCCAATGGCAAAAGGCTATTTTCAGATCCTTGGGAAATTGCGACACTTAATTATTATTAATACACTTATTAATAATACATTAAGTAAAAAGCAATTGCATTTTAATGAAAACATTAATTCCATTATAAAAAGGATGTGACAAATTCAACCTTTGTCTTAGATAAAAGGTCGTTGTTGTCCATCTGAATACACATGCTTTATCTAAAACATGCAGTTGATCCAGACTATTTGTGACCTTGGTGTTATATGAGATTCTGAGATGTGTTTCCAACCATATGCACATTGTCATCATGGATACTCTGCCCATCATTGCAGCATTTGCAAACTTGGTTCATTTGCTGAAGTTCTCAACCCATATCTTTAGCCATTCTAAGGCTTGACTGTTTCATTGCCCTTCTGGGCCACTCCTAAACTTCCACCCTTCCTCTGCCCATCCATGATACTGCTGCCTACATTTCAACTTGCACCAAGTCTCGTTCCCCTGTCATCTTTGTGCTTGCTGACCAGTACCACCTCCCTATTCATTAGCATTTAATTTCATTAAGTTTTCATTCATTTCTTATTTAGCTAATTGATTATGATGATAGACAGAAGAAAATGCCGACTCTGGGATCTTGAGCAAAACGCAAAGTGCTGGAGAAACTCAGCACTTTGGGGCGGCACTGGTGCAGTGGTAGAGTTGCTGCCTGACAGTGCCAGAGACCCGGGTTCGACCCTGACTAGGGGTGCTGTTTGTACGTTTTCCCAGTGATTGCGTGGGTTTTCGGCAGGGGCTCCGGTTTCCTCCCGCACTCAAAGATGTACAGGTTTGTAGGTAAATTGTAAATTGTCCTTAGTGTGTAGGATAGTGCTAGTGTGCAGGGTGATTGCTGGTCAGCACGGACTCGGTGGGCCAAATGGGCCTGTTTCTGCACTGTATCTCCAAAGTCTAGGTTAAAGGTTAGGTTAAATCTAACATAGCTGAGTTCAATCAAGCTAAAGGTGGGTAGTCAAGTTGTACATGTAATTCTGTTATAAAGTGATAGTTATGTTCCTTACGAAATGTCATATTAAGAAAAATTACATTCTAAACACAATTGTGTCAGTGGGGGAAAAGGAGAATAAAGGCTAGAGAGTTTCAGACTTGCAATAACAAAGTTATTTTTCCTGCAGAATTGTTACAGGTAAATATCTTTTCAATAGCAATATGTTACTTTTATTACTGCAAGCTAAAAATACTAAAGGCTGGATACTAATATTGTTTTATCAGTGTATCTTCGCACAAGTGTCAATGGAAACGAATGTTTGTCATTTTCCATGGCCATTTGCAATAAAGATTGCTGCATTGTTCTTAAGAGACAATTATGCCATGTTACTGTGGGGAGCTCACATGGTAACTGATTTTTTTTTCCCCCTGGGCCGCTCTCACCCCACCACCATCAAGACAGCTTTGTTTTTCTGCTTATCAATTTCCAAAGAAACCTTTCCGCAGTCCTCTAGTTCCCGATGGTAATCGTGTTATGACCAATTCGGCCTGTGTAATACCAATATTGTTCCCTGCTTCATCAATTGGGTTGTATCCAATTTGCATTATGGAAACACGTATCATAGCAGGACCACCTGCACCTCGGTGCACCGATACTGTCAACGACTTTGACAGAGATATTACAATCATGAAGTTAGGAAACAAAGCCAGTTATGTAGTTACACATCATGAATTAAAACTTGTTGCAACAATTCTTAACTTTATCTTCAGCCATTTTAAAAGGATACAAGATTTCAACGAATCCTTTTACAGACGTAAGTAATGCATCTTGTTGAGATTTTTAATCAGCATTAATAGAAAGCTTACAGTTTATTAACAAAGCTGAAATTCCTACAGACTCTAGCTTTTCCAGTGCATGGCATACAATTATGTTCTCCTAGATAAATAACCCGAATACTAGTTATGTTTTACCGTGAATTGCATTGCACAAATGTTCAGTAGATCATGCATCATTGTTCAAAACCTTGTCCAAAATATGTTCATTTTTAATAATGTGTGTGGGAAGCTTAGTCCTCAGTAGATTTAAAACACTACTTAATAATTGAATGTTTTTCATTTCTTTCCCCTTGTTGTCAATTTTCTCCTGCCTTCCTACTGGAATGGTCACTCATAAATGTTGAGGACCCTCAGAGGTCACTTTCACGTGACCACTCTTCACTTTTGTCTATAGATGATGGAGGCGAGGTAACTGTAACGGGGTTTGGTACATAAATCATAGCCATAGCTGCTACTGATTAACTATACCCTCTTTATTTCATGACAGGGATTAGATGACAATGCACAAATGGGGCTACATCGAGGGTACAACATCCTGTGACTGGCACACAGACCCAGACAATGCAACACTTACTGGATTGCTGGATAATCCATGTGCTACTGCAGACCTTGCACTTAACACTCAAACAGCGCAGTGATGTGTACAGCATTGGCAAGCAACTATATAGCACAAGGACACGAAACAAGAAGAAGGGATTAGTTGATGAATGTCGATCACTCAAGTTCAGGGTACAAAGCTGCTTTCCAGCTGAATAGGTTATTTGAAGCAATGAATGGAACAATTATTAACTCACAACATACATGAGAGCAAGCTGTTGAGGCTTGACCATCATTATTCAATTCTCCCTGGTTATAGGAGTGGTGCCAGAGAATTCAAGGGCCCAATTCACACTACACTATGATTAAAAAGGGGGGGGGAAATCACAGGCTATTTAGTTTAACTTCAGCAGTGGGCAAATTGTTGGAAATTATACAACAAAATAGTACAAACACAGATCAATAATGGACAGCTGGGATTTGATAAGGGACACTCTTCACTGACTGTTGATTGACCCCTCCTAAATACTGCCTCAAATGTGGCCCCCACTAGGGTAGAAAGAGGGACAGGCAGAATTTAATCCCGACAAATACAAGCATTTGAGGTGTGCAGGAGGTGCAGCAAGACAAGGAAATACACGATAAATGTGAGGATATTAAGTAGATGCCGCGGAACAAATATACCTTCTGTTGTATGCCTAAGAATTCCTAAAGGAAGTAGAACAGATCAATGACGTGGCTAAAATGCATATAGGATGCTTTTCGTCACAGCTGAAGTGCGGCAAGGAGCAGTGAGGTTCTGTTAGAACCGTGTACAGTGCTAGTTACAGTGAAGTTTGAGTACCTCTCTTCAGTAATATAGCGATATGATTGCAAAGGAAAAGTTGCAGAGCTGGTTGAAGAGGATGTTGCCAGGACTGGAAAATGATAGTTGTAAGGAAAGAATGAATAAGCCAAGGCAGGATTCTTTGAAACAGAGGAGGCTGAGTGAAGATTTAATAAAGATCTATAAAGTTATGAGGCATTAGGGTGGAGTAAATAAGAAGGAATTGTTTCGCTTCGCAGAGGAAACAAACCCCAGGGGGTGTAAATTTGAAGTAATTGATAGGGGAGGTGATGAAATAGGACTAGAAGTCATGTAATTGGACAATGACAGCCTCTGTTTGACAGAGTCTCAAACCCTACATGGTGCAGTGCTTAAGGAGGAATCATCAACAGCATTATTACATGGTTGGTGAATGTTCTCCATTCATAAAACCATGAATGTCGAGGTGGTGCAGCGGTAGAGTTGCTGGCTTACAGTGCCAGAGACCCAGGTTCAAACCTGACTATAGGTGCTGTCTTTATGGAGTTTGTACGTTCTCCTCGTAATCTGCTTGGCTTTTCTCCGGGCGCTCTGGTTTCCTTCCACAGTCCAAAGATGGGCCAAAGGGCCTGCTTCCGCGCTGCATCTTTGAACTAAACGAAATGAAACTAAAAGAAGTATCGATTGTATTAACTGTAATGAATAAATAGTTTGAAATAAAGTAATGCAGGTGGATTGTTAAGATGGCCCTACAGTCGTCTGTCCACTATTCCCATCCTATGCCAGCACGTGATTCCCATCCCACCATTCCCAGAATATCCATGTGCCTATCTGAAAGCCTCTTAAATACCTGCTTAAATATCATATCTGCTTCCATCACCGCCCCTGTCAGCACGATCCAGGCACTCGCCACCCTCTGTGTAAAAAGAAAAAAAATGGACCCATCATCTCTTCTAAACTTTGCCCCTCACACCTACCGCTAGCCCTCAAAGATATTATTTGGGGAAAATAATGCTTCTTTGTATTAAGGTTGAATGGCATAAAGGAACATAAATAACTATAGATATTTCTCAGAAAGACACAAATTGCCGGAGTAACTCAGCAGGTCAGGCAGCATCTCTGGAGATAAAGGATATGTGGTGTTTCGGGTCGGGACTCTCCAATTCTGTTCCATTGTTGGACATGCCATTTTCAAGAGTTTAAATTGAGCACTTCAGTTTTAATTCACTTTTCAGATCTCTATAATACTTGAAAAGTTAGTTTTCCTTGGTCCTCCCAGCTTCAAAAGAAAATACTGACAAAAAATGACCAATTGATTATTCAGAATGTGATTTTGCTGTGTCCAAGATGTTTGCTGCCTACTGACAGTCTCTGGACTCCAACCATTGAATACCTAACATATTTCAACATTTAAGATTTCATTGACACATTCAGAAATGCAGGTTTTATTTAGGAAGGTAGAAAGTAAAGTGAATGTCAAAGCTGGGAAATTATTAAGGACAGTTATTAAGTTGAAGCAGAAACATCACTTGAGTTGTTTTTGTGTTTCAGAATTTCACATCATAATTAGTGGATTAGATTCTATAATTGCACGACGGTGGATCAATGGGATGTTGGTATGTATAACACTAAAACCATTTTAACCATGAGTATTGTGCAATGGCTCAATTAAGGCGACAACAGGTGACATAATCATAAGAGAAATTGTCAAAGCATAGTTCATTTAAACTGAAAATACAAGGACCTCTCGGTAACCAAGTTTACTTCTGCTGAGAGAGAAATTTTAACTTTTCAGAATGGTGGTCTTTTATCCAAACAGCATAGTGCTGGTTGTTATTTAATAAACTAGTGTGATCCTGTTTCCTTGCATCAATGCAAGCATAAGATGTATACTCTAATCTGTATATTTGTGATAGAATCAGAGAAATTTACAGCTCAGGATCAGCCATTTGGTCCAATAGGCGCAGGAGTAGGCCATTCGGCCCTTCGAGCCAGCACCGCCATTCAATGTGATCATGGCTGATAATCCCCAATCAGTACCCCGTTCCTGCCTTCTCCCCATAATCCCCTGACTCTGCTATTTTTAAGAGCCCTATCTAGCTCTCTCTTGAAAGCATCCAGGGAACCTGCCTCCATCGCCCTCTGAGGAAGAGAATTCCACAGACTCACCACTCTCTGTGAGAAAAAGTGTTTCCCCGTCTCCGTTCTAAATGGCTGACTCCTTATTCTTAAACTGTAGTCCCTGGTTCTGGACTCCCCCAACATCGGGAACATGCTTTCTGCCTCTAGCATGTCCAAACCCTTAACAATCTTATATGTTTCAATGAGATCCCCTCTCATCCTTCTAAACTCCAGAGTGTACAAGCCCAGCTGCTCCATTCTCTCAGCATATGACAATCCCGTCATCCCGGGAATTAACCTTGTAAACCTACGCTGCACTCCCTCAATAGAATGTCCTTCCTCAAATTAGGGGACCAAAACTGCACACAATACTCCAGGTGTGGTCTCACTAGGGCTCTGTACAACTGCAGAAGGACCTCTTTGCTCCTATATTCAATTTCGCTTGTTATAAAGGCCAACATGCCATTCTCTTTCTTCACTGCCTGCTGTACCAGCATGCTTACTTTCATAGACTGATGTACAAGGACCCCCAGATCCCGTTGTACTTCCCCTTTTCCCAACTTGACGCCATTTAGATAGTAATCTGCCTTCCTGTTTTTGCTACCAAAGTGGATAACGTCACATTTATCCACATTAAACTTCATCTGCCATGCATCTGCCCACTCCCCCAACCTGTCCAAGTCACCCTGCATTCTCATAGCATCCTCCTCACAGTTCACACTGCCACCCAGCTTTGTGGTATCTGCAAAGTTGCTAATGTTACTTTGAATCCCTTCATCCAAATCATTGATGTATATTGTAAATAGCTGTGGTCCCAGCACCGCGCCTTGCGGTACCCCACTAGTCACTGCCTGCCATTCTGAAAGGGACCCGTTAATCCCTACTCATGGCTGATCATTCATATTGAGTACCCTGTTCTTGCCTTCTCCCCATATCCCCTGACTCCGCTATCTTTAAGAGCCCTATCAAGCTCTCTTGAAAGTATCCAGAGAACTGGCCTCCACCGCTCTCTGAAGCAGAGATTTCAACAGACTCACAACTGTCTGTGTGAAAAAGTGTTTCCTCACCTCCATTCTAAATGCCTTACCCCTTATTAAACTGTGGCTCCTGGTTCTGGACTCCCCCAACATCGGGAACATGTTTCCTGCCTCTAGTGTGTCCAAACCCTTAATAAACTTATATGTTTCAATAAGATCCAAATAATTTGTGTGCCTTCAAGGCAAAGCCCAAAATACATCCCAGAAATGGTGATGGAACTAATGAGAAAGAAATTAGCAAAGAAACAACTGGCGAAAATAACAGGACCAATATCTGATGTCACCCGGACTAATAGCCTACAGTGTTGGGTTTATGGGGTTTTTGAATGTCATGGAATAGATCGTGCAGATTAACTTAGATTTCAAAATGATTGTGAAAGGTTGGAAAGCAGCAAATCTAGATGCACTACTTGAGAACACAGGAAGGATATACAGTGCCCTCCATAATGTTTGGGACAAAGACCCATCATTTATTTATTTGCCTCTGTACTCCACAATTTGAGATTTGCCATAGAAAAAATCACATGTGGTTAAAGTGCACATAGTCAAATTTTATTGAAGGGTATTTTTATACATTTGGTTTCACCATGTAGAAATTACAGCTGTGTTTATACATAGTGCCCCCATTTCAGGGCGCCATAATGTTTGGGACATGTGGCTTCACAGGCGTGTGTAATTGCTCGGGTGTGTTTAAAATTGCCTCCTTAATGCAGGTATAAGAGTGCTCTCAGCACCTAGTCTTTCCTCCACTTTCCATCACCTTTGGAAACTTTTATTGCTGTTTATCAAAATGAGGACCATTGTGCCAATGAAAGTCAAAGAAGCCATTATGATGCTGAGAAACAAGAATAAAACTGTTAGAGACATCAGCCAAACCTTAGGCTTACCAAAATCAACTGTTTGGAACATCATTAAGAAGAAAGAGAGCACTGGTGAGCTTACTAATCGCAAAGGGACTGGCAGTCCAAGGAAGACCTCCACAATTGATGACGGAAGAATTCTCTCTATATTAAAGAAAAATCCCCAAACACTTGTCCGACAGATCGGAAACACTGTTCAGGAGTCGGGTGTGGATTTGTGAATTACGACTGTCCGCAGAAGACGTCATGCACAGAAATACAGAGGCTACACTGCAAGATGCAAACCACTGGTTAGCAGCATAAATAGGATGGCTGGGTTACAGTTTGCCAAGAAGTACTTAAAGGAGCAACCACAGTTCTGGAAAAAAGGTCTTGTGGACAGATGAGACGACGATTAACATATCAGTGATGGCAAGAGCAAAGTATGGAGGAGAGAAGGAACTGCCCAAGATCCAAAGCATACCACCTCATCTGTGAAACACGGTGGTGGGGGTGTTATGGCCTGGGCATGTATGGCTGCTGAAGGTACTGGCTCACTTATCTTCATTGATAATACAACTGCTGATGGTAGTAGCATAATGAATTCTGAAGTGTATAGACACATCCTATCTGCTCAAGTTCAAACAAATGCCTCAAAACTCATTGGCCGGCGGTTCATTCTACAGCAAAACAATGATCCCAAACCTACTATTTCTTCATTATTTTTATATAAAATAGCTAAAGCAACAAAGGAGTTTTTCAAAGCTAAAAAATGGTCAATTCTTGAGTGGCCAAGTCAATCACCCAATCTGAACCCAATTGAGCATGCCTTTTATATGCTGCAGAGAAAACTGAAGGGGACTAGCCCCCAAAACAAGCACAAGCTAAAGATGGCTGCAATACAGGCCTGGCAGAGCATCACCAGAGAAGACACCCAGCAACTGGTGTTGTCTATGAATCGCAGACTTCAAGCAGTCATTGCATGCAAAGGATATGCAACAAAATACTAAACATGACTACTTTCATTTACAGGACATTGCCGTGTCCCAAACATTATGGTGCCCTGAATTGAGGGGACTATGTATAAAAATGGCCTTCATTAAAATCTGACAATGTGCACTTTAACCACATGTGATTTTTTTCTGTTACAAATCTCAAATTGCGGAGTACAGAGACAAATAAATAAATGATGGGTCTTTGTCCCAAACCTTATGGAGGGCACTGTAAGCAAGGAATGAAGGATAAAAGCAGGGAACTATATGCCAATTAATTTGGCCACGGTAATAGGAATATTGTATAATTGTTTGTTTTTATGTGTGTGTGTGTATATATGCACACTGAACTTTTTGCGAATGTTATATTGTTTACAGAGTATTATGTTTACAAATTCTGTTGTGCTGCTGAAAGTAAAAGTTTCATAGTTCTACCTGGGACATATGACAATAAAACACTCTTGACTCTAATGCTGAAGCCTGCCTGTGGTAAAATGAACTTGGAAAATCATACGTGGTTGATAAAGAATTAACAAAAGAATATGTTAGATTTGTTGTTATGGTCGATAAGAGCTCCGCCAGAGTGTATTCATTATCCAATTGTTGATTGCATGGTGGAACAGATGATGTTTCAACAAAGGATATTGTTTGCTCGTAGGTATCCCTGCTGAACTTTGAAGATGGAACTCTAGACCCAAGCTCCATTATTCCATTGATTGATGGTGGGACTGAAGGGTTCAAGGGGAATGCACGTGTGATACTTCCAGGAATGACGGCGTGTATAGAGTGTACGTTGGAACTGTATCCTCCACAGGTAACTCAGCATCTCAAACGTGTCACTGATTCAAGAACTTATTCAGCTAGATGTTAAAGTTAGTATGTCAGGTCGGGGGGAAGCTCCCCCCCGCCACGGGTACCACGTAATCTCGTGTTATCTGCTCCATGGACGGATAGTCGGCGACTAAACTGTCCCCCACATGGTTTGCCGGGTGAGGAGGGGGCTGTGGACCCCCAGCAGGGCCAAAAACATGATCTGTCAAAGGGCGGATGAGCTTCTAGCGAGCCAACGGCCATCCACACTTCAGTAGAAGTTGCGATCACTGTCGTACATAGCATTGTAAGATATGTTGATAAAGCACACACATTTAAAATCCGATACTTCCAACGGCGGAAGTCCGCAGGAACTGGAGGACGGAGATGTGTGGTGCGTCCGCCACCGTTCCCGTTGGAAACCGGCACCACTGCGTCGCTAATGCTTTCAACAATGATGAATGAATGAATGAATGAAAGTTAATCATTTAATAAAAAGTTTTCTTTTTGGAGACCGAGTCATTGTTCTATTTTTGATAAGTCTTCCAATTTTGCTTTTCAGCTCTTTTTTGTATTTTAAAGTTCTGTCCATATTAATGTGGATAGTTGATTACTATTGATTAATATTCCATGTATCAATCTACACTATTCCAAGCAAGACTAAAATAACCTCAATCTTGATCCTATCAGTGGTAGAGCTGTAACAGGCCCTTCGGCCCACCTTGTTCATGCTGCCCAAGTTGACATACTGGCCTAATCCTAGTCTGAAGAAGGGTCTCGACCCGAAACGTCGCCTATCTCCTTCGCTCCTTAGATGCTGCTGCACCCGCTGAGTTTCTCCAGCTTTTTGTGTACCCACTGGCCTAATCCTATTTGTCCGCATTTTGCCCATAGTCTGTTAAACCCTTCCTCTCCATATATGGTCGAAATGCATTTAAACATCATAATTGTGTCCGCTTGTATAGCTTCCACCCCGTTACCTCTTACATCTTTCCCCTCTTACTTTAGGCCTATGCTCTCTAGTTTTAGAATCCTCTACCCTGGGGAAAAAGAGAGCATTACTGTACTTGTGATCACTGGTAGTGTGTGCGAAATGTTCAGCTTATTTTTCTTTAATCTCAGCATTTCCCTCTGGTGTTTTTAAAATGTGGAAGCCTTTACTAGGATTTCTATGTATTTGTGTTTGTTTTATATTTTAAATTAAATTATTTAGCTTCTTGTCAACTAACAGAAAATCTAGATTTTTTTCTGCATGTATTAAAATTTTAACAAATGAATAACATAAGGAATTGAAAGAGGAGTACGCCATGCATCCCCTTTAAATCTGGTGTGCTATTTGATAAGATTGTAGCTAATCGTATTTTGGCAGTATATTTTATGCTAGGGTTCTTGTCGGCATGGTAGCAATTGGGGATAATATTGCAACCTCTTGTTACTTTTCCAGATAAACTTTCCGATGTGTACCATTGCATCTATGCCCAGGCTACCAGAGCACTGTATTGAATATGTCAGAATCTTACTGTGGCCCAAAGAAAACCCTTTTGGAGGTAAAGTTAGCTAAGTCTGTTTTGGAATTTTCATTGTAAACGGTTTAACACAACACAGGCGGCACAGTGGTAGAGCTGCTGCCTCACAGTGCCAGAGACCCGGGTTCGAACCTGACTACAGGTGCTTGGCTGTATGGAGTTTGTACCTTCTCCGTACCTCCTGAAATACCTTATTGTTCCTACAGAGGGCATTGGCCTAGACGGTGATGATCCAGAGCACATCCAGTGGGTTTTTCAGAAATCGCAAGAAAGAGCTGCACAGTTCAACATTACCGGCATCACGTACAGGCTAACACAAGGTGAATCTCATTAAACCTGGACGCAGACGGTTTGCACATTTGCCTCGGGGTAAATGAAATGCAGGTTTCTGAGATCTTATCTTTTGTTCCAGGTGTGGTGAAGAGAATTATCCCTGCAGTGGCATCCACCAATGCTGTAATTGCAGGTACCGTTAATAGTGAAGGAATATTTCAAGCTGGGACTTTCAGAATGCCTTCCAGTCAATATGTTTGCTCCCACTTTATAAAGTTAGGTTTCAAACTAGAGATAACATAACAGAAGCCATCTGAAGCAGGTAAAGTGCAGAATCTCACCAGCTGCAAGTTTTAGTTGCAACTAATTATAGATAGTAGTCAGTCATGTTCTATTTCTATTAATTATTTCATAGTCCCATGTACGCAATTTATTCTGATGTGGAACTGATCATTTTCCTATTCCTGATCTCCC
Source organism: Okamejei kenojei (assembly GCA_035221665.1). NCBI lineage: Eukaryota > Metazoa > Chordata > Chondrichthyes > Rajiformes > Rajidae > Okamejei > Okamejei kenojei. Next base: position 48,232,100 of record CM069146.1, read on the forward strand.
GGTGGCTCAGCACTTTAACTCCCTCTCCCATTCTGAATCCCACCATTCTGTCCTGGGCCTCCTCCATGGCCAGAGTGAGTTCCACCGTAAATTGGAGGAGCAGCACCTCATATTTCGCTTGGGTAGCTTATACCCCAGCAGTATGAACATTGACTTCTCCAGTTTCAGGTAGTCCTTTCTTTCTCCCTCTTTCCCCTCCCCTTCCCAGCTCTCCCACAGCCCACTGTCCTCGCTTCTTCCTTTCTTCTTCCTGCCCCCCACATCAGTCTGAAGAAGGATCTCAACCCGAAATGTCACCTATTCCTTCGCTCCATAGATGCTGCCTCACTCGCTGAGTTTCTCCAGCATTTTTGTCTACCTTCGATTTTTCCAGCATCTGCAGTTCTTAAACATTTTCCTATTCAACATCAATTTAGTCACTGACTTGTAAAATGTATTCTCCTTTTATAATTGACTGAGCTTGGTTATTTTATTGACCTAAGTTAGATTCAAACCTAGAATTTAGGATTTTAAATCAATTGCACTGTTATTTAGAAGATAGACTCAAAAAGCTTGAGAAGCTCAGTGGGACTGGCAGCATCTCTGGAGAGAAGGAGTGGGTGACGTTTCGGGTTGAGACAGACTGGTTAGGGATAAGTGAAACGAGAGATATAGATGGTGATGTGGAGAGATCAAGAACAATGAATGAAAGATATGCAAAAAAGTAACGATGATAAAGGAAACAGGCCATTGTAAACTATTTAGGGTGAAGAATGGAGGTATAGCGACACGTGTAGCAGCATCTGCGGTTACAGGGGAAGGTACCTGGGGAGAGGGTTGTTTGGGCGGGAAGGGATGAGTTAACCAGGGAGTTGCAGAGGGAACGGTCTCTGCGGAAGGCAGAAAGGGGTGGAGATGGGGCTAGTGGTGGGATCCCGTTGGAGGTGGCGGATATTTCGGAGGATTATGTGTTGTATGCGACGGCTGATGGGGTGGAAGGTAAGGACTAGGGGGGCTCTGTCTCTGTTGCGACTAGGGCGGAGCTGCAGGGTACCGAGGAGACACGAGTGAGGGCCTCATCTATGATGAGAATAGGGGAACTCCTCCCCCGTTCCCTAAAGAATTGAGGACATCTTGGATGTTCTAGTATGGAACACCTCATCTTTTAGGTGCAGATGCGGCGTAGTCTGAGGAATTGGGAGTAGGGGATAGAGTCTTTGCAGGAAGCAGGGTGAGAAGAAGTGTAGTCGAGATAGTTGTGGGAGCTATTTAGCTTTACTCCATATTTCCAAAGTTGTACAAGATTTCCAACATAAAAATTCTCTTCAGGCAAAATAAGCAAAAAGCAGAAGACTGCAACTGCTGAAAGTGTGAAACACCGGCAAAACATTGGAAACATTGAGCACATTTGGCAGAATCTGTGGAAAGAGATAGAAACAAATTAATGTTTACAAAGCATTGCTTTAGTTGTATATTCTTAATATTAATTTTTCCAATAATTATTCAGAAATTTCAATCTATAATCCAACATTTATAATAAGATTGATATTTCGACAGGTGTGGGTGGCTAATTTCTGTTTGGCTCTTAAATGCAAGTTACTGTACAAGGGAGGATTGATTTTCATCCATTATATTTGTGAAGTTGAAATGTGTACACTTTGTTTAGTTTAGAGATACAGCGCAGAAATAGGCCATTGGGTCCACCGATCATCGATCCCCGTACACTGACAGTATCCTACAGTCTCGGGAGAATTTGCTATCTTTTGTCAAAGCCAATTAACTTTTAAACCTATAAGTCTGTGGAATGTGCATCGCTGCCGAGTAGTACGGGTTTTCCGTATTTCATACGGAAATGCGATATGAATATGGAAATACGAATTTGCGTTGTTAAATACAGATTTTTTTTTTTTTAAACGACCATGGATGATCGTTACAACAAGTCACCACTGCACCGGCCGTGTTGCAGCAAAATTGCCTTGGAATTTTATATTTTTAAAAAGCTCGGGTTTAATGAGCACTGCCGAATAATTGGAATCGTTTATCACTTGATTCAACTGAGACGAAAACGATTTGTTAACTGCCACTGTTAGGACTTGTTAACAGCCAGTAGTTAACACGTAGTTGCAATGTGTCACCAATACATCTATCTCCAATCCTCAGTAAATATAATAGTGTTTACCAAGTATTAATGACGCAGCGTTCCTTTGCATAAAATTCACGGGAGAATTTCTTAAAACTCAACTTATGGGCCCTGAAGGGCTGCAGGGACAGTCATTCACCCACGTTATTTTTAAGAAGGAACTGCAGATGCTGGAGCAATCGAAGTTAGACAAAAATGCTGGAGAAACTCAGCGGGCGAGGCAGCATCGACAAAAATGCTGGAGAAACTCAGCGAGTGAGACAAAAATGCTGGAGAAACTCAGTGGGTGAGGCAGCATCTCACCCGCTGAGTTTCTCCAGCATTTTTGTCTCACCCGCTGAGTTTCTCCAGCATTTTTGTTCACCCACATTATTTAGTCATTTGTACCCGTCATTTAGGGATGTTACATGAATTAAAAAAAATAAGTTTTTATGTGTGTTGTTTTCTCTCTCTCCTTCAAGGTTAGTTCTTCTGTTTGCCTTTATTTGCTTCAGTTTTATTTAGTGATATTTATCACGTTGTGGTTATAGCTTTTGAACGATTTAAACATTTAAAATTTTTTTAATTCATATAAATTCATAACGACGCCCGGCTATCTTTCACTACTTGACTCATGCTCATGAGACGATTTCAGGATGCTCAGATGATCTTCTAATGCGGTCATTGTACAGAGCGCTAAATCCCTTCAGCTGTACCTGCAACTGAATTCCGATTTCCGTTTTTTTTGTTTTCCTATTTGTCAACTTTTTGTTGACCGATTATTTGGCGGCCAATCAACCGCTGTCTCTAAGGGGGCTGCGTCCAATCGCCAACCTGCTTCCCTTAACATTCCTGTCCAATCAACAAATCGGAATCCTCCCGTCCAATCCGCCGCTGTCTCCAAGGGCATTGTGTCCAATCACATAATGTGCTGGTCACTCGGCAGCCAATCGGATGCAGTCTCCAAGGGGCGTTGCGACCAATCACCAACCAGCTTCCCTTACTGAAGCAGACGTTGGCTGAAGCCAACACAGAGAGAGAGAGAGAGAGAGAGAGAGAGAGAGAGAGAGATAAAAACTGCGTAAAAATACTGATTTCCTCAGCAAAATCCTGATTTTTAGGTACTAGAATACTGAAAAAAACTTGGCAGCTCTGAATGTGGGAAGAGAAATCACACGCATCACGGGGAGAGCGTACAAACTCCGTACAGACAGCACCTTTGGTCAGGATCAAATCTGGGACTCTGGCGCTGTAAGGCAGCAACTCTACTACTGTGTCACTGACCCACCCCCAGCTCAGTACAATATGCATTGTCTTCCAAATTGAACGCTTTATACGCTGTGGGATTTGTCAGCATAGTTGTCACGTGTGTTTACATTCAGCATTTCGTGTTGTAAAGCTAACCGGTTATCATCGTGCGTTGGTTGGATATCTCTTTAAAAGGTCCATTCCTATTTCTTGCATTCCCCTTCTCATGCAAAGTTTGCACTCATCTTTTAATATTTGCATATTCTTCATAAAAGCTTTTGTAATATCTGAATTCTTGCAATACAAAGGGAAGGCAACAGATGGCAACAGTTAACTTTCTAATATTTGGTTCATGAGAACCTCAATTACACATTGGATCAGTCAATGAATGGATTGTATGGATGATAAACAATGGAGAAGGGTCCCAATCCAAAACGTCACATGTCCATTTTATCCACAGATGTTGCCTGACCCGCTAAGTGAGCCCAGCATTTTGTGTCTATCTGGACACTAATTCCTTTCCTACTTCAACTATGTGTCATTTAGCATGCCAATATATTTATATGCATTGTTGGCACATATTTGGCATCCATCTCTGTGTCAATTATGTATATAGATATACGAGTTTATAAAAAGCTTTAATTTTGTGTAAAATCTGAAGGAAAAAAAAGATCAGGGAGGTGAATAACTAACAATTTTTCTTGGCCTTTTTAATTTGGAAAATGCTGGCAGGAACTGACTAGCATTATATTTTGTTGATATATATGACCATACAGGTAAAAGATATTGTTTTTTTTAATCTATACACGAGCATTGAATTTGATTTTTTTTCCCTTCCTTAGCGGTATGCGCAACTGAAGTATTCAAAATTGCATCAAGGTGAATTTAAATTTTTAAACAATTGATCAGTTATATTTATAATCTTGCCGCATAATAAAGGTTTAATTGTATGGAAATTACATTTTTCAGTGCATATATTCCTCTGAATAACTACTTGGTCTTCAATGATGTTGATGGGCTTTATACATACACATTTGAAGCGGAGCGCAAGGTGAGTCTTTAACACTTCAAAGATAATAGAGCAAATAATAGATGCTTACAATAGAGCAAATTAGATTTTTATCCACACTGGATTGTAATCGTTTTTTAGTATTTACCACTGCAGAGAATGGTATTTTTATTGTGCGAATAATAATGAGCAGCAAAATAAACATAAGATAGACACCAAAAAACTGGAGTAACTCAGCGGGTCAGGTAGTATCCCTGGAGAAAAGGAATAGATGACATTTCGGGCCGAGACCCTTCATCAGACTAGGCAAAATAAACATGATGGGTAGGGAAGTATTATTGTGCAGTGAGTGTCTGACCCCAAAGCTATCAGAACTCCGAGAATCCTAGTTTCATGATTCAAGGAAAGGCGAGAGATATTATGTTTCAACGCTGGATTCTGAGCATATGATTCTTCGAGGAAAATCGGAGAGTAATGCTAAACTGTTGAGTACAAAACTCTTTATATTTGACCCAGAGCTACAAAGTGTCTTTTGAAACATGGAAATAATTAGGATGCATCCTTTTAATTATGGCAGTAGACTTTACTTTAGTCTTTAGAGAAACAGCATGGAAACAGGCCCTTCGGCTCACCTTAGAAAAACCAATTAACCTACAAACCTGTGCAACTTTGGAGTGGTGGGAGGACACCAAAGCACCCAGAGAAAACCCACGCGGTCACAGGTGAATGTACAAACTCATTATAGACAGCTCCCCTAGTCAGGATCGAACCCGGGTCTCTGTAAGGCAGCAACTCAGCCGCTGCATCACTGTGTCGCGTAAGCAGTATCGTAACGTCACATGCTAAGTAATCAAGTGAGAAACCTGTTTGTCAAAAGGGTGGATCAACTACAACATTATCTGGATTATTTGTGCCAAATTGGTTTTCGCGTGATTTTGATTGTGAACTAGAGAACCATTTAAACGTTAGTTTGGAAACAGACAGAAGGGGAATAAAAAGCTATCTTGGATTTAAATAGTACAGGGAACAAAAAAATAGTTTCCATGTGACCTCCATCAGTAATCTGGCTGTGTCTTTAACTATGGGTAGGCGTTGAAATTGACAAGCAATCCCTTGTATGGCCACTTGTGCAATGATACTCCAAAGAACAATGTTAAATACAGCCTTTCGTATTTGTAGATTGCAGTTACACCAATAAACGAGTGAAAATCCTGCAGGGAAATAACTTTGTTATTGCAAATCGAAAAATTTACCCCATTGAAACGATTGTTATAATAACGCCATTGTCTATAACAAAGTTACTTAGGAACACAACTATTGCATTACACCAAATCTACCCGTATGCTTGGAAGTTCTGATGCAGAGTTTAATTTATGCTTTGGATGCTCCCGTCAACTGCCAATCCCGTGTTTTCAATGTGACGAAATGCAGCAGCTTGATGACAAGAAATTTGCTCTGGAGCTCCGGAAAGAGTTTGTGCAGGCAAGGGCTTTATTCCTATGAGCGAAGTAGGATGAGGGGTGATGTTATGGAGGTGTACAAACTCAATGAGAGGAATAGATCGGATGGACACACAAGAGTATTTTAGCCCAGAGTCGGGGAATCGAGACCCGGAGGACATAGATTTAAGGTGAGGGCAGAACGATTGAATGGGAATCTAAGGGGTACTTTTTTCACACAAAGGGTGGTGGGTGTATAGTACAAGCTGCTGGAGGAGGTAGTTGAGGCTGGGACCTCAATTGGGGGAACAGTTTCCTTTCACAGCATGTGGAGAGTCTGTGTCAGGGGTAAAGTTGTGGGGAGGGCACAAGTGTTGACAAGGAGGGTGTCGGGGGATAATGGCAGAAACTCACTCACCGCTGCCGCAGCTCTCCGGGCACGAAGCCCCCGCACTGTAGCTGGGGATAGAAGCAGCTCTGGTAGCTACGAGTGGCCGCTGGTACCCGACAGCAGAACTGGCCGCCACTTCAGCGCCTTCTGCTGGCCCGCTCACCTCTGGCAGTGGTCTCCGTCGGAACACCTGTCACCTGCCGTTCACCGACTTCGCTCATGTTAGCGGCTTCCTGCAAATCCTTAAATTCCCACAGCCGAGTAACCTCAATCGTGCTGTCGGAATTTAAGGACATGAGTGAGGCCAGCGAGCGGCAGGAGAGTGGTTTGTAGACGTAGAGCTGCCAGAGATGAGTGGGGACTGGCAGAAGGAGCTAAGGCGGCGTCTGGTTCCGCTGTCCGGCCCGGCGGCCGCTCAGCCACCCGAGCTACTTCTCTTCCCCCCCCCCCCCCCGGCCTCAATGCGGTGGCGTTCCACGCCTCCGTGCAAGAAGCGTCGCAAGTGGCATTATCCCAATCCCCTCATTCATAACATTCGTGCCCTCCCCGCAACCTTACCCCGGGCCAGACTCCCCCAAACACTGTGAAAGGAGCTTTCAGCCCCGATTATCATTGACGGCTTCAGGCAGCGCTGACGGCACGTGGGTTGCACAGAGCTTCCCGTGTTACAAGCGCTGTGGATGAAAGGCACGGAGAATTATGCCTACCTAAGAGATCGATCTCTTACATAGGCATAATTCTCCCATGCCTTTACTATTTATATTTAGTTATTACCATGTTATAATTTTAGTCAGGGTAGGCAGTGCCTACCTTGCCTACCCTGACGGCACGTGCCTGATGAATAGGATAGGCTTAGCGGAATATGGGCCAAAAAGGCGCGTGAGACCAGTGTAGATGTGGAATGTTGGTCGGTGAGGGTATGTTGGGCTGAAGGGCCTGTTTCCATGCTGTATGACACTTCTGTGGGGATTAATATTTCATGGTGAGGAAATCGTTCTGTTTGAGTAATTGGAATCTAATGATTTAATGAAATCACAATCCATTCAATAAAATAACGTACTTATCAATTTCATTGGATTTTTTCTCTCAATCTCTCGACTATTTAAAGACTCAAAACTGTTAACAGGAACCTCCTGAAGCTTCTATTGATTTTTATCTGATTATTTAAATTCAAAGGAAAACTGCCCTGCCTGCAGCCAGGTGCCGCAGGACCTACAGTTTCCATCGTCCGCAAAACTTCAGGAACTCCTAAACTACTTAACTCAGAGTGCTTCATTGTAAGTTTCCTCGTTCTCCTTAAATATTTACTCGTTACTGCCGTCGGTCTGTGGCCACTTTTAATATATTGCTGCACTTGCTCCCTGGTGAATTCAAGCACGCTGTGTGTATATAAGCCTGAAAATTGTAACGTCCAGGTTCAGGAACAGCTTCTTCCTTACAGCCATTAGGCTATTAAACACTACAGCCTCAAATAAGACCTGAACTGCATAGATTATTATTGTTATTACTGCTCTGTTATTGTCTTTTTTATGTGTATGTATCAGTGTATTTTCTAATTTAGAGATACAGCGCGGAAACAGGCCCTTCGGCCCACCGGGTCCGCGCCGACCAGCGATCCCCACACATTAACACTATCCTACACCCACTGGGGACAATTTTTACATTATCAAGCCAATTAACCTACAAGCCTGTATGTCTTTGGAGTGTGGGAGGAAACCAAAGATCTTGGAGAAAACCCACGCAGGTCATGGGGAGGACGGACAAACTCCGTATAGACAGCACGTAGCGGGATTGAACCTGGGTCTCCGGCGCTGCATTCACTGTAAGGCAGCGACTCTGCTGCTGCGCCACCGTGACCGCCCTGTACTATACTTACATATTCTGTTGCGCTGCTGCAAGTAAGAATGTCATTGTTCTATCTGGGACATTTGATGATAAATCACTCTGGACTAAAAGATAAAGAGGAAAGGCACAAGACCATCGGGCTCTTGAACACGACACAATACTTTCCTCAGCAAGTAAACATTTCCATTAGTTGCTCCACCGACTTAAGTTATTCTTTGCACTTGTATTGCGATTATTAATTTATTGAATTTTTTGCTTGTTATATTTAGCGTTTACCGTCCTGTTAAGCTGCTACAAATCAGAAATTCAGTTGTTATTTCCAAAAATAACCTATACAATTACTAGTGTCATACTCAGTATGTGTTTGCAGCTGTCCTTAAACCAAGCACACTTTGCCACTCTTGTGGCCCCCTGGGGTGATAGCCCTTTTCTTATTTGTTGGGTCATTGATAAATAAACATTAATGGAGTGAATTGACCAGTGAAGTTTTGAACCCTTCTTCAGACTCATTGTAATAGTTGAGTTGGAATGACACAATGCATTGGTGGGCACAAAGTGCTGGAGTAACTCAGCAGTGTCTCTGGAGAGAAAGTATAGGTGACATTTTGGGTCGGGACCCTTCGTCAGAATGCATTTGCTTTGACACAACACATTTGATAGAATTTGATGCCAGTTTTGCTCCTCAAAGACTTTCCTGCAATGTTTTTATTTGCTAAAGTGTACACAATCATGAAGGATTTAATCAGAGGGTGGTGAAACTGGATTTATTTGCCACGGAAGACTGTAGAGGCCGTCAGAGGATATCTTTAAAGGCACAGACTGATAGATTCTTGATTAGTAAGGGTGTCAGATGCTATAGGGAGAAGTCATGAGAATGGGGTTAGGAGGGAGAGATAGATCAGCCATGATTGAATGGCAGAGTAGACTTGATGGGGCTGAATGGCTTAATTTTACTCCTTTTCCTTATGGCCTTATGGTCATTCTGTAGAAATTTGATGGCCAACATTTGTCTTTAACATCACTTTGCACAAGAGTAAAATGTAACATACTCAAAGTGATTCCAGGACTGAAGCCAGCTAACCACTCCTGGCCACAATGAAAATGTGGATGTGAAAACTCATTGATTAATCAATGTCCATTTTTGTTTTAAACAGGCAAATGAAGTCACCAGCTATCACTGCAACTATGGATGGAAAAAACAAAACACTTTATTTACAGGTTACGTATATAAATTCTTATTTATTAATTTGTGGCTCAACAAACGTGTGTGCAATGAAAGCTAACTGTCGGGTCTGTTTTTTGCAGACGGTAGCATCAATTGAAGAAAGAACAAGGCCAAATCTATCAAAAACATTAAAGGGTAAGTTAATTCATCACAGTCTTGTGGTTCTTTTTAAGTTTGCTGTGCACCAGCGTTGCAACCACCTGCCTTCAGCCCTTGATGTTTTTTTCTGCTCTGGGTGTAACCAGTCTACTAATTTGCTGAAGTAAATCTTTGGAATCAGTTTGTGCAGCCTGTCATACATTTTGCCCCTCAAAGAGAAGCAGAGTGCTAGAGTAACTCAGCAGGTCAGGCAGCAGCTCCGGAGAACATGGATAGGTGATGTTTTGGATCGAAAAGGGTCAATAGACAATAGGTGCAGGAGTAGGCCATTCGGCCCTTCGAGCCAGCACCGCCATTCACTGTGATCATGGCTGATTATCCACAATCAGTACCCCGTTCCTGTCTTCTCCACATATCCCTTGACTCCGCTATCTTTAAGAGCTCTATCTAACTCTCGAAAGCATCCAGAAAATCGGCCTCTACTGCCTTCTGAGGCAGAGAATTCCATAGATTCACAACTCTCTGGGTGAAAAAGGTTTTCCTCATCTCCGTTCTAAATGGCCTACCCCTTATCCTTAAACAGTGGCCCCTGGTTCTGGACTCCCCCAACATCGAGAACATGATTCCTGCCTCTAGCGTATTCAAGAGAGAGCTCTTATGAATAGCAGAGTTAAGGGATATGGAGGGAAGGCAGTAACGGGATACTGATTGTGGATAATCAGCCATGATCACATTGATTGGCAGTGCTGGCTTGAAGGGCTGAATGGTCTACTCATGCACCTATTGCCTATTGTCTATCCCTTAATAATCTTATTTGTTTCAGTAAGATCCCCTCGCATCCTTCTAAATTCCAGTGTATACAAGCCCAGTCGCTCCATTCTTTCAACCTATGACAGTCCCGCCATCCCGGGAATTAACCTCGTGAATCTACGCTGCACTCCCTCAATAGGATTTCCCGACCCGAAACGTCACCTATCCATATTCTACAGAGATGCTGCTGACCCATTGAGTTGCTCCAGCAGATAGTGCCTTTTTGTAAATCATCTTCAGTTTCTTGCAAGAATTTAGTCTCGATCAAGTCAACAATGTAAAACCATTTAGCAGTAATAGGCAGGATGTTGAAAGCTGGAGGCTAGGAATATTGTAATAGAATCTGCCCAGTCTTTCTGCAATGACCAAATATTTTTGCCATCCACATTTTTTCCATCAAGTGGATTGCTTTTGGTTTGGAAGATAGTGTTGGAAGGGGCAGTAATGCAACGGTAGAGCTGCTGCCTTACAGCGCCAGAGACCAGGTTCAATCCTGATTTCAGGTGCTGTCTAAAAGGAGTTTGCACGTTCTCCCTGTGACCATGTGGGATTATCTCCGGGTGCTCTGGTTTCCTCCCACATTCCAAAGGTGTGCAGGTTTGAAGGTTAATTGGCTTCTGAATACATTGTCCCTAGTGTGTAGGACAGAACTAATGCGCAGCTGATCGTTGGTCAGTGTGGGCTCGGTGGGCCGAAGGGCCCATTTCCTCACTGTATCTATTAAAAAAAACAAATTCTGTCTCACACGTCCGTTATCTACTACAATTCACCTCCCGACCACCTACAACAGGGGCAATATACAGTCTCCAGTGTAACCTACCAGCGCATTTCTCAGACACAGGAGCACATCAGAGCATCTAGGGGAAACACGCACAATTGCAAGGAAAACGTGCAAATTGGGCGTAGGCCGCACTGGAGGTTGTGATGGAACGAGGATAGAGCTTCCGCCTCAGAGCACCAAAACTCAGGGTTTAATCCTAACCTTGGGAGTTGTCTGTGTGGTGTTTGCACGTTCCCGCATGAGTTTCCTTCAGGTGCTCCGGTTACCTCGCATATTCCAAAAGAGAGTGGGCGGGGAGGGTCATGGGAGTTGGCGGCGGGTTTCAGTACAACGATATGTTTGAAAATTCCAACCTATTTTTCTTCCCGAATCCAAGCAAAGTCTGTGATTGACTTCAGTTAATGGAGGTGCTAATCGTTGAAGTGGTGTTTTTCACCACCACAAACGGCTTGTTCCATATATGTTCTCATGAACTATTAATATTGTTCAGACAATGTACAATGGGAATGATTGATGGGATAATGGAAGCTGCATTGAATATTAATCGCAAAGGAATACTTGACATTTTCCAATAGATATTTGCATGTGTTTGGTTGTTGTTCCCTAGTGAAGAATCCAGTTTTAACCAAGTTGAAATTATCTTATTTTCCAGAATTGGGGCTCACGAATGGACAGGAGCTGGCAGTGGCAGATATAACGACGCCACAAACAGTGCTCTTCAAACTCCATTTTACAAATTGACTTTTTCTTTAGCAAACTTTTTGAATAGTTGAAATGTTAGTTTAGGAAAATTGATCTGTTCATCATCAGTGCACCGCGTCTTGAGGCAATGAATATGGACTTGAGTTTGAATATGTTCAATATTATCACCACAGACCCGTAAAGAAATGAGAGTTTATTTTATGTCTTATGGTTTAAATGTGACATGAGCTGAACATAAAGTTATAGCAGAGACATTGTGTATAGGAAACTGACACTTACTGTTCTTGGTCACTTCACACGGAGTAACTCCAAAGTGTTGGGTTTCAATGATTATTTTATATTAAGAAAGCAAGGGATGAATTTCAAAATGTGTACAGCTTTTTGTCTTTTTTTTTGTGCAAGTTTAGGTTTTATATATTTATTGACATGGGGTGTTAACTCTTAACAAGAAAGCCACTTACATTTACTTTGACCTAAATTAATGCTCTTAAACCTTATATTTAATGGCTTAGGAACTAAGTCAGACAAAAGGCCAGTTAGTGTTACAAGTTTTTGGTACAAGTACTTTTAAATGGTGTGCAAGACCAATGGGTTGTAACTGGAGGGAAGCCCCAAAGGTGAAATTGTTCAATGTTTTTTAAGTTTCTAAAATGTAAATTATCTTTCATCCTGCCACTTATTCTCAAAGTTTGTGAATATTATAATAAAGTAAATGCTAATACACTGTGGTGTTTCAAACTCGAGTTTGCGGTAAGTGTGTGGAGAACATCTAATGTGAGGGTGTCGAAGGTTACGGGCAGAAGGCAGGAGAATGCGGTTGAGAAGGAAAAATAGATCAGCTATGATCGAATGGCGAAGCAGACGTGATGGGCCGAAAGGCCTAATTCTGCTCCTAGGGTTTATGGCCTTATGTTTAATTGTGACATGCCTGAAAAACTAATGTAAAAAGATGGCGTGGGATGTGATTTACCCATCATGACGTTTCAGTGAAAATAGACACAAAATGCTGGAGTAACTCAGCGGGTCAGGCAGCATCTCTGGAGGGAACGAATGAGTGACGTTTCGGGTCGAGACCCTTATTCAGACTGGTCTTCAGAGGTCTGGGGGAGACTTTTTCTCTCTGGAAGCAGCAAATTTGCTTCAATACTGATGAGTAGGAAATAACGAGGTCATATTTTTTGCATCTTTCAGTTTAGTTTAGAGATGCAGTGCGGAAACAGCCGCTTCAGACCACTACGCAGACCAGCGATGTCCGCACACTAATGCTATCCTTCAGACACTAGGGACTATTTTACAATTTTACCGAGCCAAATAGCCTACAAACCTGTACATCTTTGGAATGTGAGAGGAAACCGGAGAAAACACACACAGGTCACGAGGAGAATGTGCAAACTACCTAGTCAAGGAATGGGTGATGTTTCGAGGTCTGAAGAAGGGTCTCGACCCGAAACTTCACCCATCCCTTCTCTCCGGAGACGCTGCCTGTCCCGTTGAGTTACTCCAGCTTTTTGTGTCTATTTTCAGCTTACTTTAATTTTTGTTTAGTTCATTGTCACATGTACCGAGGTACAGTGAAGAGCTTTGAGTGAGAAAGAACTGCAGATGCTGGATAAAATCGAAGGTAGACACAAAAGCTGGAGAAACTCAGTGGGTGAGGTAGCATGTATGGAGAGAAGGAATGGGTGACGTTTTGGGTCGAGAAAAGAACCATGAAAAGCTTTTTTGTTTTGTGCTATCAAGTCAGCGGAGAGACAATACATGATTACAATCAAGCGATCCACAGGATGTGGGGAAGTAAATAAATAAATGAACAGCACTGTGAGCATTTGGTGTACATACATGCACATGCAATGTCACTAGGGGAGAATGGATAGCAAACAAAAATTGGTCAAGAAACAAACTGCTGGAGGAACTCAGTGGGTCAGGCAACATCTGTGGAGAGAAATGGACACACAATGTTTCGGGTCAGGTCCCTTCTTCAGACTGATGAAGTTTGGAGTTCTCAATTTCACATCCCCACCTCCGAGATCCAGTGGCGTTGAGTCTCGGCAGTGGGTTCCTTCCCACGCTGCCTGTGCATCAGGTTTCTCTGTGGAACACTTCATCTAACCGATCTCTTGAGAGCATTTTGAAATTCTGAAATTGTGTGACTGAAGATACTGTTTGTCTGCCTGGTTTCATTATTGTGTTTTTGTGTAGACCTCTGTTGAAGAGCACTTTTAAATTCGGAAACGCAGTGGCGCAGCGGTAGAGTTGCTATCTTACAGCGCCAGAGACCTGCGTTCGCTCCTGACTATGGGTGCTGACTACTGAGTTTGTGTGTTCTTCCTGTGTGTTTCCTTCGGATGCGCCGGTTTCCTCCCACATTTCAAAGACGTGCAGGCTTGTAGGTTAATTGGCTTTTGTAAATTGTCCCTATTGTGTAGGTTAGAACTAGTGTACAGGTGATCATTGGCCGGTGGGCCGAAGGCCTGTTTCCTCGCTATCTATCTCTGAAACTAAAAGTAAAAATCTTCGTCAAGATGTATACAAGAAACAATTCAATTGGAATGTCTTTTCATAAATGCGACAGGCCAAAAAGGTTGTAATAAAGATTAATTAATTGAAAACAAATCTAAACATACTTCTTGTTCTTCTGCATTCCTGATACTCCCTTTCAATTGTATATTCAGAACTTGCAATGTTGCTTCTTAAATAAAACTATGCAAGGCAATATAACATTTTATCTTTAACTTACACATCTTCGCTGAACATTGAAAGGCTGCCTGTACCGGTAGTTTTCAGGTAAAAGCTTAAGAACTGCTACATCTTGAAGAGATACCAAGACAAGGAATATATATATATTTTTTAAATTTCAAAATATACTTTATTCAGGTGATAAATATATATAATACATGAACCTTGCGGAAAATCCATCCGACATTTTCGGGGGCTGTACAAATTGATGAATACAGTTTAGACATTTCTTTTCCCCAAATTTCCACAAATCAGTCCCCCACTCGTGCCACAATGGCGTGGGATACCTTCCCTTATTTTGAGGGGCGTCTCCACCATACCGTGCCCCCCATGTCCAGCAGCGGAAGGACCTTAGACTGTGGCCCTCCCCCACCGAGCCTTGGCGTTGGTTGCACCGAGCTTCAGTGCGTCCCTCAGCACGTACTCCTGCAGTCTGCAGCGGGCCAGTCGGCAACATTCCCTGACGGACATCTCGCTCTGCTGGGTGGTGAACAATGCTCGGGCAGACCAAAGGGCGTCTTTTACCGAGTTGATGACCCTCCAGCAGCACTCGATGTCAGCCTCTGAATGTGTCCCTGGGAACAGTCCGTAAATCACAGAGTCCTCTGTGACGGAGCTGTTCGGGATAAAGCGTACCAGGGACCCTTGTATTTTTCTCCAGACTCTTTTTAGCAAACCCACACTCTGTGAAGAGGTGGGCAACCGTCTCCTCGCCATAGCAGCCGTCCCGAGGGCAGCGTGCGCTGGCAGTGAGGTTCCGACGGTGCAGGAAGGATCTGACTGGGAGGGCTCCCCTCACCGCCAGCCAAGCCAGGTCTTGGTGCTTGTTGGTGAGTTCTGGCGATGAGGCATTTTGCCAGACAAGCTGGGCAGTCTGCTCAGGGAACCACGCCACCGGGTCCATAGAGTCCTTTCCCTGCAGTGCCTGCAGGACATTCTGTGCTGACCACTGCCCGATGGACATGTGGTCAAAGGTGTTGGTCCGGAAGAACCCTTCCACCGATGACAGATGGGGCGGCAATGTCCAGCTGACTGGCACATTGCGTGGCACCTGCGCCAGGCCCATCCTTCTCTCAAAACCGGGGACAGGTAGAACCTCAGCAGGTAGTGACACTTGGTGCCCACGTGCCTTGGCTCTACACTACGCCTGATGCAGCCACACACGAAGGTGGCCATCAGAATGAGGGCGACGTTGGGCACGCTTTTACCCCCGTTGTCTGCCGACTTGTACATTGTGGCCCGTCGCACCCGGTCCATCCTCGACCCCCAGATGAACTGGAAGATGGCCCGGGTGATCCCTGTGGCGTATGAGGGAGGGACAGGCCACACTTGTGCCAAGTACAGCAGCCCCGAGAGCACCTCACACCTGATGACCAAATTCTTTCCCGTTATGGAGAGGGAGCGTTGCCTCCACAGCTCCAGCTTCCTCCCCACCCTGGCTATCCGCTCCAGCCAATTTTTGTTACATGCCTCAGCCCCCCCGAACCAGATCCCCAGCACCTTCAAGAAGTCAGGCTTGATGGTGAAGGGGACGGAAGATCTGTCGGGCCGGTTGCCAAAGAGCATGGCCTCGCTCTTCCTGCGGTTCACCCTGGCTCCCGTGGCCGACTCAAACTGGTCGCAGATACTAATCAGTCTGCGGACCGACCCTGGATCCGAGCAGAAGACAGCGACATCGTCCATGTACAGGGAGGTCTTTACTTGAATGCCCCCACTGCCTGGCAATGTCACTCCTCTTATGCCAGCATCCTTCCTGATGGATTCAGCAAAAGGTTCAATACAGCAGACAAACAAGACAGGAGAGAGAGGGAAACCCTGCCTAACTCCAGACCTTACAGGGAAACTGTCTGATTCCCACCCATTGATTTGGACTGCACTACGGATGTTGGTGTAGAGCAGTTTGATCCAATTTCTGATTCCCTCCCCAAAACCCATTTTGGAGAGCACGTCCCTCATGTACGTGTGCGAAATCCTGTCGAAGGCCTTCTCCTGGTCCAAGCTGACTAGGCAGGCATCCACCCGTCTGTCCTGCACGTAGGCGATGGTATCTCTCAGCAACGCTAGGCTGTCTGAGATTTTCCTGCCAGGTACAGCACAGGTTTGGTCCGGGTGGATCACCTGTCCCAGAGCAGACTTGACCCGATTGGCGATGGCCTTGGACAGGATCTTGTAGTCTACATTCAAAAGTGTTATGGGTCTCCAATTCTTTAGGTCCTTCATCTCCCCCTTCTGCTTGTAGATTAGGGTGATGTTGCCCTTCCTCATGGAGTCTGACATGCTACCAGCCAGAAGCATGTTGTTGTACACTTCTAGCAGGTCCGGGCCCATCCAGTCCCACAGAGCCAAATACAACTCGGCCGGTAAGCCATCGCTTCCGGGAGTTTTATTCGAGTCAAAGGAACGGATGGAGCCAGTCAGCTCCTCTAGGGTCAGTGGTTGGTCCAGACTCTCTCGCTTGCTGTCCTCCAAGACCTCCGTGATTGAGGACAGGAAGTTCTGGGAGGAGGTACTGTCTGTGGTCTTTTGGTCATACAAATCTGTGTAAAAGGATTTGCAGATCCTCAGCACGTCTGTCTGTGAGGATGCTACCGTGCTGTGATAAAGGTTGTATTAAAGATTAATTAATTGAAAACAAATCTAAACATACTTCTTGTTCTTCTGCATTCCTGATACTCCCTTTCAATTGTATATTCAGAACTTGCAATGTTACTTCTTAAATAAAACTATGCAAGGCAATATAACATTTTATCTTTAACTTACACATCTTCGCTGAACATTGAAAGGCTGCCTGTACCCGGTAGTTTTCAGGTAAAAGCTTAAGAACTGCTACATCTTGAAGAGATACCAAGACAATGAATATTGAGCAAAACAAACTGCTGGAGGGACAAGGAACTGCGGAAACTGGTTTCCAAAAGAAGACACCAAGTAGTGGTAGAGCTACTGCCTTGCAGCGCCAGAGACCCGCGTTCGATCCTGACTATGGGTGCTGTCTGCACACTTCGTACGTTCTCCCCATGGGTTTTCTCTGAGATCTTTGGTTTCCTCTCATTCTCCAAAGACGCACGTAGGTTGAGTGGCTTGGTATAATGTAAAATTTCTTCTAATGTGTGTAGGATAGTGTGAATGTGCGGGGATCACTGGTTGGTGCAGATGCGGAGGGTCGAAAAGCCTGTTTCAGCTCTGTAACTATAAACTAAATGAAAGTGCTGATTTAACTCAGTGTGTCTGGCAATACTGGGGGAGGGAATGGACAGGTGACGTTTCAGGATGGGACCATTCTTCATACTCAAAACTTGTTATAAATTTAATGGAATTGACAGAGACTCAATAATCTGCCAATTAAATCAGTATCCACCTATCACTTAACAAGGACACAAAGCACTGGAGTAACTCAGCGGGCCAGGCAGCATCTTCGAAGATGGTGGGATAGGTGATGTTTTGTGTCGTACTGATCATCATACTGATCGCTTGCCACCTTGGCCCTGCCCCCACCTCTAGCTTTCTTCCTCCTACAACAATCAGACTGAAGACAGTCTGAAGAAGGGTCTCGACCCGAAACGTCGCCTATCTCCTTCGCTCCTTAGATGCTGCTGCACCCGCTGAGTTTCTCCAGCTTTTTGTGTACCTTCGATTCTCCAGCATCTGCAGTTCCTTCTTTAACAATCAGACTGAAGACTCCTGGCGCTAAACATTGCTTTAGAAAGATGAGGAGCAATTTCTTGAGTCAGAAGGTGATAAATCTGTGGAATTCATTGCCACTGACGGCGGTGGTGGCCAAGTCATTGGATATTTTAAAAGTGGAGATTGATAGGTTCACTATTACTAAAAAAAAGAGTTCAAGGCTATATGGAGAAGGCAGGAGAATGGGGTTGAGAGAGAATAGATCGGGAATGATTGAATGGCAGTGTAGTCTGGATGGGCCAAATGGCCTAATTCTATTTTTGATATCTTAGGGGCCACATATGCTGCATGTACTTACTTCACCTGAATCGTCACCCATTCCTTTTCTCCAGAGATGCTGCCTGTCCCGCTGAGTTACTGCAGCATTCTGTATCGATCTTCGGTGTAAGCCACCAGCATCTGCAGTTCCCTCCTACACTACATGTACTTCCTTGTATCTCTTACTTGGTGGAACACCCAGTCGTTTGAATTAAAAAATGCTCTATGTAGGCAATGAATACCAAAGATGAACACAGCTATTAATATGAAACCATGTGCAATAAATATAAAAGAGTCTGAAGAAGGGTCTCGACCCGAAACGTCGCCTATCTCCTTCGCTCCTTAGATGCTGCTGCACCCGCTGAGTTTCTCCAGCTTTTTGTGTACCTGCAATAAATATATTGCTTGTTAAGAGATGATAATCTATTTTTGAACTTAAGAGTGAAGTCTCCGCAGAGACCGCCAAAAATTGCCATTGCCGACTATATTTCAAGTCGTCATAGCGGGGTATTGGGAAAAGTTTTCAATAAGCAATAATCGCGCCTCGGGTAAACCTTTTTTTTTTTTTTTTTTTTTTTTTTTTTTTTTTTTTTATTTCAAAATATACTTTATTCGAATGATAAATATATACATTAACCTTGCGGAAAATCCATCCGACATTTTCGGAGGCTGTACAATAGATCAATACAGTTTAGACATTTTCTTTTTCCCAAGTTTCCACAAATCAGTCCCCCACTCATGCCACAATGGCGTGGGATAACTTCCCTTATATTGAGGGGCGTCTCCACAATACTGTACCCCCCATGTCCAGCAGCGGAAGGGCCTTAGACTGTGGCCCTCCCCCAACCGAGCCTTAGCGTTGGCTGCACCGAGCTTCAGTGCGTCCCTCAGCACGTACTCCTGCAGTCTGCAGCGGGCCAGTCGGCAAACATTCCCTGACGGACATCTCGCTCTGCTGGGTGGTGAACAATGCTCGGGCAGACCAAAGGGCGTCTTTTAACCGAGTTGATGGACCCTCCAGCAGCACTCGATGTCAGTCTCTGAATGTGTCCCTGGGAACAGTCCGTAAATCACAGAGTCCTCTGTGACGGAGCTGTTCGGGATAAAGCGTACCAGGGACCCTTGCATTTTTCTCCAGACTCTTTTAGCAAACCCACACTCTGTGAAGAGGTGGGCAACCGTCTCCTCGCCATAGCAGCCGTCCCGAGGGCAGCGTGCGCTGGTAGTGAGGTTCCGACGGTGCAGGAAGGATCTGACTGGGAGGGCTCCCCTCACCGCCAGCCAAGCCAGGTCTTGGTGCTTGTTGGTGAGTTCTGGCGATGAGGCATTTTGCCAGACGAGCTGGGCAGTCTGCTCAGGGAACCACGCCACCGGGTCCATAGAGTCCTTTCCCTGCAGTGCCTGCAGGACATTCTGTGCTGACCACTGCCCGATGGACATGTGGTCAAAGGTGTTGGTCCGGAAGAACCCTTCCACCGACGACAGATGGGGCGGCAATGTCCAGCTGACTGGCACATTGCGTGGCACCTGCGCCAGGCCCATCCTTCTCAACACCAGGGACAGGTAGAACCTCAGCAGGTAGTGACACTTGGTGCCCACGTGCCTTGGCTCTACACTCCGCCTGATGCAGCCACACACGAAGGTGGCCATCAGAATGAGGGCGACGTTGGGCACGCTTTTACCCCGTTGTCTGCCGACTTGTACATTGTAGCCCGTCGCACCCGGTCCATCCTCGACCCCCAGATGAAGTGGAAGATGGCCCGGGTGATCCCTGTGGCGTATGAGGGAGGGACAGGCCACACTTGTGCCAAGTACAGCAGCCCCGAGAGCACCTCACACCTGATGACCAAATTCTTTCCCGTTATGGAGAGGGAGCGTTGCCTCCACAGCTCCAGCTTCCTCCCCACCCTGGCTATCCGCTCCAGCCAATTTTTGTTACATGCCTCAGCCCCCCCGAACCAGATCCCCAGCACCTTCAAGAAGTCAGGCTTGATGGTGAAGGGGACGGAAGATCTGTCAGGCCAGTTGCCAAAGAGCATGGCCTCGCTCTTCCTGCGGTTCACCCTGGCTCCCGTGGCCGACTCAAACTGGTCGCAGATACTAATCAGTCTGCGGACCGACCCTGGATCCGAGCAGAAGACAGCGACATCGTCCATGTACAGGGAGGTCTTTACTTGAATGCCCCCCACTGCCTGGCAATCTCACTCCTCTTATGCCAGCATCCTTCCTGATGGATTCAGCAAAAGGTTCAATACAGCAGACAAACAAGACAGGAGAGAGAGGGAAACCCTGCCTAACTCCAGACCTTACAGGGAAACTGTCTGATTCCCACCCATTGATTTGGACTGCACTACGGATGTTGGTGTAGAGCAGTTTGATCCAATTTCTGATTCCCTCCCCAAAACCCATTTTGGAGAGCACGTCCCTCATGTACGTGTGCGAAATCCTGTCGAAGGCCTTCTCCTGGTCCAAGCTGACTAGGCAGGCATCCACCCGTCTGTCCTGCACGTAGGCGATGGTATCTCTCAGCAACGCTAGGCTGTCTGAGATTTTCCTGCCAGGTACAGCACAGGTTTGGTCCGGGTGGATCACCTGTCCCAGAGCAGACTTGACCCGATTGGCGATGGCCTTGGACAGGATCTTGTAGTCTACATTCAAAAGTGTTTATGGGTCTCCAATTCTTTAGGTCCTTCATCTCCCCCTTCTGCTTGTAGATTAGGGTGATGTTGCCCTTCCTCATGGAGTCTGACATGCTACCAGCCAGAAGCATGTTGTTGTACACTTCTAGCAGGTCCGGGCCCATCCAGTCCCACAGAGCCAAATACAACTCGGCCGGTAAGCCATCGCTTCCGGGAGTTTTATTTCGAGTCAAAGGAACGGATGGAGCCAGTCAGCTCCTCTAGGGTCAGTGGTTTGGTCCAGACTCTCTCGCTTGCTGTCCTCCAAGACCTCCGTGATTGAGGACAGGAAGTTCTGGGAGGAGGTACTGTCTGTGGTCTTTTGGTCATACAAATCTGTGTAAAAAGGATTTGCAGATCCCCAGCACGTCTGTCTGTGAGGATGCTACCGTGCTGTGATAAAGGTTGTATTAAAGATTAATTAATTGAAAACAAATCTAAACATACTTCTTGTTCTTCTGCATTCCTGATACTCCCTTTCAATTGTATATTCAGAACTTGCAATGTTACTTCTTAAATAAAACTATGCAAGGCAATATAACATTTTATCTTAACTTACACATCTTCGCTGAACATTGAAAGGCTGCCTGTACCCGGTAGTTTTCAGGTAAAAGCTTAAGAACTGCTACATCTTGAAGAGATACCAAGACAATGAATATTGAGCAAAACACACTGCTGGAGGGACAAGGAACTGCGGAAAACTGGTTTCCAAAAGAAGACACCAAGTAGTGGTAGAGCTACTGCCTTGCAGCGCCAGAGACCCGCGTTCGATCCTGACTATGGGTGCTGTCTGCACACTTCGTAACGTTCTCCCCATGGGTTTTCTCTGAGATCTTTGGTTTCCTCTCATTCTCCAAAGACGCAGGGTTTGTAGGTTGAGTGGCTTGGTATAATGTAAAATTTCTTCTAATGTGTGTAGAATAGTGTGAATGTGCGGGGATCACTGGTTGGTGCAGATGCGGAGGGTCGAAAAGCCTGTTTCAGCTCTGTAACTATAAACTAAATGAAAGTGCTGATTTAACTCAGTGTGTCTGGCAATACTGGGGGAGGGAATGGACAGGTGACGTTTCAGGACGGGACCATTCTTCATACTCAAAACTTGTTATAAATTTAATGGAATTGACAGAGACTCAATAATCTGCCAATTAAATCAGTATCCACCTATCACTTAACAAGGACACAAAGCACTGGAGTAACTCAGCGGGCCAGGCAGCATCTTCGAAGATGGTGGGATAGGTGATGTTTTGTGTCGTACTGATCATCATACTGATCGCTTGCCACCTTGGCCCTGCCCCCACCTCTAGCTTTCTTCCCCCTACAACAATCAGACTGAAGACAGTCTGAAGAAGGGTCTCGACCCGAAACGTCGCCTACCTCCTTCGCTCCTTAGATGCTGCTGCACCCGCTGAGTTTCTCCAGCCTTTTGTGTACCCTCGATTCTCCAGCATCTGCAGTTCTTTAACAATCAGACTGAAGACTCCTGGCGCTAAACATTGCTTTAGAAAGATGAGGAGCAATTTCTTGAGTCAGAAGGTGATAAATCTGTGGAATTCATTGCCACTGACGGCGGTGGTGGCCAAGTCATTGGATATTTTAAAAGTGGAGATTGATAGGTTCACTATTACTAAAAAAAAAGAGTTTCAAGGCTATATGGGAGAAGGCAGGAGAATGGGGTTGAGAGAGAAAAATAGATCGGGAATGATTGAATGGCAGTGTAGTCTGGATGGGCCAAATGGCCTAATTCTATTTTTGATATCTTAGGGGCCACATATGCTGCATGTACTTACTTCACCTGAATCGTCACCCATTCCTTTTCTCCAGAGATGCTGCCTGTCCCGCTGAGTTACTGCAGCATTCTGTATCGATCTTCGGTGTAAGCCACCAGCATCTGCAGTTCCCTCCTACACTACATGTACTTCCTTGTATCTCTTACTTGGTGGAACACCCAGTCGTTTTGAATTAAAAAATGCTCTATGTAGGCAATGAATACCAAAGATGAACACAGCTATTAATATGAAACCATGTGCAATAAATATAAAAGAGTCTGAAGAAGGGTCTCGACCCGAAACGTCGCCTATCTCCTTCGCTCCTTAGATGCTGCTGCACCCGCTGAGTTTCTCCAGCTTTTTGTGTACCTGCAATAAATATATTGCTTGTTAAGAGATGATAATCTATTTTTGAACTTAAGAGTGAAGTCTCCGCAGAGACCGCCAAAAATTGCCATTGCCGACTATATTTCAAGTCGTCATAGCGGGGTATTGGGAAAAGTTTTCAATAAGCAATAATCGCGCCTCGGGTAAACCTCATCGGCTACGATACTGCCACTGCGCAAAGCTAACGACAGCCCTGCGCAGAGCCTACTCCTTTCTGGCCAACTACCTTTACAGCTGCAGTGACTCCCACTCTGCACTCTTCTCAAACACTCTCTTCTCTTCTTACCACGATGTATTGTTTTAAGAAGCAAGGATCGTGTTACTTTGCTTTACAAATCGAAATAAGGGGGGTAAATTGTCAGTAGAACAGTAGAAGAGGTAAAGGATTATGGGAGGGCAATATATGTTAATCACTCTGCTTGGCTGTGTTAGCTCTGAAGTGGAATAGAGGGCGGGACACCAAAGGCACAAACCCTAATGCTCTTTGTTTCACTTGCATTTTCTGGTTGCAAGTTAGGTTTCGTTCTGCTTGCAGGCTCAGCATTTGCTCCTCCTATTTTTTTCTGCTTGATAAAAAAAATACTTCAAGTAACTATTAATTTCAGTTACAATACAGCAAAAATGACTTCTAGCAAGAGGAAGCCAATGGGCCCTTTATCCTTGTGTCACAGAATATAGAAGAAAGAGCACAGCACACGAACAGGCCCTTCGGCCCACAATGTCTGTGCTGACCATGATTTAAAAAAAAATCAAAATCAACTTTATTCAAGTAAAAAATAAATACGATACAGGAACAGTGCAAAAAATTGGCCGACATTCTCGGAGGCTATATGTACATTCAATACTGTTTACACAAATCACACAGTTTAACCCCCACCCTTGCTGCTCATGTGGCCCCCTGGCGTGAAATCCCTTCCCTTGTTTGAGGGGCGTCTCCACCACACCCTGCCCCTCAATGTCTAGCAGAGGAAGGACCCTAGACTGTGGTCATAAGAGAAACACTAATTTTAGTGTGCAAAATTAGAGCACATGGGGGTAGGGCATTGACATGGATAGAGGACTGGTTGGCAAACAGGAAGCAAAGAGTAGGAATTAACGGGTTCTTTTCAGAATGGCAGGCAGTGACTAGTGGGGCACCGCAAGGCTCGGTGCTGGGACCCCAATTGGTTACAATATATATTAACAATCTAGACGAGGGAATGAAATGTGACATCTCCGAGTTTGCAAATGAAACAAAGCTGGGTGGCAGTGTGAGCTGCGATTAGGATGCTTTGAGGCTGCAGAGTGACTGGGATAGGTTGGGTGAGTGGGCAGAAGCATGGCAGTTGCAGTGTAATGTGGATAAATGTGAGGTTATCTACTTTGGTGGCGAGAACAGGAAGGCAGATTATTATCTGAATTGTGTCAGATTAGGAGAGGGGGAGGTGCAACGAGACCTGGGTGTGCTTGTACATCAATCACTGAAAGTAAGCAAGCAGGTCCAGCAGGCAGTGAAGAAAGCCAATGGCATGTTGGCCTTCATTGGGAGAGGATTTAAGTTTAGGAGCAAGGAAGTCCTACTGCAGTTGTACAAGGCCCTGGTGAGACTGCACCTGGAGTATGGTGTGCAATTTTGGTCTCCTCATTTGAAGAAGGGAACTATTGCTATTGAGGGAGTGCAGCATAGGTTCACCAGGTTGGCGGGACTGACGTATGATGAACGAATGGGTCGATTGGGCTTGTATTCACTGGAATTTAAAAGGATCAGAGGATATCTTATAGAAACATGTGAGGGATAAAGTGATTAAACCCCACTATAGTAAGGAGCTTCAAACT
The DNA here is from genome assembly GCA_035221665.1 of Okamejei kenojei. NCBI lineage: Eukaryota > Metazoa > Chordata > Chondrichthyes > Rajiformes > Rajidae > Okamejei > Okamejei kenojei. The sequence goes on from CM069146.1 coordinate 48,257,068, forward strand.
GATAGGGGCCAGGGAGAGGGTTCTGACACAGCTGTGTACAAAAGTTACCAGACCCATCCTTGAGTAAGAAGTGATAGCATTGTATAGCGATAAAAGGGAGTGATGTAGATAGATCCCTATCAGTAGAATGGGGTGATAGATGGGACCCTTGTCACTATAGCTCAGCTTTAGTGCTGATATAGGAGGACTGAGAGAGTTCACTTGGAGGTGAATAAAACTAGGATAGGTCATGAACAATTGAGCATGCTTAATAAAATAAATGAATATTACAACACACCCCTGGTCAAGAAACTGCTCATTACCATGAACATGCGATGTATGATGTGGGAGGTACTGGGGGAAGTACCTACAGGTTGTCCACCTCAGTGTCTGATTGGAGCGGGTCCAATGAGAGGAGGTTGAATGTAGGATTGTGTGTATAAAGGGGGATGACTTTTCTGACTTCGGTGTGTCTCAACTTGGAGAGGCACCCGGTTCTGCAGACTCGTAAAATAATAAAGAATCTCTTGCTTCCAAGATTTAGTCTTTGAGTTGTGATTGTGAGCACATTGCATATCTCACAAACTGGGGGCTCGTCCGCGATCGCCACTCCGGCTGCTTGGTGGAGGCAAAGAAGGAAGGGAAGGTGCACCCTGCTGATTTCAGCAGTCTCTGATCTCCTTGCTTGCCATCAGCAGTTTGAGCGAGTGATATTCGGGTAACTGTTATCGGAGGTGGTCGCGATGGTGGCCCCACGGACTGTCTGTGTGGTCGGGGGGAAATGACTGTCGTGCTTCCGGCCTGGGGATTTTGCTGCGGGGAGGGAACTTCACCATCACTGAGGTCAAGGAAGTGGTTGGAGGGCGTCTCCTCGTGGTGGACGTATGTACCGTGGCTCTCCGCTCCGGCTGATAAATGTGTATGCCTCACCCACGCAGAGCGAGCGGCTGGCCGTTCTCCAGCAGCTCCCAGTGCTGCTGGCCACGTCCCGGCAGCTCGTTCTGGCCGGTGACTTCAACTGCATCATTGATGCGGCTGGACGATCCGGCAGTGCCGACAGCAGACTGGACAGCACGTCCAAGTTTCTGATGGAGATGGTAAAAGACGCAAAGCTGCGTGACGCCTTCAGCGACCCTGCAGGCGGGTCCCAGCCGCAGTTCACTTGGTCGAGATCGGACGGTTTAGCCCGATCTCAGATAGACTTTGTCTTCACAACGAAGGCCGTCACGGTGAGACACACTGACCTCACGCCAGTGTTCTTCTCCGACCACTGCCTCCTTCAGGCTTCCTGTCACCTACGGGAGGACCGGAAGGCAGGCAGAGGGACGTGGAAGTTAAACACGAAACTGTTGTCCCCAGAGAATGTCGAGGAGCTAAAGAGGGACTACGCATGTTGGAGAACGGTGAGGCCCCTCCACACTCTGGTGGGAAGCAACCAAGGAGAACATTAAGAGGTTCTTCATAATTAAAGGGGTTCAGAGAGCAAGACAGAGTCAGAGGGAATTGTGCCAACTCCAGACAGATTTGCAGCAACTGCTCCTTCTGCAGTCGAGCGGGGTGGATGTGAGGGAGGAACTTAGAGAGTTGAAGGACCGGCAAGCTCAGCTCTTCACCTCTGAATCCTCCAAGATCATCTTCCGATCTAGGGTCCGCCATGTGGAGCAGGATGAGACGTGCTCACGTTTCTTCTTCCATAAGGTTCACAGGGGGAGCTCTGTGATGAACAGCCTTAGGGAGGAGGACGGCACGGTAGCATCCTCACAGACAGACATGCTGAGGATCTGCAAATCCTTTTACACAGATTTGTATGACCAAAAGACCACAGACAGTACCTCCTCCCAGAACTTCCTGTCCTCAATCACGGAGGTCTTGGAGGACAGCAAGCGAGAGAGAGTCTGGACCAACCACTGACCCTAGAGGAGCTGACTGGCTCCATCCGTTCCTTTGACTCGAATAAAACTCCCGGAAGCGATGGCTTACTGGCCGAGTTGTATTTGGCTCTGTGGGACTGGATGGGCCCGGACCTGCTAGAAGTGTACAACAACATGCTTCTGGCTGGTAGCATGTCAGACTCCATGAGGAAGGGCAACATCACCCTAATCTACAAGCAGAAGGGGGAGATGAAGGACCTAAAGAATTGGAGACCCATAACACTTTTGAATGTAGACTACAAGATCCTGTCCAAGGCCATCGCCAATCGGGTCAAGTCTGCTCTGGGACAGGTGATCCACCCGGACCAAACCTGTGCTATACCTGGCAGGAAATCTCAGACAGCCTAGCGCTGCTGAGAGATACCATCGCCTACGTGCAGGACAGACGGGTGGATGCCTGCCTAGTCAGCTTGGACCAGGAGAAGGCCTTCGACAGGATTTCGCACACGTACATGAGGGACGTGCTCTCCAAAATGGGTTTTGGGGAGGGAATCAGGAATTGGATCAAACTGCTCTACATCCACATCCGTAGTGCAGTCCAAATCAATGGGTGGGAATCAGACAGTTTCCCTGTAAGGTCTGGAGTTAGGCAGGGTTGCCCTCTCTCTCCTGTCTTGTTTGTCTGCTGTATTGAACCTTTTGCTGAATCCATCAGGAAGGATGCTGGCATAAGAGGAGTGACATTGCCAGGCAGTGGGGGCATTCAAGTAAAGACCTCCCTGTACATGGACGATGTCGCTGTCTTCTGCTCGGATCCAGGGTCGGTTCGCAGACTGATTAGTATCTGCGACCAGTTTGAGTCGGCCACGGGAGCCAGGGTGAACCGCAGGAAGAGCGAGGCCATGCTCTTTGGCAACTGGCCCGACAGATCTTCCGTCCCCTTCACCATCAAGCCTGACTTCTTGAAGGTGCTGGGGATCTGGTTCGGGGGGGCTGAGGCATGTAACAAAAATTGGCTGGAGCGGATAGCCAGGGTGGGGAGGAAGCTGGAGCTGTGGAGGCAACGCTCCCTCTCCATAACGGGAAAGAATTTGGTCATCAGGTGTGAGGTGCTCTCGGGCTGCTGTACTTGGCACAAGTGTGGCCTGTCCCTCCCTCATACGCCACAGGGATCACCCGGGCCATCTTCCAGTTCATCTGGGGGTCGAGGAAGGACCGGGTGCGACGGGCCACAATGTACAAGTCGGCAGACAACGGGGGTAAAAGCGTGCCCAACGTCGCCCTCATTCTGATGGCCACCTTCGTGTGTGGCTGCATCAGGCGGAGTGTAGAGCCAAGGCACGTGGCACCAAGTGTCACTACCTGCTGAGGTTCTACCTGTCCCCGGTGTTGAGAAGGATGGGCCTGGCGCAGGTGCCACGCAATGTGCCAGTCAGCTGGACATTGCCGCCCCATTTGTAGTCAGTGGAAGGGTTCCTCCGGACCAACACCTTTGACCACATTTCCATCGGGCAGTGGTCAGCACAGAATGTCCTGCAGGCACTGCAGGGAAAGGACTCTATGGACCCGGTGGCGTGGTTCCCTGAGCAGACTGCCCAGCTTGTCTGGCAAAATGCCTCATCGCCAGAACTCACCAACAAGCACCAAGACCTGGCTTGGCTGGCGGTGAGGGGAGCCCTCCCAGTCAGATCCTTCCTGCACCGTCGGAACCTCACTGCCAGCGCACGCTGCCCTCGGGACGGCTGCTATGGCGAGGAGACGGTTGCCCACCTCTTCACAGAGTGTGGGTTTGCTAAAAGAGTCTGGAGAAAAATGCAAGGGTCCCTGGTACGCTTTATCCCGAACAGCTCCATCACAGAGGACTCGGTGATTTACGGACTGTTCCCAGGGACACATTCAGAGGCTGACATCGAGCGCTGCTGGAGGGTCATCAACTCGGTAAAAGACGCCCTTTGGTCTGCCCGAGCATTGTTCACCACCCAGCAGAGCGAGATGTCCGTCAGGGGAATGTTGCCGACTGGCCCGCTGCAGACTGCAGGAGTACGTGCTGAGGGACGCACTGAAGCTCGGTGCAACCAACGCCAAGGCTCGGTGGGGGAGGGCCACAGTCTAACGCCCTTCCGCTGCTGGACATGGGGGGTACGGTATGGTGGAGACGCCCCTCAATATAAGGGAAGGTATCCCACGCCACTGTGGCACGAGTGGGGGACTGATTTGTGGAAATTTGGGGGAAAGAAATGTCTAAACTGTATTGATCTATTGTACAGCCTCCGAAAATGTCGGATGGATTTTCTGCAAGGTTAATGTATTGTATATATTTATCATTCGAATAAAGTATATTTTGAAATTAAAAAAAAAAAAAGATATTCGTGTAAAAAGACTCGGGAAGCAAGAGGGGGTGTAAGGTGAATAAATAAGGAACAGTCGAGCGATTCTTGTGCACAAGACCCAGGTAAGAAAACTGACTATTAAGTATTGCCTGGGCGACCGGGGTCTGTCGGACGGGAATAGTCCGACGAGACAATGGGAAACCGGAACGGGAAAAGTGAGGGTCCGGGGAAACAGGATAAGGCTCACATTGGTATAGAGCCGCACATTCTGCCCGATAGTCTGTTGGGGCGAATGTTGCACGGATGGGGTGAAGGGAACACCCGGGGTAAGAGTAAGGAAACTATGATAAAGTTTTGTTACTTTGAATGGCCAAAGGAGCCTATCCGAGGGAGCGCGGTGTGGTGGTCAAGGCTGGGCTCAAATGAAGACTGGATAGACTCGGCTTGTACTCGCTGGAATTTAAAAGATTGAGGGGTGATCTCATAGAGACTTAAAAATAATTCTTAAGGGGTTGGACAGGCTAAATGCAGGAATATTGTTCCCGATGTTGTGGAAATCCAGAACAAGGCGGTCACAGTTTAAGGATAAGGGGGAAGTCTTTTAGGACAGAGATGAGGAAAAATTCACACAGAGGTGAATCTGTGGAATTCTCTGCCACAGAAAGTAGTTAAGGCCAGTTCGTTGGCCATATTTAAGAGGGAGTTCGATGTGGCCCTTGTGGCTGAAGGGATCAGGGGGTATGGAGAGAAGGCAGGTACAGGATACTGAGTTGGATGATCAGCCATGATCATATTGAATGGCGGTGCAGGTTCGAAGGGGCGAATGGCCTGCTCCTGCACCTAATTTCTATGTTTCTATGAAAAATATTGAGTTGTTTCAAACAATCTCATTGAAGTAAGAATGGAACTAATGTGATGTGTGTGTAAAAACCGGTTTTGTATGAATGAGGAAGCTTGTATATGTGATAGGTTTGTTTGCTGTGGGCCACATGCCGTAAGGGTAGGTGTGTGTGTTCCTTTAAGAAATTGTAAGCAATGGGGGAGGTTACGAACAGCTGTAAGGTAACGGAAGACGCTTTGTATCATCGCAACTTAAAAGGGGAAAGTTGGAAAATGTAGGTTGCTTGGCTTTGTTGATTTCTTTTCAGTAAAGTTAATTTGGAAAATTGTTAGTCGTATGTATTTAAACTAGGAATTGGAATTTGGGAATTGTAGGGAGAATGGTTTGAACAAAATTAGAAATAAGTTAATTGCTGAACAACAAGCAGCTTTTATGGTTTGTTTTAGATAAAACATTCTGGTTGGAGAAGGGTAATAAATTAATGGGGCCCAGGGCAAAAAAAAGGAGTTGGCAGACAATGATGTCAATAATGGGAAGTTTATTTACTTCAGAAGAAAGACAGATGGTCAGACAAGCAGGAATAAAGATCTGGGAAAGGGGTTGCAGGCTCCGGGGGTAGCAGCAGACGCAGGTCAGCAGTTACTAAAGGTTAATTTCGTAACCAAGTCATGGCCAATTATTAGAAAGAAACTGGAAAAATTGGAGGATTGGAATGACAAACCATTAAATCAATTGTTAACAGAGGCTCAGAAATATGTGTATGATGGGATGAGGAAAAACAGAAGGGAAAGGCAAAAATGATGTTGCAGGCAGTACAGCAAGGGGTAAAGAAGAAGGGAGATGAAGGTGATAGAAGGCCGGGTGCTCATGGAGACCGGGGAAGGGGAAGAGGCAGAGACAGAGGACGAGGAAGAGGTGAATGGAGGGACCGAAGTTGGGGTCCCCGGGAAAACAAGGAACAAGGATCAGGAGGGTGGTACACGGGGCCACCCCGGTGTTACTATTGTAACGAGGAGGGTCATTTCAAGAGGAAATGTCCCAGGCTACGATGGGAGGTGCAGTCGTACACACTCATGGAGGAAGAATAGGGAAGTCGGGGGTCCTGCTCCCTGGGGTGTATGGGATACACACGGGAACCTCTGGTAAACTTGAAATTAGGACCCCAGGGAGAGGATATGGTATTTATGGTAATTTGGGAAGTGGAACTAAGGTACCAGAAGAAATTGGATTGGGTGAAAAACAAGTCAGAATCTCGGGGGTAGGGGGGAAAGTGATGACTGCCCCCGAGGTAGAAGGGGTGGTGGTAAAATATGAGAATCGAGAAGTCAGTGGAAGATTTTAAAAGGAAGGTGAATAAATTTGCAAAGGAGGATAAACTATCTGAGAAGTAAGACATTGAGTTTAGAATGAGAAAGAAGGCAGATCAGAAAGGATTAAAGTGGGAAGCAGAGGGATAAATTGATGAGACTGCTTTAGAAAGAAAGAGCGTGAAAAAGGAAAGACAATGTTGTCAGTAACAACAGACCTGGTTGAAAAGTCTGAAATAAGTGATGCACCGACACACAGTGAGTCCTATGACAGAGCCAAACAGGGGCCAGAGATTCCATGCCAATAATAAATGTATTTGGGAGAGTGTTTTCTCAAATGCCCTATCAGGAGTGAAATAAATCTGGATATAAGCCCAGACAAGGCTAGTAAGGAGATAGGTAATGGATAAGGTGTGTTGGGGATGTGAACAGGTACGATAATCAGGAAATAATAATAATAATATTAAGATAATGGTGAACATAGCTATGGTAAGAACATTAAGAAGAGGTATTAAATACACCGAGGCTAGGATGCAGCAGCGTTTTAAATACTAGCGCCGTGTTTTTAATCAGATGTTGTAGGCAGATTTGGAAGGTGTTGATATAGTATGTGGATGATTTGTTGGTTTGTTCCACAAGTGAGGAGCAATGTGAGAGAGAGACATTGTAATTATCTTGGAAAAGATGGCACAGGAGGTCATGATGTATCAAGGAAGAAGTTTTTGTTTTGTCAGCAGCAGGTAGAATATTTTGGACGAGTAATATCTAAAGAAGTAAAAGCTATAGCGCAGGATCAAATTGGAAGCTTGCCTGCAATCTTGCTTAGCTCAATTGGCAGAAATTAAGGTTTAGAGCAGCATATGTACATGGAGTCTGCCACATGTTTGGAGCAGTAGGGAAACAGAAAGGCTTTGAGAAAAACAACGGAGACCCCATGCAAAGTTAGCAGTGTCCCACTATGAAATGTTGTTTGGGTTACCTTATTTGGGAAAGATAGAAGGAATACCCACCATAGAGGGCAGTGATGTATTCTTAAGGAACTATTTACTGGCAGTATCTCATTCCCTTACAGAATTAAAAGCTAAAGGACTATTGGCTCAAAGCCCACCACTCGACATTCCAATACATGCTGTAAAGGCCGGCGACTGGGTACTGGTCAAGAATTGGAAGGAGGAGAAACTCCAGCCCAGGTGGACCGGCCCATACCTAGTATTACTGACAACCGAGACAGCAGTACGAACAAAAGAAAAGGGGTGGACCCACGCAATCCGGGTTAAAGGACCCGTTGATCCACCCGCTCCTGATGAGGAGGAACAGTGGATGGTGAAGCCAGGAAACAAGCCCCTAACATTAACCTTAAAAAAAAAAAGAATTGAATGCATAACTGACAGTATGAAAGGAGCAGTCGTGGTATTGTTAGCTTTGCATGTAATTATGGTAAAAAGTATTAATAATTGTGATAAATGTTATCATCCTATCAGATACGGAGGGTGGACAACCAGATCATTTACCTATCATTCCCATGTGAACGATGCTTGCTATAACCTGAGGACTAGAACAATTTGTAAAAAGGGGGGAAAGAAGTATTTTATGGTAGGGAATAGGGGATATGTAGGGAGGTTTTGGTACGTTACCTGCCCAAAGGGAGAGAGATGGGTTTGTATAACCAGGACAGGACGGTTAGGTTTCCCTTTCCAGGCCTTAAGATGGACATTAGATATAATAAAGGAGCAAGTAATAACAGAGTTTACGGAGGTAGTAGTCACCAAGCCTCCCCCTCCCCCACCTACTCAGCCTCAATTGCACCAGACACTATACGAAGAAATAAAGAAGCAGATTGAGATCCCTGAAGGAGGAAAAAACCTATTTGTGGACTTGGCCCTCCAGATAGCTGGAATCCTGAATGTGACTAACTGTTGGGTCTGTGGCGGACCACTGGTGAGCTCACGTTGGCCGTGGAGAGGATCCATTGTTGACGTATGGGACCTGATGGAGTGGAACCTGACAGTTGGACAAGACCGAGATCCCCAGGCATGGGTCCTGACAGATGCTCCGGTTGGGACTGAGTGTATCGCTAGGCCCTGGGCAAAAGATGCCATCCTAGTAGGCAGCAGCCCCTGCCAGCGCATCATCACCCAGTGGCCAAATCAGTCCCGAGTGTGGTAGCCAGAAGAGCCTAAATGGTATCCAACTAAGAAAGACGGGAGAAACTGCACTATCTGGATGAAGACCAATGGAATGGAATCGACTGGACTATGGAACTGCACCGGGAACAACCCTTATCAAGGAATCCCGGTGTTGCGAGACATATGGAACAAGGTTACCTCTAGTGGACTGGCCCCTGAAGGACTGTTATGGAATGGATATGCGGACACAAGGCATGCTCGGTGTTACCGACAAATTGGAGCGGGACTTGCTTTATTGGACTGGTACAACCGGGATTTTTTCTGTTAAACACCGAAGAAGGGCGGTCGCTAGGAACACCTGTATTTGACGACCTATATCGGAAGAAGAGGAAAATAGACATTGGAGAATGGGAAGATGATGAATGGCCACCCGCAAGAATCATCTCATACTATGGACCAGCCACTTGGGCACAGGATGGATCCTGGGGCTACTGAACCCCGGTATACACAAGACGTTAAACCGGATCATAAGACTTCAGGCAGTACTAGAAGTAATTACCAACCAAACTGCGGGGGCACTGGAGATGCTGGCAAAGCAGCAGACACAGATGAGAGCAGCAATATACCAGAACCGCTTGGCCCTAGATTACCTCCTGGCAGAAGAAGGAGGGGTATGCGGGAAATTCAACCTCTCTAATTGCTGTTTAAACATCGATGACAATGGGCAGGCAGTGATGGACATATCAGAAGGAATCCGTAAGTTGGCACATGTTCCAATTCAGAAGTGGAATACGATTATGGGAACCCGATGGTGGGATTCCATCCTCGGAGGAACATGGTGGAGAATGGTGGGACTCGAGTTTCTATGTGCAGAGGCTGGACTGATCTTTATCCCCTGTTGCATCCCTTGTTTTAGGGAACTTATTACAAGGAGTATAAGTCAGATGCAGGCTGTAGTCATGCCAATGGGAGAGAAAGGGGAAATACAGAAAATAATGATAATGCGACCAGGGAAGGTCCAGGATCCACAGGAAAAGGAGATTAGGACAATGTTACGTCAATTCGAAATGAAGGAGCGTAGCAAAAGAAAAAGGGAGGATTGTGAGGGATAAAGTGATTAAACCCCACTATAGTAAGGAGCTTTAAAGAGGATTCAAACTGATATTTAGTGCTGATATAGGAGGACTGAGAGAGTTCACTTGGAGATGAATAAAACTAGGATAGGTCATGAACAACTGAGCATGCTTAATAAAATAAATTAATATTACAACACACCCCTGGTCAAGAAACTGCTCATTACCATGAACATGCGATGTATGATGTGGGAGGTACTGGGGGAAGTACCTACAGGTTGTCCACCTCAGTGTCTGATTGGAGCGGGTCCAATGAGAGGAGGTTGAATGTAGGATGGTGTGTATAAAGGGGGATGACTTTTCTGACTTCGGTGTGTCTCAACTTGGAGAGCACTTCTGCAGACTCATAAAATAATAAAGAATCTCTTGCTTCCAAGATTTAGTCTTTGAGTTGTGATTGTGAGCACATTGCATATCTCACAAAACATATAACATTCTTAGAGGAATGGACAGGGTAGATGCAGGAAAAATGTTCCCGATGTTGGGGGAGTCCGGAACCAGGGGTCATAGTTTAAAAACAAGGGGTAGGCCATTTCGGACTGAGATGAGGAATTTTGTTTTCACCCAGTGAGTTGTGAATCTGTGGAATTCTCTGCCACAGGAGGTCAATTCACTGGATGTTTTCAAGAGAGCGTTAGATTTAGCTCTTTGGGCTAAGGGAACCGAGGGATACTGATTTGGGATGATCAGCCATAATAATTTTGAATGGCGGTGCTGGCTCAAAGGGCCGAACGGCCTACTCCTGCACCTATTTTCTATGTTCCTATGTAAGGCCATAAGTAATAAGAGCAAAATCATGCTTTTGGGTCCGTCAACGCTGCCATTCAATCATGGCTGATCTATCTCGCTCTCCTAACCCCATTCTCCTGCCTTCTCCTCACAACCCCTGACACCCGTCCTAATCAAGAATCTTTCTATCTCTGCTTTAAATATATCCATTGACTTGGCTAAAGAAATTCCTCCTCATCTTCCTAAAGGAACGTCCTTTAATTCTCAGGCTATGACCTCTGGTCCTAGACTCTCCCACGAGTGGAAACATCCTCCCCACAACCACTCTTTTCAAGCCTTTCACGATTCTGCATGTTTCAATGAGGTCCCCCTCATTCTTCTAAACTTCAGAGAGTACAGGCCTAGTGCCGTCAAACGCTCATCATAAGTTAACCCACTCATTCCTGGGATCATTTTTGTAATCCTCCTCTGGACCCTCTCCAGGGCCAACCCATCCTTCCTCAGATATGGTGCCCACACTTGCTCACAATTTCCTGCTTTTGTATTCTAGCCCTTTTGAAATCAATGCCAGCATTGCATTTGCTTTCTTTACTACCGATTCGACTTGCAGATGAACCCTTTGGGAGTCCTGCACCAGCACTCCCATGTCCCTTTCCACCTCCGATTTCTGGGTTCATGCCCCATTTAGAAAATAGTCTACACCTTTATTCCTACTACCAAAATCCACACTGTCCTTCTGCAGAGTCCCTGCTTTCTCTACACTACCTGCTCTTCCAACTATTTTCGTATCATCCGCAAACTTGGCCACAAAGCCTTCAAACCCCTCATCCAAATCATTAATATACAATGTGAAGAGTAGCGGCCCCAGCACCAACTCTTGCGGAACTCTACTAGGCACTGGCAGCCAACCAAAAAAAGCAACGCTTTGCCTTCTGCAATCCAGCCAACCTGCTATCCATGCTAGTATCTGCCCTTTGATACTCTGGACCTCCCCACAGAGCCTTGGCATTGGCTGCACCGAGCTACAGTGCGTCCCTCAGCACGTACTCCTGCAGTCTCCAGCGGGCCAGTCGGCAACATTCCCCGACGGACCTCGCTTCGCTGGGAGATCAACAAAGCTCGGGCAGACCAAAGAACGTCTTTCACCGAGTTGATGGCCTTCCAGCAGCACTCGATGTCCATCTCTGAATGTGTCCCTGGGAACAGTCCGTAAATCACGTCTTGCAGGCACTGCAGGGAAATGACTCCATGGATCCTGTGGCGTGGTTCCCTGAGCAGACTGCCCAGCTTGTCTGGCGAAATGCCTCATCGCCAGAACTCACCAACAAGCACCAAGATCTGACTTGGCTGGCGGTGAGGGGAGCCCTCCTAGTCAGATCCTTCCCGCACCGTCGGAACCTCACTACCAGTGCACGCTACCCTCAGGACTGCTGCCATGGAGAGGAGATGGTTGCCTACCTCTTGGAGTGTGGATTCTGGAGAGGTTTGCAAGGGTCCTTGTCACGGTTTATTCCGAACAGCTCCGTCATAGAAGACTCCATGTTGAACTAATCTTTGCCTGCACATAATCGATGTCCTTCCATTCCCTGCAAATGATTCAATTCAATGAGTCAATGATACTTTAATGCTACATGTACCTAAACACATGGAAATGCTTTGTTTTGCATACAACCTGGTAAAATCATACAGCAGGCCTCACCTGGGCAGTAGAGGTTTTGGCTCCAATCAAGCTATGATCCATGTTCCTAGTGGTAAAAGTAACACCTGATTTGTCCAGTCCTGTCAGAATTCTGTAGGTTTCTATGAAATCCTCTGCCATTCTTCTAAACTTCATCGACCCAATCTGAAGATAGGAGGAAAGCGGACCTTAAGAGAGGTTAGAGTCATGGAGTCATACAGGATGGAAACATGTCCAGCTGCTCCATGCTGACTAAGATGCACCCTTTAAACTATTCCCATTTGCCCAAATCCAGTAGTTCCTAATCTTTAGACATAGAAAGCTGGAGTAACTCAGCTGGACAGGCAGCATCGCTGGAGAGAAGGAATTAAACTTTGTCAGATAGTCCATAAACTCATCCCAGGTGCCCCCTTCCGACCCTATAAAGCGCATTATTCAGAATAGCAGGTTGCATAAGGTAGATAATAACACAATAAAATTAAAAACAGTAACAATGAATTGCACATTTATTCAAAATCCAATTACAACTTTTTAGTTTAATTCACTTAACAAAATTGATTAATTTGATCCAGTGTTACCAGCTTTTCAGAGTCTGATAGTCATTTTGCAAGAGTCTAAGATACCACATTTAGTAACTACTTTACATGGGTTAGACGATGCATGTGTTAGATCAAGTGATACCAGTTTCCCAACTTTGAAATGTTTCAAGAAATATGAATTTGGCAAACATTGCATGCTTTTATATAAAAGGTCAGTGGAGCACATAGTACAACAACTGCCTCGTAAGCACGTTAGGTGCATATTGACACACCTCTTACCCAATGCTAGGCTATATCCCACTCCCACCTCTTTTTCATCTTTCACCCCTCCCTAATACAATCAGATTGAAGAAGGGTCCCGACCAAAAATGTCCTGCGCCATTGCCAGCATAGATGCTGCCTGAAGCTTCGAGTTCACTTTACTGAACTGTATGTATCTAAAAAATGTGATAATAAAGAACCGTTAACGGTTGTGTTCACCCAGCATTCGGATGGAGAGTGACACGGCAAATGGTGTTTTATCATTAATGTTTCATTAGTATTAATGTTAAGTGTTTTCTGAGTCATTCGTAACTGTCACTGTATGTCATGTTGTTACTTGTGGGTGGTGCACCAAGGCAAATTCCTTGTATGTGAATACTTGGCCAATAAACTTACTTACTTACTTACTTAATTCAGAGACTCGGATCCTGAACGTGAATAAAGGAGACTTTGAAGGTATGAGATGGGAAGGAAACAAGTACCTGTAGAATGGATAAGGGAGGGCCAGTGGATGTGGTGTATCTGGACTTTCAAAAAGCCTTTGACAAGGCCCCACACAAGAGATTAGTGTGCAAAATTAAAGCAAATGGTATTGGGGGTAGGGTATTAGAGCTGGTTCGAAGACAGGAAGCAAAGAGTAGGAATTAACGGGACCTTTTCAGAATGGCAGGCAGTGACTAGTGCGGTGCAGCAAGGCTCGGTGCTGGGACCCAAGTTGTTTACAATATATATTAACAATTTAGACGAGGGAATGAAATGTGACATCTCCTAGTTTGCGGATGACATAAAGCTGGGTGGCAGTGTGAGCTGCGATGAGGATGCTATGAGGCTGCAGGGTGACTTGGGTAGGTTGGATAGTGGGCAGATGCAGTATAATGGGGATAAATGTGATGTTATCCACTTTGGTGGCAAGAACAGGAAGGCAGGTTATTATCTGAATGGTGTCAGATTAGAAGTGGACGTCAGCTGCCTCGTAAACACGTTAGGTGCACATTGACACACCTCTTACCCAGTGATGGTAATGGGGGGGGTACGCAGAGGTACGGCGTCTCCCTAGTTTTCAGTTTCCAGTTTACATCCTGTGCGTGAATTCGCAGCATTATCCTGCACTACTTAATCCAAGGGCGAGCGAACGAGCGGACAGACGGACGAAAGCAACGATTATAGAGCGGAACATATAACATATAACACACACACACACACACACACACACACACACACACACACACACACACACACACACACACACACACACACACACACACACACACACACACACACACACACACACACACACACACACACACACACACACACACACACACACACACACACACAATGTCCGGCAGATCAATGCGGGCCAAGACCAGGAGCAGGGCAAATGATGACATCAAACGGGTCATGGAAAAAGAACGGAAATGGTAAGGGGGAAATTGAAAAAAAAAACACCCACTGGAAATAGATGTTTAACAAAACAAAGGGGGGGGTGGCGATCGCTCTGTGTCCATGTCGGAGGGAAGGTGGGGGGGGACAACAGGGCAGGCATTAAGCCTAAGGGGGCCCTGTGCCCGAGTAATCGCAGCTAATTCCGGGGCTCGCAGGTGACCTGGGAACTGCAGTTAGTCACGGAGAGTCCTGGCCCCTATGCAAAAAAGGCTGCGGACCCCTGGACTAAACCAAACCTTCGATCCTGTCCAGCCATCCTTTTATCAAAATTTAGCAACTCAAATGGTGGTGCGTCTTCATTGCCGGGAAATACGATAACTCATTTCCCTCAAATATATGTTAGATTTTCCTCAAATATATGTTAAATTAAAAACTAAACTATGGTAGCAATGAACAGTATTAGTAAGATTAAATGACATTACGCGAAGAAGCCCCGCCAGGCACATGCGCGTCATACTTCAAAGCAGCAGCGTGAAAACACAGAAAACAAATAGCTGAAGTAACATAGTAAGGCTTTAAAAAAGACTAGAACTACCAGATGATCTCTTAGATTATGAGGGTGGGAGCGGAGGGCACGTAATCCCTCAACGTAACTCCTCATAAAGTAAGGATCAAACTTCAAACTGGTAAGTTCTCGTTTAATCATACTATTTTACTTCGGAGTCACATGAGTGACTACGTGAAGATTTCAAAGCTCTGTGTTTTCATGCCGTAGATGCACTCTATACGACAATCTGCTTCGGTAGACACAGTAGTGAATAAATAATATATTGAACATTGCTTCAAATTATTCAATAACTATTTTTAATTTTTTTAAATGTTTTAAAAATAATAACAAAAAACAGTAATAACCCCTCTGTCCCAGGGGGAAATTACAAACAATGATATAAAACAAAGCAAATTAATTAAATGGAATCCAAAACAGCATGCCCAAACCGTGGCATTGTCTGTACAGGTTTGTCATAGAATTGTGAAAATGTTGATTCTCTAGACCATCCTGCGCCCGCGAGGATTTGGTCTAACGAGCCTTCGCCGCAGATGTTGATGCCACCCTGGTGGAGTGAGATTTAAATACATGAGTGTCGACCCCAGCATAATTGAGAACCTGTACAGACAGAAATAGTTTCCATCTGGAAATAGTTTGTACTGACACTCTTTTATATGGCTTTTTGTGACTAATGAGCAGTCCTGTCTCAGAACCTCTGAGACTCCTTGTTAACTCAATATATTGGCTTAAGTGTTTAACTACACATAACATTTGGTCAATAGGATATGCTTTAAACGTCACCTTGGTTCCTGCCATACCTGGCCTGATTTGTTTGATTAAATCATAGACATAAAATGTAATGTTAACTACAGACAAATGCATACAATCTATTCGTAACAATTGTAATGTTTCTACACGTTGTGCTGAAACCAGCGCCATTAGCATAACCACTTTAAGAGTTAATCTCTGCATAGATAATGATGTAATTGGAGCCCATTGCTGAAGCAGTGTGAGAACTATACTGATATCCCAGATTTCTGTATATCTTGGTTTAGGAGGGTTTTTGTTAAAAAATCCTCTCATAAATCGGGGTACTAACGGATGAGACCCGATAGGTTGTTGTTCTGAAGACTGCCCTAAATAGGAGGACAAAGCACTCCGAGCACTGTTAATGGCACTATAACTCAAGTGCTCATCAAAATGCAAATTAGCAAGGAACTCCAACACATCACATATGCTTGCAGTATGATAAGATATATTTGATTGTACACAGAACATCTCCCATTTCTTTATGTGAACCACATATTGTTTTTTAGTGCTATTTCTCCAGGCTGCAGTGATAACCTCCATGGTCCTGTTCGACAATCCAAGGCCTTGGAATGGTCTGGTCAGAACCTGCAGACCAACAAATTGATACGGTCATGTAACGGGTGACTTTCTCCTGTAACCGGATCCACCAACAAATTACTGCAGCTGGGAATCATCATTAATGGGTGAACCATCATTCTGAGTACTAATGGAAACCATGGTTGTGTTGGCCAATCTGGGACCACCAAAATGCCTGTGGCGGAGTCACGCTCTATTTTGGTGAGGCATTTCGTGATCAGACAAAATGGAGGAAATGCATAAAAGAAAAAGTGCCCCCAATGTAACGAGAATGCATCCACAGCTACTGCTCCTGGATCTGGGTCCCATGAAACATATTTAGGCAACTGGTGATTCAATCTGGATGCAAACAGATCAATATCTGGCAACCCAAATCGAGTGACAATTGTTTGAAAATTTTCAGAATTCAACGTCCATTCTATATTGTCATTAAACTTTGGCGACCTATGGTCTGCCACCACATTGTCTATACCTGGTAGATAGATGGCTGAAACCCAGATGTTCCTTGAAATAAACCAATGCCACATGAGGTTAGCCAAGTTATCACATGATACTGATCTTGCTCCTCCCATATGATTAATATATACCACTGCTGTGGTGTTATCAATCTGGAGTTGAACGTGTAAATTATTCATTGTGGAGCAATATGCCTTTAACCCATAAAATGCCCCCAATAATTCCAAATAATTTATCCCTTGTGTGTGGAGAATCAAACCTTCTTGTTCATTCCATCTACCCCCACAGCTAGACTCGGTGTCCATAGCCCCCCATCCAAGAGCGCTTACATCAGTCTGTAAGATCACTGAAGGTTCTTGCACCAAAATGTTATTGGTAGCTTGACTAACATTAACAATCCACCACTGCAATTCTGCTAGAGCTGTGGTTGGTAACTGCATAACCCAATCAAAATGGCCTGCATGCTCTTTTAGTGCTTGTTCTCTTGCTCTTTGCAAATGTTGATAATGCAAAGGTCCGAACTGTACTGCAGGGAAAGCTGCTACCAATTTCCCAATGACCTTAGCGACTTCTCGGATGGAGGGATAAAGTTTTTGTGTGAGGCAAGTACAGACATTAGCAAAATCCACAACCTTGGCTGTTGGTAATGTTACTGTCATATCAACTGAATCAATAAGAAATCCCAAATACTCAATATTTTGGGTTGGCTGTAACTTGGACTTAGTTGGATGGACCAAAAACCCTAATGTTTCAAACACATTTTTGGTTGCTGCAACCAACTCTTCAGCTGACTCTTTAGTGTTGCTGATAATTAAGATATCATCTAAATAAGCCATGACAATGTAATTATGGGCCCTCAATCACCCCAGCACAGGTTTTAACAATTTAGTAAATAGCCTAGGTGCTGAACTTAATCCATTATGCATTGTATTGCCACAGCTGTCCCATCCAATTAAATTTCAAGTACCTTGCGATAATGAGCATGAATTGGCACTGAATAATATGCATTTTGCAAATCAATAGTTGCCATATAACAGCCCTGTGATACCAGCTGTTTAGCAGTAACGAAGGTGTCCATTTTAAAATGCCTATAGAGAACTGAAGAATTTAAGTGAGTGAGGTCCAGAATCACTCAACAACCCCCATTTTTTTAGGTCTGGGGAATATATTAGACACAAATTGTTGAGGATGATTAATGGCTTTCTCAATCACTCCTTTTTTTGCATAAATTCTTAATCTCATCGTTTACCTGTTCAGTCTCTGGAGCAGAAAACACCAACATTTTATTAGGCTTGTGCTGTTGAGGTGGATCTATCCCTGAGATAAACTCAATGGTAGAACCTGATTCAGTATTTAGTATAAACATATCAGATGATATACAGCACCATTCATTATAGAACAATTGTAATCTACCTCCAATAGGAGGTTGTCCAGAAACGTTATCGTTAACAAAAATTTCCTGTACCTCTACAGTTGGCCTGTAAGTCTGTTGTCTGCCCATATTGGGGTTGTAGCCGGTCTGTCTTGGTGGGTAAACCCGTTGCCCCACTGGCCTCCCCCTGCTGGGCCCAGCACCTGGATCCGACCTTTGGTACATTAAACCAGGTTTTCGAATAAGTGGCCTTGATATGCTTGGCTTCATTAAACCAATTGTTTTGGCCTCATTATCAATTTCACAAATTTGCTTGACAAGGTCTACTCCAAACAGGAATTCAGGCGTTTGTACATTAGTCGCCTTACATAAAGCAGCAAATTTTTGATTGAGTGTTGGCCTGATGGCGATTTTCCTGATGCAATTTACCTCAATAAATGCATTGCATAAAAGAGCCAACATATCTTTTTGAGTTTGAGTAATCATTGTCCCTTTGACCATTGTGCCAAATGCAGTAATTGCGGCAGCCACCAGTTGGAGGACATGTTGATACCGAACTCCTGTCCCCTCATAGAAGGACTCATGGGTGCCCAGATTGCTGGGTTCACCGTGGGCACTTTCAGTGATGCACAGTTGACAGGTGTCTTATATTTGTCAGTTGTCTCTTGCATCATAGCTTGCTGGAGCTGGTGAGCCACTAAATAATTGATATTGTTGGCAAGATACTCGTCCATTGCCTCACCAGTCCCCTCTGGAATAGCAAAACTCATTGCTATTTCCGGGGCACCCGGAGCGTGGCTCTTGTGCTCTGGTGTATGCACATGAGCAGGGACACCAGAATCAGGGTCACCTTCATCCTGCCCTGCTTCTCCCAAGTCATACTGTAGGGAGGCATCCTCCAGTCCTAAATAAGGTGCTGGAAGGAAATCCCCTTGCCGATACTCCACATATTCTTCTTGATATGGGCCTTCTTGAGCAGCTGTCTGGGGAATCACTGGGGCCTTTGACCCTTGATTTATCAAAGTTTGGAGCATCTTCTCCATATTTTGCATCCTCCCCCACATTCTTTTATTATCTGGAGGGGAGTCTCCTTCTTCTTCAGACTCGTCTGACAAAACGGGTCTGATAGACTTTCTTTTAGCCTTCCTATGGCTATCAGTGGCCTCAGGCTGCTGAGTCCCTGGAGCTGGTGTAGAAAGTTCACTCTCTAGGATAACAGCTGTCGGTAAAACGGCACCCGGCATCGGAACCGGCGTTGCCTCTCTAATCTGCCGACCCGACCTAATTTGTGAATCCGCATCGCTGGACCCACGCTTGCTGCGAACTCTCCTACCTGATCGCTCCATACCACTGACTCCTACTGACTGCTCGAACCAGCTTGACGGAGTTTAAAGACTTCCAGGCAAAGTTTTCAAAACCACTTACCTGTGAAGTTTCTACTTACCGCCGGTGGAGCTGCGCTCTCCAACCCGTTCAGTGCGACATGCGCGGACGTAATGACATGCATGCGCCTGGTGGGGCTTCTTCACGTAGCCACTCACGTGACTCCAAAGTAAAATCATGTCTAAGGCTCGCACTTCTGCATCAATGTAGGTATGTATACACTATATTTCTTTACACTAATATAGAATGAAAAAATATCTTGGCATGTGTTCATTTATATTTTATTCACGATATTAGGATTTCAGAGAGAGAGGTTGAATGAAAGAAAAAAAAGTTCAACAAAATTAGAGATCACAAGAAAGAAACTAGAGAAATATACATATGTGTGTGTTATATATTTATATACATATATATCTCACATATATACACATCATATATATATATAATGAATATACAGTGGCTTGCAAAAATATTCCTTGAACTGTTCCAAATTTTGTCACGTTACAACCACAAACGTAAATGTATTTTATTGGGATTTTATGTGATATTCCAACACAAAGTGGTGCATAATTGTGAAGTGGAAGGAAAATTATACATGCTTTCCAAATTTTATTACAAATAAAAAACTGAACAGTGTGGCGTGCAAAAGTATTCAGCCCCCCTGAGTCAATACTTTGTAGAACCACCTTTCGCTGCAATTACAGCTGCAAGACTTTTGGGGTATGTCTCTACCAGCTTTGCACATCTAGAGACTGACATTTTTGCCCATTGTTCTTTGCAAAATAGCTCACGCTCAGTCAGATTGGATGGAGAGCGTCTGTGAACAGCAATTTTCAAGTCTTGCCAGAGATTCTCAATTGGATTTAGGTCTGGACTTTGACTGGGCCATTCTAACACATGAATATGCTTTGATCTAAACCATTCCATTGTAGCTCTGGCTGTATGTTTAGGGTTGTTGGCCTGCTGGAAGGTGAACCTCCGCCCCAATCTCAAGTCTTTTGCAGACTCTAACAGGTTTTCTTCCAAGATTGCCCAGTATTTGGCTCCATCCATCTTCGCATGAACTCTGACGAGCTTCCCTGTCCCTGCTGAAGAAAAGCTTCCCCACAGCATCATGCTGCCACCACCATGTTTCACAGTGGGGATGGTGTGTTCAGGGTGATGTGCAGTATGTTTTCTGCCACATATAGTGTTTTGCATTTAGGTCAAAAACTTCAATTTTGGTCTCATCAGACCAGAGCACCTTCCTCCACATGTTTGCTGTGTCCCCCACATGGCTTGTGGCAAACTGCAAACGGGACTTCTTACGGCTTTGTTTCAACAATGGCTTTCTTCTTGCCACTCTTCCATAAAGGCCCGATTTGTGGAGTACATGACAAATAGTTGTCCTGTGGACAGATTCTCCCACCTGAGCTGTGGATCTCTGCAGCTTCTCCAGAGTTACCATAGGCCTCTTGGTTGCTTCTCTGATCAATGCTCTCCTTGCCCGGCCTGTCAGTTTAGGTGGACGGCCATGTCTTGGTAGGTTTGCAGTTGTGCCATACTCTTTCCATTTTTGGATGATGGATTGAACAGTGCTCCGTGAAATGTTCAAAGCTTGGGAGATTTGTTTATAACCTAACCCTGCCTTAAACTTCTCCACAACTTTATCCCTGACCTGTCTGGTGTGTTCCTTGGGCCTCATGATGCCCAAGGAACATTGTTTGTTCACTAATGTTCTCTAACAAACCTCTGAGGCCTTCACAGAACAGCTGTATTTATACTGAGATTAGATTACACACAAGTGGACTCTATTTACTAATTAGGTGACTTCTGAAGGCAATTGGTTGCACTGGATTTTATTTAGGGGTATCAGAGTAAAGGGGGCTGAATACTTTTGCACGCCACACTTTTCAGTTTTTTATTTGTAAAAAAATTTGAAAACAATGTATCATTTTCCTTCCACTTCACAATTATGTGCCACTTTGTGTTGATCTATCACGTGAAATCCCAATAAAATACATTTACGTTTGTGGTTTTAACGTGACAAAATGTGGAAAAGTTCAAGGGGAATGAATACTTTTGCAAGCCACTGTATGTGTTTATATATATATATGTATATATATATATATATATATATATATATATAAGGAACTAGAGAAATATGTATGTGTGTTATATAATTATATACATCAATATCACATGTATATATGTGTGTATCATATATATTATATATATATACGTGTTTATAATATATAAATATAGGCAAATATTTATGGCTTATGTTCCTTATATCCTATAGGCAAAACATATAATTGCCTTAATGGCTTATGTACATCATGAGAATGGCTCATGTACATCATGAGTTGCTTTAAATCAAAGTTGCTTCTGATCCATGAGAAACTTTGAAATCTATTATCTCTATCTTGCCACTCACACACCGAAACACTGTCCCCCACGACACTGGTTAAACCAAAGATCATAGAATGCATATGGTCCAGAGACCTTTCATTGCGCATTGTCGCCCATTATATACGCAGTTTCCCTTAAAAAAAAGGAAGCACCTTATTAATTATAAGCAAAGATCATAATGGTCTCTCATAGAAGGCTAAAATAGACCAAGATAAACTGCAAAATTCAATGGACTGACGTGGATTAAACTGCGAGAGGCATAACGGGGATCGGGGTCTTATTCCTAAAATGGCGGAAGTGACGTTCCGCTGCGTTCCGATGCGTACTACACGTCAGTCCATTGGATTTCGTAGGAGTGGTCTATCTTGCTCCTCTAGTATCTTTGCAATAAACTATATTATAAATACACAATAAACAAGTTATGCAGTCTTGTACTCGTGCCTGCGTATGACCGCACATACAAAAATCCCCACCCTTCCTTCCCAACCTCAGCCCCACGGACCTTAGAGTACCCCTAGTTCCTAAAACCTATTTCCATCACTGCTCTTACCCAATGCTGAGCTATGTCCCACTCCCACCTCTTACCATCTTTCACCCCCTAATACAATGAGACTGAAGAAGGGCCCCGACCAAAAACGTTCTGTGTTGACTTCCGGTGGCGCTATGGAGGGCTAGAGGGTAACGCCAGCCAGCTCCTCATAAAAAACGGGAAAAATCGGGGGAGAAACTGACCTACCTGCTGCATGCTGTCTCTGCACCGATTGCTGTAAGTGACGTCATCAGGCGCGCGACTTACTATGTCTACACAGCGCAGCCCACCCGCGGATAAACCGAAAAGTCGGGTTACTAGGCAGAAACCGGGGGAAGGCCCGACTGAAGCCTCGGGCTCAGGTAGGACGTTATCCCAAGAAGATGTGACGAAAAAAAGGACGAAAAAACCGGAAGGTGAAGAACTCAAAACTTTTATTGCATGTGAAATTGCTGGTTTAAGTGAAGAAATAAAAAAAATCTAGGAGGAAATGATGGACTTAAAGCTTGAAATTAATACCAACATTAATACCACGACTATGAATACATCGGATGAGTTGAAGAAAGAAATCGCAGAAATAATGATTGGACTGGCAAAGGAGACGAATGATAAAATCAAAAATGTGAAAACTGAATTTGAAGAAAGGCTGAATCCTGTGGAACAGGCACTGAATCAGCAGACGATTGTTATAAAAGACTTTGAAGAACTAGCCGAAACAAATGCTCAGACTACAGCAAAGCTTATTACAGAAAATCAACGTCTAACTGAATTACTGGGCAAAATAACCGAGAAATGTACTGAATTGGAAGGTCGCCAGAGAAGATAGAACCTAAGAATTGCGGGTATTCCAGAAGGGGAAGAGAAAGATCAAGATCCCCGAGAATTCACTGCAAATTTACTGCAAAAAGTTTTATCTCTGGATCAAAAGCCTTTACTAGCCCGAGCACATAGAGTGATGAGACGTCAGACAAGACCAAACGCTCCCCCAAGACGAATGATAATAAAAGTACAGTATGACCACGTCTTGGAGGAGATAATGCAAAAAAACATCAGGAAACAGAAGTCTTGCATTTGAAGGACACAGGATTAGTATTTATCGAGACTATCCAGCAGAGGTCTCCAGGAAACGAAAAGCGTTTAATGAGACTAAGAGTATCCTGAGGGAAGTGGAGAATTTGAAATATGGTCTGAGCTATCCAGCCACCCTAAGAGTCACTTACAACAAGAAGGAACATTTTTTCACCAATCCTGTGGAAGCATTGGACTTTGCTCAGAAGATTAAGGCTTGAGAGGATGCTTGATCCCTCACCACTGAATAAACTGACTTTGCAGGACTGGATGGAATTGCCGTGGTGACTAAGGCAGCTGGAGAAAGATGTGGATTGGAAACTCTCCCATGGATACTAATAATTAGTATAACTGCACTACTAATACAAATAACTAATAAATACTAAAATTATACCGTGGTATCTTTACTAATCAGAATTAATAATTATCACTAATGACTAATGTTTACTTATAATGGAATGATTAGAGTCAAATATAGAGTTTGATTTCATTTGTCCTCTTTGGAAACCTTCACTCTTTTTTACTAGTGATTTTCATTTTTATTTTATTTTTTCCTTTCTATTCGTTATTTTTATTTTTCATTTTTTAATTAGATTTTCAAACAAGTTTTAAATATTTGTATCCTCACATTTCCGTCTATTGGAACCCGAATATTTTAAAATTTAATGCCCCCGGTAAAATATTGCTATGGAATAGAAATTCCAAGAAATAAAGGAGCTGGTTAAGTTCGCAACATCAACTACGGAAGTCGGTAGATGGTTAGACATGCTAGTATGGCTAGCACTAACTAAATTAATACTTGATGTTGTTTTTTCCTTCTTTGTGCACAATACTAATTTCTTAATCTAACCTCTTTTCTTTTCTATTATAAACTATCATTATTATTTTCAGTTTGAACGGAGTTACAAATTGGATCAAAGGAGATATACACGTGAGAGACATTCAAGGGTCTTAAAATTCGTCTATTCGGAGTTCGGGTGTAAGGTCGGGTCTGTCGAACTGAACCATTGGCTCTATTATAGACCCCCATAGACAAAAGATGCAAGATTTTAAAATGAATACGGGGAATGAAGGAATAACGTTTTGTAGCTGGAACCCATTCCAGTGACTTATTAAATGCATATATGGATACTAGTAACATTAAAGATGTTTGGAGAGTAGAAAACCCAACTGGATGAGAATATTCATTTTATTCACCTGTACATAAAACCTATTCAAGAATAGATTATTTATTTGGTTGACGCTAAACTTATCTCACTGACTTACAATTCAAAATACCATAATATTATAATCTCAGATCATGCACCTTTAACATTTATGATTAAAATAAATGGTAAAACGGAAAAAACGGGGACAATGGAGATTTAATCCACAAATTTAAAAAAACCCAAAACAACTCAGGAATATATTATAGAATAGATCAAGATTTTCTTTGAAATAAATGATAAACCGGAAATAACCTCATCCCTATTATGGGAAACTTTTAAAGCATATGCCCGTGGAATTATGATTTCTTCTCAAGCATTTTATAATAAAAAGAATTGGAGGGAACCACAGGAATTGGAAAAGGAGATTAACCAATTAGACACAGAGAACACTGCTAATCCATCCATAACAACACATAATAAAATCGCTGCACTGAAATATAAATTAAATAAAATATACTCAGATCAAGTTGTAAAACTCTACCAATACACTAAACAATTACAAATTGAATTTGGAGATAAACCTCAAAAATTATTTGCTCGTCAATTAAGGAAGATGGAGGGAGAAAAAAATAATCCATAGGATTAAATCATATAATGGCGAACCATTAATACAACCTAAAGATATTAATGAGAGATTTTTGCAATATTATAAAAATTATTTTCAGCTAAAACGACAGAAAACAGGATAGGAATAGAAGCATTTAAAAAAAATGTAATCTCAATGGGTTGGATTCACAAAATAGAGAATCATTAAATGCTGAAATTTCAGTGAAAGAAATCGAAGAATCTATCAGATCATTAAAAAACGGCAAAACACCGGGACCAGATGGTATAGGCCCGGAATTTTATAAAACATTTTATGATCTGATTGCACCACGTCTGAAGATACTCTATGAATACATTTATACTCACCAGAAACTACCAGAAACGTTAAATGAATCTATTATAACATTTATACCTAAAATAGACAAAGACCTGGATGACCCAGGATCATATAGAGCTATAGCTCTTTTAAACACTGATCAAAAGATACTAACCAAAATATTAGCACAAAGACTAAGCACAGTTATTAATAAATTAATTCACCCCGATCAAACATGATTTATACCAAAACGATATTCCTCATAAAACTTGAGACGATTATACAATATTATATATTCAAAAAGAGATATTAATAAAGACCTAGTAATTATTTCGTTAGATGCGGAGAAAGCTTTTGACCAAGTGGAATGGTCTTATTTGTTTTCGGTTATGGAAACTTTTAAGTTGGGAGAGAAGTTTATTACTTGGGTTAAATTATTATACACTAATCCAACAGCTAGAATAATAACAAATCAAATGCTATCAACTAAATTTAATCTATTTTGAGGCTGCAGACAAGGTTGTCCTTTATCCCCACTACTGTTTGCACTTGCAATAGAACCATTAGCTCAATGGGTGAGATTACAACCTGAAATATATGGGTATGACACCAGAGATACTGAAAATAAAATTTCTTTATATGCAGATGATGTATTACTTTATATTACAAAGCCAGAAATTAGTATCCCAAATTTACTAAAATTAATATCTGAATTTGGATTATTTTCAGGATATAGTATTAATTGGAATAAAAGTGAACATATGCCAATAATGGTAAATAACTTACATAGAAACATAGAAACATAGAAATTAGGTGCAGGAGCAGGCCATTCGGCCCTTCGGCCCTTCGAGCCTGCACCGCCATTCAATATGATCTTGGCTGATCATCCAACTCAATATCCTGTACCTGCCTTCTCTCCATACCCCCTGATCCCTTCAGCCACAAGGGCCACATCCAACTCCCTCTTAAATATGGCCAATGAACTGGCCTCAACTAGCTTCTGTGGCAGAGAATTCCACAGAGAATTACATATACTACAACAATTTCCTTTTAAGATAGCAAATGAAAAAATCAAATATCTTGGAATTTATGTAACAAAAAGATTTGATTCTTTATTTAAATCCAATTTTCCACTTTTATTGAATAAATTAAATAAGAACATTTTATATTGGAAAATGCTCTCAAAAAATATCTCAATGCTAGGTAGAATTATTGCAATAAAAATGATTTTTCTCCCGCAATTACTATATCTTCAATTGATTCCGATATACCTTCCTAAAATATTTTTTTAAGAAGGTTGATTCCATAGTCACCAACTTTATCTGGGATTATAAGAGCCATAGAATAAACAAAAAACATTTATGTAAGCCAAAAATAAATGGAGGTCTAGCACTACCAAACTTTATGTTTTATTACTGGGCAGTTAATATTAAAAATATGAGTTTTTGGTTATTAGAGACAGATAAACAACCAACCTGGTTAAAAATGGAAAAAGATTGTTTGCCTTTTGAAATTAGTTTGATTTTATTCACCAATATTAAAATAGGTAAGAAAACCTATAGTGAAAACCTTATAATAGAAAGTGGAATACATATCTGGAAACAAATAAAGAAAATACTAAAATTGGAATGTATACCACTAGCCCTTACCATTGTAAATAACGTTACATTTAAACCCTTAATGATGGACAAAGGTTTTTTACAATGGAAAAACTATGAAATTAATAAGATGGGAGATCTCTACAGGGAAAATTCTTTCCTTTCATTTCAAGAATTACAACAAATTTATGGATTACATTCAAAAGATTACTTTAGATATCTACAAATTAGAGACTATGTAAAAGCAAACACACAGGAAATTAGAAATAGAAAGACAGAAATTTTAGATGAATGCCTAAATAAACACCCGAACACAGAAAAAATTATATCATATATTTATAATATTCTACTGGAAAACGACGTCCCAATGACAGAAATATATAAGCACTCATGGGAAAACGAATTAGGTCAAATTATTAGATCTGAAATAAGGGATGAAAGTCTACAACATATACACCACTGCTCGTTAAATGCTAGACATTCTCTTATACTATTTAAAATATTACATGGACTACATTATTCAAAGTCCAATCTACATAGTATTTTTTCAGATGTATCTGCTATATGTGATAAATGTCAGCACTTAGAAGCTAACTTAACGCACTCATTTACAAATTGTGTAAAAATTACTAAAATTTGGACCGAAATATTTAAGATAATTTTGAATGTTGTTAATATGAATCTGATCCCTGACTCAAAGTTAATAATACTGGGAATATTAGAAACAGATCAATTAATAACAACAAATCAAAGAATCTTTATTGATTAATAATTGGGAAAAAATTAATATTGAAATTCTGGAAAGGTCCTACATCCCCCACACTCAAAATGGGGATAACAGGAATGTCGGAGACACTTCATCTGGAAAGATTAAGGCTTGTCCTATTGGACAAGTTGGATCTTTTCAGAGGAATATGGTCTCCATTTATTGAATATCTAAAGGGTCAAAATGGCTCGGTACGAGAGCCTGACTGAAGCCTGAATAATAGAATAGATGAAGAATCATGTATAACAAATCATGGATATATCTCCAATGATGGATAACTTTTTTAATACTCCATTCATTTCTTTATTTTTGATTTCCTACTCTTACTTTATTTTTCTCTATCTTTTTTTACCTGCAAAAAAAAAAGTATAGAAATATATGACATAATTGTTAATATTAATAATATTACGAATGTATGTGAGAAGTATATTCTATTAATATGTACTAACATCTAATAAAAATATTTAACAAAAACGTCCTGTGTGTATAATGCTGCCTGATTCTCCAAAAGAATCATTAACCTTTGAGTTCATCCAGCACGTTCTGTATGCCTCAAGAGCACCGACATCTGCACTTCCTCGTGTGTGCACTTGAAGTTTAGAGCAAAGATCCTATAGTGGAGCAAGATAGGCCACTCCTGCAAAATGCAATGGGCTGACGTGTAGTACGCAACGGAGCGAAACATGGGCATTTTATTTGTACATTTTAGTAACCGGATCCTACCCGACCTGACTCGCAGTGTAATCAACATTGCGGGGGGGATATAGGGCTAGATTAATAATTCTGTTGACTCTTGTTAAAGAATAAAATGTTTATAAATTTGTCCGGTAATTGTCTTGAATATCTGATAACTCCGCAGCCCGGGACGGTCGAAGCTGCCGCCCTCCAGTCCAGCGAGCGAAGCTGTTGCCGCGGGAGCTCCGGATAAACCAAAGATCCTATAGCAGCAGCAGCAGAGCTATAGGATCTTTGCCTAGGAGCCCCGGGGTCCGCAGCGCCCGCCCGCACTGTACAGCACAGCCCAGGAGCGCCCGCCCGTCAGCCCAGCTCAGCTCAGCACACACCGCTCGTTTGAAGGAGCGCCTGAACCGCAGAGCAGCACAAAGCCCGCCCGCCCCGTGAAGGAGCGTTCGTCTGTCCGCCCACCCGCTCCTCGCAGTGCCAGTGTGGTCTCGGCCGCCGCCTCTCCTCGCCTTGTAAAAATAAAACTGGATATACTTTGGCCTGAAATAAAAACCCCCAAAAAGAAGGAGCTTTGCAGCAAAGGGGAGAGGCGGGAAAGGGAGAGCGAGTGAGAGACAGCAGCAGCAGAGGAAGCGGGACCGCGATAGGATCTTTGGCCTCAAACCCCGGAGACGGAGGCGGAAGCACAGATCCTATCTTTGGGCGGAAGTAAGATGGCGGAGGCAAGATGGTGGAGGCTTGTTGCTGAAATGGGTCCTGTAATTACCCATGAATCTGCCCATGACCGTACTACGCGTTCTTCGTGGGAGTAGTCCATCTTGCTCCGCTATAGGATCTTTGTTTAGAGTGGGGAAGTTGCTGAAAACGTACTCGGCATGGTTGGAGGAAGCAGCAATGCTACATAATAATATGTAGGAGGAAAACGTAGGTGGGGAATAGGGAAGGGCTGTGTGGGAAGCAACTGTAGATGCTGGTTTACACCGAAGCAAGACACAAAATGCAGAGAAAAGGAATGGGCGATGTATCAGGTTTAATATCCATGCTTATGAATATTACAACATAATACGAATGATATATTTAAATTTAAGAAAAGATAATAAACAATAGGTGCAGGAGTAGGCCATTCAGCCCTTCAAGCTAGCACCACCATTCAATGTGATCACAGCTGAATAATCTGTTATTAAACTTCATAGAGAAGTCTCCGCAGAGACTGTCAAAAATTGCCATTGCCGACTATATTTCAAGTCGTCATAGCGGGGTATTGGGAAAAGTTTTCAATAAGCAATAATCGCGCCTCGGGTAAACCTCATCGGCTACGATACTGCCACTGCGCAAAGCTAATGAATCTTAGCAGAGAGCCCAGGTCTAGCAGACGTACATACATCTCAGTGAATAGATTACTCCTTACGGTACAGTAGTGTAACATAGTCTATAATGGAGTTTATCAATATATTTCACACTGCTACTTAGAAATCTGTATTCTAAACCTTTAAAGTCACAAATAAATATATAGAGGAGGATTATGGGATCTACATATGCTAATCGTGTATGTTGCGTTGAGGAATCGAACATGACGCAATCCCCCCCACCCCCACCCTTCCTTCAGAACCTCAGCCTCACCGACCTTAGAATAACCCTAGTTTCTAAAACCCATTTCCATCACTGCTCTTACCCAATGCTGAGTGAGCTATGTCCCACTCCCACCATCTTTCACCCCCTAATACAATCAGACTGAAGAAGGGTCCCGACCAAAAACGTCCTGTGTCCATGATGCTGCCTGATTCTCCAAAAGAACCATTAACCTTTGAGTTCATCCAGCACTTTATGTATGGCTGAAGAGCACCGACATCTGCACTTCCTTGTGTGTGCACTTGAAAGTTTAGAGTGGGGAAGTTGCTGAAAACGTACTCGGCATGGTTGGAGGAAGCAGCAATGCTACATAATGTATATATAGTAGGAGGAAAACGTAGGCGGGGAATAGAGAAGGGTTGTGTGGGAAGCAACTGTAGATGCTGGTTTACACCGAAGCAAGACACAAAATGTTTCGGGTTTAATGTCCATGCTTATGAATATTAAAAGATAATATGAACGATATATTTCAATTTAAGAAAAGATAATAGACAACAGGTGCAAGAGTAGGCCATTCGGCCCAAAGATCCTATAGATTTGAGGGTAATTTAAGGCCCCATTTCCGTAACCGGCTTCCGTCTCCGCACCTAAAATCCCATAGGATAATAGTGCGGAGACGGAAGCCAGTTACGGAAACATCTTGTAAAAATAAAAGTTATTTGGTAAAAATCTTCTCCTCATTTTCAGAATTTAAATTTATTAACCCAAACTGTTTCCCCGCAACATTGATTATGGAGAATCGGGTCCGGTTACGGAAATGGATGAAATAAAGGCCACATTCCGTTGCGTACTACAATGTCAGCCCATTGTGCTTAGCAGGAGTGGTCTATCTTGCCTATAGGCCTTTGATTCGGCCCTTCAAGCTGGTCAATGTAATCATGGCTGAATAATCTATTATTAAACTTAATGGAGAAGTCTCCGCAGAGACTGTCAAAAATTGCCATTGCCGACTATTTTTTCAAGTCGTCATAGCAGGGTATTGGGAAAAGTTTTCAACAAGCAATAATCGGGCCTCGGGAAATTTTTTTAATATTTCAAAATATACTTTATTCAAGTGATAAATATATACAATGCATGAACCTTGCGGAAAATCCATCCGACAGTTTCGGAGGCTGTACAAATTGATGAATACAGTTTAGACATTTCTTTTCCCCAAATTTGGGGGGCACGGTATGGCGTCTCCACCATACCGTGCCCCCCATGTCCAGCAGCGGAAGGACCTTAGACTGTGGCCCTCCCCCACCGAGCCTTGGTGTTGGCTGCACCGAGTTTCACTGCGACCCTCCGCACGTACTCCTGCAGTCTGCAGCGGGTCAGTCGGCAACATTCCCTGATGGACATCTCGCTCTGCTGGGTGGTGAACAATGCTCGGGCAGGCCATTCAACCCTTTAACCACCATTCAATGTGATCACAGCTGTATAATCTGTTATTAAATTTCATAGAGAAGTCTCCGCAGAGACTGTCAAAAATTGCCATTGCCGACTATATTTCAAGTCGTCATAGCGGGGTATTGGGAAAAGTTTTCAATAAGCAATAATCGCGCCTCGGGTAAACCTCATCGGCTACGATACTGCCACTGCGCAAAGCTAACGAATCTCAGCAGAGAGCCCAGGTCAAGCAGACGGACATACATCTCAGTCACAGCGAATAGATTACTCCTTACGGTATAGTAGTGTAACATAGCCTATAATAGGGTTTATCAATATATTTCACACTACTACTTAGAAATCTGTATTCTAAACCTTTAAACTCACAAATAAATATAAAGAGGAGGATTATGGGATCTACGTATGCTAATCGTGCACGTTGCGTTGAGGCATCGAAGATGACGTAATACGCAGGGCTTGTGCGTTTGAAGTTAATTTAAAGCTACAGGATCTTTGGCTGGGAGTGTGGGGCAAGAGCATGCGCATTGTATGCGGGGCATGCTGGGAATGCGGGGCAAGAGCATGCGCAGATGGGGAGTATTGGGCATTGTCTGCGGTGCATGCTGGGAGTGCGGGGCATGGGAGTGTGGGGGGTGGGGCATGGGGCCGCGGTGCTCGCCGGAGTGTGGGGCTAGATCATGCGCAGACTGGGTTTGCGGGTCACGGGGCGCGGTGATTGACGGGAGTGCGGGGCATGGGACCGCGATGCGTGATGGGAGTGCGGGGCAAGAGTTGACGCGCAGTACGTGTGAGTGCCGGACAGGGGCATGCGCAGTGTGAGTGCCGGGCAAGAGCATGCGCAGTGTGAGTGTGTGTGAGTGAGTGCCGGGCAGGGGCATGCGCAGTGTGAGTGTGTGTGAGTGAGTGCCGGGCGGGGCATGCGCAGTGGGGGTTGGCTGACCGCGTCATCGCTGCTACGTGGAGAGGGAGGGAGAGCTGCCGGAGACGGATCCGGAGCTTCGCCATCAACGGTCTCACCGGGCGTGGAGCATATCTGCTGTCTGGCTGGCGGACGGCGGCGGCGACGGCTGTCGGTGGATCCGCCGCGGGGCCTCTGCTTTGGTCTCCGTGCCGGATCCGCCTCACGCCATGAGCTGGTTCAACACGTCGCATCTGTCGAGCTTCGCCAAGCAGGCGCTGTCGCAAGCGCAGAAGTCCATCGACAGGGTGCTGGACATCCAGGAGGATGAGGGCGGGCCCTGGGTGGCCGGCGGCGGCGGCGGCGGTGGTGTCAGCGCGGCCGGGTACCAGCAAGGTACGGAGCTTCCCCCCCACCCACCCATCCACCCCCGCCCGCCTTCAGCCGGGCGCAGAGCCCGCAGCTCCCCCCGGCTCTCCCGTCCACCAAGCCTGTCCCGCTGAGTTGCTCCGGCGTTTTGTGTCTACCAGCAAGTCGGGTTGATCCTTTCCACCTACAGCTCACCTGCCTGCAGCTCAAGGATCTGTGTACAATTCTGGTCGTCACTTTCGCTCGTGAAGGCTTTGGAGGGGATGCATTGAAAACGTGAAGGTTTTGGAGAGAATACAGAAGAGGTGTGAAGTATTTCGGAAGGATACAAGAGATGTGTGAAGGGTTTGGAGAGAATATAGGACAGGTGTGAAGGGTTTGGAGATGTAGGAACAATGTTGAGGGTTTGGAGAGGACACAGTAAGGAAGTAAAGGCTTTGGGGTGAATATGAGAGGCGTGGAGGCTTTGAAGAGGGTACAGTACAGACGTGAAGGCTTTGGGAGGATACAGGAGAGATGTGGAGGCCTTGGAGAGGATGCGGGAGACATTTATCAGAATGACGCAAGAGACTGCAGATGCTGGAAACTTGATCAAAAAGCAAACGACTGGAGTAACTTGGTGAGTCAGGCAAATTGACAGCGTTTTGGGTTGGGACCCTGCTTCAGATTCAGGATGTGTGTGATGTTTCCCGGGGGTAGTTGGGAAGGGACTGGATACGGGCAGACATGATAGAGTTGAGGTGTGAGGAGATGTGTTTGGAGGGGCAGGTGGAAACATTGGCCTATTAGGGCATCCCTGCTTGTGGATTCCGGCTAGGAGATAGAAATTGGCAGTGTGGGGTGGGGAGATCTATCAGGTTGGCAGCTGTGGATGGGAGATCGCCGGAAGTAATGAGATCAGTAGTTTGGGAAATGTCACTGTTCGTTAGTAGGGTCATGGTCAAGGAGTAGGTATGAGGAGGATCGAAGACCAAATGCTCAAAGAAATGTTTTGATCTGAAACATCATCCGCTCATTGTTATCTGGCCCGCTGACTTCTTCCAGCAGTTTGTTTTTTTTAAAAAATCAGAATGATTCCTGAGATGTGCCTTGTCGACAGACTGGATAGGCCAGGGTTGTCCCCTTTAATAGATAAGGTCCGTGAGAGGTACTTTTAGTTGCAAAGTAATTAGATAGAGTAGATTGAGAGAAATACTTCCCTTTTGCAGAGGAACTTGACAGCATTCTGAGCAGGAAGAAAAATATATTTGTTTACATTATTAGTCAGTGTCTACAGAGTAGTTCTGGAGGCGGCAGTGCAGGCACGTTCAACTGCATTATTCTTAAGGGAGTTGAATGAGTCTGATAAGAGTGAATTTTCAGGCGTGTTTTGACAGGCAAACAAAGGATTATTCTGTGATTCTGTCATATTTATCCCTGCCTTCTTTCTTCCATCTCTCAAAACCTTAATGATCTTCAGTGGGTCAATCATTTGCTGCAAATCACGCATGCTCAAATATTCTCAACACTTTTTTAGGTGGAGTACTTTTTGGAGCTGCTTAAAATTAAATTTCATTAGCCTGCCAAAATACCTACAAATTGGATTCAACAAAATTAAGACTGAAGAATGGTCCCACCATGAAATGTCACCTATCCATGTTCTCCAAAGCTGCTGCCTGACCTGCTGAGTTACTCCATCACTTGGTGTCTTTTTCTGTAAACCAGCAGATGCAGTTCCTTGTTTAACTCAAACTCTTGTTTGTTTCCCTATATTTATCTTCAAAATTGTTGCTATGTCATGCTTAAAAAAAACCCCTTGTTTAACATTTACTATTGACATACAAGATCATTTTATTAATTGAGTCAATGCCAGCTCTCTGAGCAAATCTACTATGGCAGTTCCCCAACTTATTTCCCTGTAAACAATTCTTTCTCGTGCCCAACAATTTCTCAGATTCCTACACCAGGGATAATTTACAGTATGCACCCAGCACATCTTTGGGCTGTTAGAGCAAACTACAGCACCCGGGGATAATTCCTGTGGTCACAGAATCTGAAGACTACACACAGCATTCGAGGTCAGGATTGAATCTTGGTTGCGGGAGCATTTTCTACTGTGCCATGTTCTAACATTTTGCAGAACTACAGGATTGTTCACCTTTTATGAATTGTTTACCCATTGCCATACCCAGTATTAGCTTCAACATGCCTGTAATTCAAGAGAATCAAGTCAAGAATGTTTTATTGTCATTGTATTTCCCAAAATGGAACAATGAAATTTGAGCAGCATAACAGATATGTACAGTATTAAACAGGAACTGCAAATGCTGGTTTCTACCAAAGTTAGACACAAAATGCTGGAGTAACTTAGCGGGTCAGACAGCATCTCTGGAGAAAATGGATAGGTGATGTTTTGGGTCGGGAAAAGGTTACCTCCTTTTTATCCAGAGATGCTGCCTGACCTGCTGAGTTACTCCAACATTTTGTATGTATCTTTGATGTAAACATTGTCAACACCATAATAAACAACAAACAATATTCTACCCATCTACATGCTTTTACACCCTTAAACAACTAATCATTTTGGCTGTGCTGAGAGCATACAATCATTTTAGTTAAGCTGCTACATTTTTTCCTCATCTGTAATGCGCTCAGTTCACCATGAATGTCCTACAGTTCTTGTTTTGACATTTCCTGTCTGTGACTTGCGGTCGACATCTGAAACTTTGATTATTTCTGCCACCAGATGGCATCTGCTGACAACCAAAATTAAACATTAAAAAAAAACTGCAGATGCTGGAAATTTGAAAAATAAACAGAAAATGCTGGAAGGACTCAGCAGGTCAGGCAGCACCTGTAGAAGGTGAAGCAGTTCGAGTCTCCGACCCTGCATCTGAACTGGGAAAGAGAAAACCGTGTAATGTATGTTGTTTATCTTGTGTCTAGGTTTAGGTTTATTGTTGTCATATGTACCAAATGGAGTAAAATAGGTTAGCCTTCTTTGGCAGAGAACAATGTGGAGAACAAATGGTATATCTTTGATAGATATGACAATGCTTAATGTGGCAATTATTTTGAAAATTATTTCTTTGACTGGGCATTGTGTTACAACATAGAACAAGACCAGGCCGTTTGGCCCATCATGCCTGTGCCGATCATGATGCCAAGACCATCTCTGTCTACCGTCACATAATTCATATCCCTCCACTCCCTGCATATTCATATGCCTTCGAAAAAGCCTCACAAATGCCACTATCATATTTGCTTAGGCCACCAGCCTGCTGGGATAGTGCACGCAGGGGTGTTTCTGTGGTGAGGTGACCAAGAGGCGTCCATCCATTGTATTACTAATGCTCTTATGGAAATGCTGTTTGTCCAGACTACATTCTGCATATTTACATGTTGAAATGCAAGTAAACTATACCAAAAAAAAGCAGGTATAAACTTATGGATTCTCTATATGGTTAAGAAAGAACTGCAGATGCTGGAAAAATCAAAGGTAGACAAAAATGCTGGAGAAACTCAGTGGGTGAGGCAGCATCAATGGAGCGAAGGAATAGGTGACGTTTCGGGTCAAGACCCTTCTGAATGTTTTTTGATTTAAAAAAAAAAATCTGTATGGGAAAAAAAAAGATAATGCTAGCATCATCCACCCGAATGCAAATTGGTGGAAATAAATGCCTGCAAACATGCTGAATGTTCTTTTTGTGTTTCCTTAAGCATTGCCAATATATATGGTCCCCAGTGAGAGCAAACTTTAAATCCTGAAAAGAAACTCTTTGTGCTCATCCACAAAACCTCATTTGTAGCACAGGGAGAAATGATGTAGTTCCATCATGGTTGTATAATATTAAGGCTAATTCTTATTCTGGATGCCTGCCCTTCTGTGTTCAGATACGTCAAGTGACCAGCAGTTTTATTAAACGGAGATGGCTTCCGCTTCCACCCATCCAAATCAATTGGCTGAAAGTAATTCTCATCTCCTGCTGCTCTAACATGCTCCTTGTTAAACCCTTCTATCAAATGAAGCAAGTCCTGCAAATCCACACTATTGAGACAATTTATTATTTGATACATCTGGATTAAATCCAGTTATGAAAAAGTTTTCTGTACTCTCCAGTAGCTTCAACCTCTTCTGTAATGGTAATGTGGTGGTTGCAATTATATGTAGAACTGCAGCATAATGGCGCAGCTGGCAGAACTGCTGCCGCACAGAACCAGAGACCCAGCAACGATCCAGAATTTGGATACTCTTTGCGTGATGTTTGCATGTTTTCCCTGTGACTGCGTGAGTTTCCTCCCACATCCCAAAAACGTGCAGGTTGGTAGATCAATTGGCTTTGTAAATTACCCTGAGTATGTAGGATACGAAACTGGGATAACATAAAGCTAGTATGAATGGTTGATCGATGGTCAGCATGGGCTTGGTGGACAGAAGGGCCTGTTTCCACGCTGTATCTCTTAATTCTTTAAATTGGGGTCTAACTAATCTTTTGTATATTTCTGACATGACCTCCAGGCTTTTCTGTACCTTGGCACAATAACGATGTTTCCTGTTGCTTTAACCAACTTGTGCTGCCTTTTGGTTATTCTAGTGACCATCTGTTTTATAATTCTTGGTATCCCCCTGTTCACTGTGTATCCCCAACCTCACCCCTGTCTTGTCTGCATCTCCACTCACCATCAAATGCACGCTCAACATATTTCAGGCATTAATTCTATTGTTGCCATTGACACCTTTCTGAAATCTGAGCTTTCTTTAACACTTGACCAATTTTTGCATCATATGCAAATGTCTCCTTCTGCATGTAAATCTAAATCCATAATTTATTTCACACAAAAAACCATGTTGAGCATTCTCCTTTCTTCCTGCCATCCAGCTACTTTTGGCTTGAACTTGCCATTTTCCCTTGGAACATGTTCAGTTTTCTTCCATATTTATGTTGGCAATGCTGAATACAGCGAGCAGATGACATTGCAGAAGGAAAATGCAATTGAGTTTACTTAATAGTAGTAAATAATACTCTCAGTCAAAATGAATATGATTGTGGAAGCCATTCCAATAACACAAATTATGGCAACACACTAGAGAGCACTGTTAACTTACAGAATATAAGCAATTTATCTTTTTAGAACATACAGTCATGCAGCATAGAAACAGGCCCTTCAGCCCTAATTGTCCATGCTTACCAAGATGCCCCATCTACACAAGTTCACCTGCTTGCATTTGCCCCACTAAACCTGCCCTATCCATGTATCCGTTCAAATGTCTTTTAAATGTTACCTCAACTACCCATTCTGGCAGCTTGTTCCATATTGCCACCCATTCTGTGTGAACATGGAACGGTAGCACAAGAACAGACCCCTCAGCCCACGATGACTGTGCCGAACATGATGCTCACTCAATGATGCAGCACCAGAGCTCTCCTCCTTGTCAAAGATAGTTATCATGTTTATCCAGTGCTCGGCAATGTTGTCTAAGTTTAATGCCTGGTAGCTATTGCAGTTTATCTCCTCTGGGATAACAGTATTTCATTAGTAATGCAGTTCTGCAAGTTTGTGATGATCAAAGGCTAATCATGGGGGAAGTATTAATCCTCAAATGTCACATGAACAAATACACTTTTTGAAGTGTGTTGGAAGGAACTGCAGATGTTGGTTTACAGCGAAGATAGACACAAAATGCTAGAGTAACTCAGCAGGACAGTCTAAAGAAGGTCACCCATTCCTTCTCTCCAGAGAGGCAGCCTGCCTCACTGAGTTACTCCAGCATCCGTACACCTTTTGAAGCACTGGATGGACACAAGTGTCAAATGAAATTGCTCTACATAGCACAGCAAGACAAAAAATTGGCAACAGGAAAACAATGGTAAAATTACTGTTAGTTATGTACCATATTTGAGAAAAAATTTAGCTGTGGTTTCAATTGCAGACAATGATTCTTGCACAGATACAGTGCCCTCCATAATGTTTGGGACAACAACCCATTTATTTATTTGCCTCTGTACGCCACAATTTGAGATTTGTAATAGAAAAAAAATCGCATGTGGTTAAAGTGTACATTGTCAGATTTTAATAAAGGGTATTTCTATACATCACCATGTAGAAATAACAGCAGTGTTTATACATAGTTCCCCCCCCCAATTTCAAGGCACCATAATGTTTGGGGGACAGCAATGTAATGTAAATGAAAGTAGTCATGTTTAGTATTTTGTTGCATATCCTTTGCACACAATGACTGCTTGAAGTCTGCGATTCATGGACATCACCAGTTGCTGGGTGTCTTCTCTGGTGATGCTCTGCCAGGCCTGTATTGCAGCCATCTTTAGTTTGTGCTTGGTTTTGGGGGCTAGTCCTCTTCATTTTTCTCTTCAACGTATAAAAGGCATGCTCAATTGTGTTCAGATCAGATGATTGACTTGGCCACTCAAGAATAAGCGAGTTCGGTATTCCGAAAAATGCATTCACCATAAAGAAAAAGTGAACGAACCGCTGGTTGAAGAAACTGTGTATAAATTCTTATCTTCATTCATAATTCATGTGTAAAAATATATTTAATCTGAGGAACAGGGGTGCAGTGTGGTCACATTATAGGAAAATGAATGTATTCCAGACTGGAACACAACGATGATAGTTTCTGAGTCGAATCTCATTAATCTGCTAATTTCAAGGCAATGGAATTCTTCAGCCTCATCTATGAATACGAATGAACAATTAAATTCTCGATTCCAGAGAGGCTCCCATAAATGGTCAACTCCTCATTCCCCCCCCCCCCCCCAAAGGAACAGTTAGCGGGAGAGCGGGGTGTAACAGCAAGAGAGAGAGAGAGAGAGAGAGAGAGAGAGGGGGGGGGGGCAGATGCGAGTGGGAGATAGGGGAGAGCGCGCATACAGTCCCGCGCCTCATCCGCAGCCAGGATCGAACCTGGGTCTCCGGCGCCGGAAGCGCTGCTGGACCTGGACACTCCCGAGTGGTCCCAGGAGACGTACGTGACGACCCCGGACCGACGACACCAGCAGCCCCAGGCCCACAGCCAGCACGGAGAAGAATCCCAGCTCAGAGCTGACCCGCCGAGCCAATGCAGAACCCCGTGTGCATCCTCGCCGATGACCGGCGTTCGGCCCCCGCCGGCACCGAGGGGGCCAAATGACAGCCATTGGACAAGGAGAAAGGCGCAGCCGACGGTCCCTTGGCCCACCCCCGGCCAGCGCCTCCTCCCCGTGCCGGCCGCCCCCAGTCAGGGACGGGACACCTGGGAGGGGACCGGGACGGCCCAGCAGCAACTCAGCAGCGCCGGAGACCCGACCCCGACGAGCACGATCTCGCCCACTCACCAAAGCATAAAACAATAAAAACGACAAAATAATCTTAGCTTTTAACAAAGGAACAATAAATACAACTAATTCATAGTTTGAAAGCAGTATGTTCTTACCTAGAAGAATCAAAGCTGGAAAAGACGTAAGAAATTAACGTCTCTTAATTTCCACTGCTTTCCAGCAATGTTTATGCATACCGCTGTCTTGCTCTGTTTCCATATGTTGCTTTTTAAAAGAAAACCCTTCTCTTCATCTTGCCATTGCCTTTTTTAAATGGTAACATTCTCTTTCGTTCAGACCGTAAGGTCTGAATGACAATAAAGGAATCTAATCAAATCTAATCTAATTTCTCTTACAGAGATGTTTGTTACTTTCCAAGAAGGGTGCTATTACAATTGCTGCAAAGGGAAGAAATGTATATTCAATCACGTTATTTAATTTATTTGCACTTTTAGTAATTCCCTAGACTGCAATAGAGATGAGATTGTATTTCTGAAAATATGTTGAAATGGGTTTTCTGATTTTGCATCCTTTTATTTAAATTACAGCTGCGTTGTCAGGTAAAAGCTCTTTGATCAACGAAGGATGGGTTTCCACACAATGGGGATTGTCTTCAGAAGACAGCCCGGAACTGCACTCTGGGGCTTCACCAAAAGCTATTACCACACCAGTTACACGCACTGTGGTAGACGAATCTGAGACCTTCTTCAATGCCTTTCTCAATTCATCAGATGCTCAAATTATGGAGCTAATTCCAGTTGTCTCTACGCCCCCGAGCAAATCTCAACTGCCCAATGAAGTAGAAGCAAGGTTGACTGTTCATTTCACTGAATCCGTTGAGCTAAATGTGCCAGAAATGGCAAATTCCGATGAGGACTGTACAGATTTAGTACACATTGATTTGGAGGTGACAGATCAGCTAAATGATCACCAGATGCTTTGTGCAAAGTCTAAAAGTGCAACATCATCTGAAAGTGAGGGGCTGCAGAGTAATGATCAAGTAAAATTAATTGTGACGGAAAATGAATGTGTGTTGGGGACTGCAGAAGTAACCAGGCCAAACACGCTGGTTGCTTCTAGTATTGAAAGGGTGCGTAAGAACTCAGAAAAAACTCCAAGTCCGCCTAACAGCCCATCAAAATCGGACACTGCTTCAGCGAAGGATTCGCTCTTGGAAGCAAAAGAGCAAAAATCTGAGGACCGGCAAAGTAATACTCCCTCCCCTCCCATTAGTACATTTTCATCAGGAACATCTACTACCAGTGACATTGAGGTACTGGACCACGAGAGTGTCATCAGTGAGAGCTC
The DNA here is from genome assembly GCA_035221665.1 of Okamejei kenojei. Classification (NCBI taxonomy): domain Eukaryota; kingdom Metazoa; phylum Chordata; class Chondrichthyes; order Rajiformes; family Rajidae; genus Okamejei; species Okamejei kenojei. Next base: position 48,298,386 of record CM069146.1, read on the forward strand.
AGCTAGTTCGAGGCAGGAAGCTGTAGATTCAAAGGCTAACCTGCATTTGATGCAGACATCCTTTCAGCTGTTATCAACGTCAGCCTGCACCGAGTACCATCCTCTGGACGAATATCAGAAGCTCACTGAGAGCAGCGGTTCTTCGGATGCTTTTGAGAGAATTGACACGTACAGCGTGCAGTCATTATCCAGCCGGAGTGTGAGTGAAATTAACTCAGACGATGAAACATCGGGTCGAGGCTGCAACGTTGCCTCAGGATCTCTTACTCAGTCCGTCTGCGATGGATTGCCAACCGTGGACCCGGTGGAGAATGGGGACGAGAGCACAAACGATGCTCAGAAGGAGAACATGCTGGATGAAAGTGAAATGGAGGAGAGCGGTCGGAGTGCAACACCAGTGAACAGTGAGCAGCCAGAGATCTGGCCTGTACTTGGTCTCACAATAATTGAGAACCAAGGTGCAGAATGTACAGTAATTAATAGGCTTCCCGAAGGAGCTGCTGGAGATGAATGTCAGCCCAGTAGTGAACTTGATTTACAACAGGTAAACTTCCATAATTTTTCATCTTTAATATTAAAAAATATTTCTGTGCCGGATTGCCTATATAATTAGTGTGTGGAGCTTCCCTTCAAGATTAGTTTTTGCTAGGAGTTCCCTTCAAGATTCTGCCAGAGAGCAGATGCAATTTAAAGATGGTGGCCTGGCATTTGCTCAATGCTACACTGGAGTGTCACTTTAGAAATGCTAGATAACATCTTTGGAAAGGGATCAACCAATGTCCTTTTAAACCCAAGCGTGTTTATTATCAATTGAGGTGCAGCTGGCACTTAAAGCATCAATTCCATCCCCGTTCCATTAGTTGTCCTATTGCATTTAGCCCACATGATATTTAGTTTTGTTTAGAGATACAGCGTGGAAACAGGCCCTTCAGCCCATTGAGTTCGCACCAACCAGTGATCTCCGCACACTTATGCTCCCGTCCCACTTAGGAAACCCTGAACGGAAACCTCTGGAGACTTTTCGCCCCACCCAAGGTTTCCGTGCGGTTCCCGGAGGTTTTTTGTCAGTCTCCCTAATGGTCGAAAGTGGTTTACGCTTCTTCTATGTTCCAGTGATTATTTCAAAAAATTTAAAACCGGCTGCAACTAAAAATAGGTTGCCGTTTTAAAAATCGGTAATTTTTTAGTCAAAGCCGGTTGCGATGCTAATTGAAGGTGGTTGCCGGAGGTTGCAGGTAGTGGGAGGTAAGACTTCCCTGGTGGAATAAAACTGGGTGGAAAAAAAGGTCTTACCTTCCACTACCTGCAACCTCCGGCAACCACCTTCAACTAGCATCGCAACCGGCTTCGAATAAAAAATTACCGATTTTTAAAACGGCAACCTACTTTTAGTCGCGGCCGATTTTGAAAGTCTCTAGAGGTTTCCGTTCAGGTTTCCTAAGTGGGACAGGGGCATTACACTATCCTATACACACTAGGGACAATTGACAATTATACCAAGCCAATTAACCTACAAACCTGTACGCTTTTAGAGTGTGGGAGGAAACTGGAGCACCCGGAGAAAACCCACACAGTCACAGGGAGAACGTACAAACTCCATACAGACAGCACACATAGTCAGGATCGAACCTGGGTCTCGGCTCTGTAAGGCAGCAACTGTGCCACTGTGCTTCTGTGGTTGAAATAAATAATAACAATGCAGAATGGTGTTTGAATCACGATTCTCTTTGCTCCGATTGATTATCAGCCCCTGACAATAATGTGTTGTTTCACAATTCCATCCTGCCCCTCGCTTACTCTTGTTTGTTTTTTATTGCTAAAGTTGATTTCAACCTTTTGAGTATTATTCATATTTATCTTTTAATGGTCTTCAGATAATTGATGATTTGGCAGACAAGTTGGAAAAGAGAGAAACACAATTGTTGGCTGTGAGCAAAGATAAGGCAGCATTGGAGGAGGCAATTGATAACCTGAAAGAGTAAGTAAGGTTTATTAAAGTGTGCTTGCTTTAGGTGTATACAATAATAGGCTGCTGCAAAGGGTTACAACTTTAAAAAAAAAAAAATTTATTTATATACCTTAGAAAATACAAGAGTGGAATGAACCAGTATTATTTGGCTTAATTGATTTATCTAACATTTTGAAATCTATTTCAAAGAGAACAACAAGCTATTTTTTCTTTGCACTGTATTAGTTTTAAAATATTCCAGAGTATATCTTCCATTTAAAATAAAATAATGCACATTTTGATTTACTGAATGTGTTTATGGTAGGATAATTGTATTTTGTTTTAAAAATTAGAATTGTTACTGCTATTAAAATATTTTATTCAGGCTTTAATTCATCATCTCACTCTATTGCAGTAACTGCAGGTAATCCATACTTTTAATTCAATATTTAATCGTTTCTTTCAGTCACAATTAAGGACTGGTGAAGTAAAATCTAGTTCTGCTTGTGGTTATTTCTTATTTTTCAACTATTTGGGATGATAAAAGATTTGAATGAGCATATTAGCACTGATAAGATAGTGATAGGATGGAATAAGGAACCAATTTATACAGTATTATCAGTTTTAGTTCGACATTCTGAATTATGTGAACATTCTATCCAGCATAAAGTAAGAGTAATTGCTGAAGTACCTGTAAATGCAGAGAAAAGTTTAATTTTTGTTTGATCCTGGGATTCTGAGTTCAATTTATAGTGATTAAAAGTGGCCTCTGGTCTTTCCATTTGCAAGCAAGGTACATTCCTGTAACAGCTGCCTTTCAATTTTGTCTGGAAAGTAAAGGTGACATTTTTGGCTAAAATTTTTTCATTTTTTACAATTAACCACAATTTGTGTTTCAAAACTTAATAGAAAAATACCAATTTGGTTTTCAGTTTATGTGGTAATTGAAATGTTAATAATTTTGAATGATTTCAGCAAATGTTTGTAAAAGCACTAAAGTTCTTTATTTTCTACACGTGAAGTGAGATGATCAGACAAAAGGAAGAAAGCAGCAGCATCTCGTCTATCAAGGATGAGTTTACTCAACGCATTGCAGAATCTGAAAAGAAAGCCCAGCTTGCTTGTAAAGAAAGAGATGATGTAAAAAAAGTAAGCAGAGCTGTTGCTGTTGTTTGAATTTTCTCGTGTTAAGATCTAAAAGTTTCAATTGGGGGGAAAAAAAATAGTTGGTGAGGAGATTTTGTAATGCAGAGAAAATGTTGTTATCTGGAACTTGACTATCTGACGTGCTCCAGACAGAGGGATCTCAGAGGCAAGAGCCAGGCTGAAGGAGAACAGCTGGGCCAATGCCCAAAGATTGCTGAGGGAACATTGGGTGGATACAATTTATAGGTTTAAAGAGAGGCTGAGCGGAATCCGAGACAGTGCTGAGAAACTGGACTGTTCAAGCACCTAGGATTATATTGGGGCAGTATTGAGGGAGGACCTAAGTCATGAGGGCCAGAATCCTTGAGGGCTGCCCAGGTTGATATCTGGATGAGTCTCATGGAATGGCCAGGCTGACAGCTGAATTACACTGACATTGAGACAGTATGGAAGGAGTATTTGGGACAGTGATGGGGAAGCATTTGACTGATATCGGGACATGACTAATGGAGTATCTAGTCTAAAGTTGGGACAGTGAGAGTGAACCTGACTGATATCAGGGCATAAATAAGGAAGCACCATTAATGACATTGGGATAGTACCTGGGGTGCACCTAGGCTGACATTTGGGTAATTGCAGTATTTCATTTACACCATTAATGCCACATGCCAAATTACTGGGCTTTTACTTTAAAAGGACACAAAATAACAGTGTATCAGGCAGCATCTCTGGAGAACATGGGTTGGTGATGTTTTAGGTCGAGATCCTTCGTCAGACATGTCCCTCTCAGTTTTTCCTCCTGTAATTCCTGCTGCTCTCTGGCTCTATGATCATGTTTTAACTGGGAAATTCTTTGGTTCTACACATGAGCTTTTTATCTAACTTTCCCATTTTTAGATTTTGTAATTTATTGCAAGTGTGGACTTGCCGGAGTGGCTTTGAGCATGAACAAAGTTACTGAAGAAATAAGTGAATGTATATGGAGTGGAATAAATTATAATATCTGAAAATGTTAATGTTTATACATGGAAATTTATAGAGATATTTTCAACATTAAACTTACTATTTTCCCCCATGTCATTTGTGAGCTATTAGGAATTAAAGACACTGAAAGCAGAACTGTCCACCAGATTTACTCCCAATGAAATGGCGGATCTGGTACGAGAGAAGGAAGAGCAGATCAGAGGACTGCTGGAGGAGGGTAGGAAAAAAGAATAAGATAGTAACCATAATCACGTTAAATATTTGTACCATTCAATAGTACAATCAATGAGAATTTGAGTGTTCCCAAATGTTCACATTCTACACTTCAGAGAGAGATCTATGCAGAACTCCATTAAAAAACAAATTTAATACTTGTACAAATAAAATAACATATCAATGTCTAACCCACTTTTAATAGTGCGTTGTTTCTTTGCTTACAGACTGGAGGGCAGATGAAAAAACTACATCGCAGAGTGGACCCATGTATTTTGAGTATATTTATATACGTATATTTATACACTCAAAATACATGGGCCCATATATATTTATGCAATAAAGTAAAAACATTCTGCTTTTGTTCAGGACCAGTCCTTTTGGTGCAGGCAACTGAATAATCAGACCTCATTTTAAGCTTGCTTTTGGTAGAAAAGTATTTAAACTTTTTACTCTAGTCATCTTTTGGTTGTTGGAAACAAAGATTGCAAACAATTGACACTTCACTTTCAATACATTGGTTTCAGGAGAGAAGCTCTCGAAACAACACTTGCACAATTCAAATACAATAAAGAAACTAAGGACGAAAGAGAAAGAACATGAGGCACTCATTTCAAAACAGAACAAGAAGGCCAAAGAACAAGAGGAAGAAATTAAGGATTTGCAGCAGGTCAGTGAGTTAAATTTATTGTGTTCAAGGAAATTAGTTCAAATATTACTTGGGTGTGCAAGGTGGTTAAATCTGAAATACCACATGTTTTGTTCAGGAGTGTGGGAGCTCAAATAATTCTAAAAACAACATTTTGGTCAGGGCCAGAAAACCCAATTTTCTTTCAAGGTTTAATCAGTTTGTCTGCTGTGATTTAAGGCATTGCAGGAAAATGTGAGCGATTTTAGTCTGACTTTAAACATTCTAAAATTGGGAGATTTGAATTAAAAAATAATTATCTACAGAAATTCACCTCAAGTTTTGTAATTTTCCTTTATGAAGGTGCTTGATGGCAAAGAAGAAGTGGAAAAACAGCATCGAGAGAATATAAAAAAGCTGCACGCTGTCGTGGAGAGGCAAGAAAAAGAGATTAGCAAGTCACAAGTAAACTTGGATGAGCTTCATGAAAATAATCGTAGTCTTCAGTCTGCACTTGATGGCTCATACAAGTGAGAGTACATTATTTATATTTCATGTCCAAAGTCATAGAGTCCAATAGTGCAGAAACAGGGCCTTCTGCCCAACATGTCCATGCTGACCAAGTCATCCTTCTAAGCTAGCTCCATTTGCTTGTGTTTGACCCATATCCCTCCAAACCTTTCATATCCATGTACCTGTCCAAATGACTTAAGTGTTATGTACCTGCTTGAAGGGCTGAAAGGGAAGCATTAAACTTTATTTTTAAAGTTCTGTGAATGGACTGGCTGAGATAAAGTGAATAGTTACTTATTCCTCCATTTCTGGAAGCTGTTTCCCCTTGACATTTTGCTTCTAGACCTCTCAAGTTGCTGCATTTCTCATCTAAATGAAGTAGAAACCTACCTACCAGGTCCTTCCTGCGCTCTCAAGATGTGCAGTTGTTTATAAACACTTCCTCCTCTCTTTTCAAGCAGATAGGTTACGTTTACTAGGCTATTATTAGCAAGCTTATTCGTTAATTCTGCAGTCCACTGCTTCTAGATGGGAACTATGTTTGCATGGTGGAACTGATTGGGGGAATTTGAGTTGAGGGCGGCACGGTGGCATAGTGGTAGAGCTACTGCCCTACAGTGCCAGAGACCCTGGTTCGGTCCCGACTACGGAGTTTGTACGTTCTCCCCATGACCAGCGAGGGTTTTCGCCGAGATTTTCAGTTTCCTCCCGCACTCCATGAAACGTACAGGTTTGTAGGTTAATTATATTGGTATAAATGTAAATTGTTCCTGGGTGTGTCTAGGATAGTGTTAATGTGCAGGGGTCGGTGGGGGACTTGGTGGGCTGAAGGGCTTGTATCTCTTAACTAAACTAAAAAGGCGTGTGGTGGTGCCCTGTTGGCATCTTGTAAGAGATGCATGCAGCCCCGCGGCAGCCAGCAAATCCATCACCCTCCATTCCATCAGACACCCAAATGCCTGTTTGCTTGAATGGGCTGTCCATAAGTCAGGTAATGGGATACTTGGCTGCTGCTTGTAAATTGTCTCCTAACCTTGACTTTATATTATTTTCAGAGAGCTTGCTGAACTACATAAGGCAAATGCAGCAAAAGACAGTGAAGCCCAGGAGGCAGCTTTGAGTCGCGAGATTAAAGCCAAGGAAGCATTGTCAGTGGCACTGGAGCGAGCCCAGGAAGAGGCCAGGCAGCAGCAAGAGGCACTTGCTGATCAAGTTAGTATAATTTTTGATTAGTGCGGGTGTCAAAGGTTATGGGGAGAAGGCAGGAGAATGTGGATAGGAGGGAGAGATCGATCAGCCATGATTGAATGGCGGAGTAGACTTGATGGGCCGATTGGGCTAATTCTACTCCTATCACTTGTGATCTTATGATCTATACTTGATTGTGGAATTGTATTCGGATTATTAAATACATTCTCATTCTCTTTTAGACAGAATCAATAATGGTGACTGTGAAAATTCCACTTCATTGTAAAAAACCTTTTGGTTCATATCTTACAAGAGAAGGCACCACACATTCTTGCCTAAGATAGACACAAAATGCTGGGTTGAGACCCTTCTTCAGACAGATAATCATCTTCAGTCGGTCAGTAGAAGGGTCCCGACCTGAAATGTCACATATCGTTTTTCTCCAGAGATGCTGCCTGACTCGTTGAGTTGCTCCAACACTTTGTGTCTATCATAAATGAGTGCAATTGTTACAGTATTTAGTCAGAGATTTCAAAGGTCTTTTATTATCGCATGTACCAATTAAGGTACCGTAATATGCAAATTACTTTACAGCCATACTAAAAAACAGAGCAACAAGACGCACAACTACATAAAAGTTAACATGAACATCCACCACTGTGATGGAAGGCAATAAAGTCCAATCTTCTTCCTTTTTATTCTCTCGCGGTCGGGGCAGTCGTACCATCCGTCATAGCGATTGAAGCTCCTGTGTCGAGTGCGGCCGAAGCTTCTACTGCTTGGAGCTCCCGAAGTCGGTCTCTAACGAGAGACCGCGAGCTCCACGATGTTGAGGTCCACAGGCTCCTGCGGTAGGAGCTCCGAGGTCGATCCCTGGCAAAGGGATTGCGCGCTCCGCACAAGAGCGGAACTCGCTATCAAAACATGGAGGGGACGGGGGACACAATTTTTTGGCGGCCGCGCGCGCATGCGCACACTCGCCCACACATGCGCGAGGCTTCGGAGGCTCAATCCAGCGCTAAATGCAGCTCACCTCTGCCTGTCTCACCGGGTTAACTACAGCCCTGTCTGGACAGACGGGATACCAGCGCTGCTTCTCCGCGCTGGCCATATTTCCCGCAAGCCTAGGCAGGTTCACTTAGCGGGACAGGCATAGTGAGCTGGGTTTAGCGCTGGCTGTGGGCCCGGGGCGCCACGGCCGTCTGATTGCCGACCTCTCTGGCCACCTGTGGGGGGGGTCACACGGGTGGGGACGGGACAGCGCCAGAGACCTGGCCGGGTTCGATCCAGGCTGTGGATGAGGCGCAGGTCTGAGACACATCTCCCTCCTCCAATCACCGCACTCTATCCTCAGTCCCACCCCCTCATTCCTCCCTCTTCCAATCACCACACTCTATCCTCAGTCCCACCCCCCACTCACTCACGTCTCCCTCCTCCAATCATCGCGCTGAATCATCATGTCCCGCCCCCATTACCTGCTGACCGACGTCTCTCTCATCCAATCGGCGCCCTTGATCAGCAGTCCCAGCTCCACTGTTTCGCGGAAAGCGGAGATTTTAAAATCCGAATCAAAAATACATGGGGGGGGGGGGGGATGTCCCCCACCTCTCAAAACATGGAGGGGACATGTCCCCTCTGGCCCCCCCAGGTTTTCCGCCCCTGGCTCCGCGATGGCAAGTCCCGCAGGCTCCCGCGGTTGGAGCTCCCGAAGTTGGTCTCCAGCAAGGGCCGCCAACTCCTCTATGTTAGGCCACTGTGTGGATAGAGATACGATACGATAATCACATCTCCGTCGAGGTAAGAGATTAGAAAAAGTTTCCACAACCCCCTATCCCCCACATAAAAACAAGCTAAAGGACACTAAAAACACACATTTAACACACACTATTAAAACAACAAAGAAGGAAGGGGCAGGCAGACTTGGCAAGGCAGCCATTGCTGACGCCACCTGGTGGAGTCATCATGCATTAAACATAATTAAATGGACATCCTGAAAATCTGTTCTTGGTAAAATTCCTCAGATGCCCATGATGTCATCAATTAAACAATGTTTATTAACATGTTTCATGTATGTTAATAAACAATGTTCCCCTTTAATCCAATTATTTTTGTTGTTAGAAGATATTGCAGCGATCTTGCATGAGAGGCTGTAAGGTGATATTGGCCTGGGGGTCCTGAATGAGGCATGTGCTTTTTGACTGGAAGCCACAGGGCGACTGATGTCTTATTTTAGTAACCCTTTGCCTCAATTAAAATTAAGTGAGGAGCTTGGCCATGCATCCAATTAGAGTGTCCTTGATCTAAAATATGGGGTGAAGAGAACCAGTTTTCAGAATCCAATGCTTTTATTTTTTAGATTGTGTTAATAATGGTAGTGGGTACTGACTGCAAAGATTTTTGTCGTTCAATCTGACAAAGTTTCTAATCTTGGTACAAGCAAATCAGCGACATAATATTTCCAGCTGTTTGGAAGTAAAGTTAGTGAAAGTTGTTACTGGACCAACCTTGCGCACTTGCTGGGAGCAGGGTGGTCAGGGTTGCTGCCTTATAGCGCTTGCATTGCCAGAGACCCGGGTTTGATCCCCACTACGGGTGCTGCCTGTACAGAGTTTGTACGTTCTCCCCGCGACCGCGTGGGTTTTCTCCGAGATCTTCGGTTTCCTCCCACACTCCAGGTATGTAGGTTAAATGGCTTGGTGTATGTGTAAATTGTCCCTAGTGTGTGTAGTGTTATGCGGGGATCGCTGGTCGGTGGGCCGAAGGGCCTGTTTCCACGCTGTATGTCCAACTAAAGAAGCAAACTTACAAACTGATGGAGTTTATAAGAGTTGAGGCTGTTCCGCTGATGTTAACTGAATGGGAAGAGTTAACCAAGAAAAGCAGTTTTATTATATTTTTTTTAATGTTGAATTAATTGTGTGTGATTCATTGTTTTCTAAAGATATTTAAACTTGTATATTCATTGTCATGGACAAATAATACTGTTCTCAGTAAAAAATTGTATATTTGACTTTAGAGTCAAATTATTAACGTATAAAAGTGAACCATATACTGAGGTAATGTCTTTGGTTAACATATTGCATGTTGCTACTTTTGACTCGTCCGCAGGTGGCAGATCTCAGGATGGGTCTCCAACGGGCCGAACAACAGCAAGCCAGGAAAGAGGACTACTTGCGTCAAGAAATTGGTGAATTACAGCAGGTATACATTATCATTGTACATCTGTGAATTTGGGGGTGGGTGATTTAAAAGGAGAAAATTGGGAAGAAAAGCAAGCTTGGTATATTTTTTCTTTTTCAAAATCAGAATTAAATATAGTTTCCTGCTCCCGATTGTTTTACTTCAGTCCCTACATTATGGACCTTTCAGTACAGTTTGTTTTATTTATAAATGTGAATGTGTATAATTCCACATTGTTTTTGCTTAGTTTAGTTTGATTTAGTTTCGAGATACAGCATGAAAACAGGCTCTTCGGCCCACCGAGTCTGCACCGACTAGTGATCCTCGCACATTAACACTACCGGACACACACTAGGGACAATTTTACATTTATACCAAGCCAATTTATCTACAAACCTGAACGTCTTTGGAGTGTGGGAGGAAACCAAAGATCTCGGAGAAAACCCATGCATGCCACGGGGTGAACGTACAAAATCTGTACAGACAAGCACCCTTGGTCAGGATCGAACCTCTGGTGCTGCAAGGTAGTAGTTTTACCACTATGCAACTGTGCTGCCCTGAAAGTTGTCGAAGTAAGACTAAAATGCCTCTTAACCTGAACATTTTGATGTATGAATTTTTCAGAGACTTCAGGAAGCGGACAATCGCAACCAGGAGCTAAGCCAAAGTGTTACATCTGCAAGCCGACCACTTCTACGACAGATTGAAAACCTACAGGCCACGCTTGTGGCACAGTCCGCATCCTGGGAAAAACTGGAAAAGAACTTATCTAATCGCTTAGGTAACAATGAATATGTTTAAAGATCAGGGAACTGGAATTGTGACTAAAAATATGTGAATATTGATCAAATTTGCCAGTTAGTCGAGCGCTACCAGCTATTACCTCTTTTGAAAGTGTCACTTTGAAAGTGTTTTTCAGATGCATTAATTTAGAATTGCAAATATTGTTTGATTTTTTTTATTCTTGGCATACATAGTAACCTATTGTTGAATTCAGCTGCTGTCTGTTCACTAGTAGTGTTATGCTTTTTAAAGAAATACAGGCCAAGTAAATTTCACGCGTGATGTTGATTCAGTGATCATGGTTTAGGTAAAGTAGGTTTATTGTTGTCACATGTAGTAAGGTGCAGTTAAAAGCTTTGTTTTGCGTGCTATCCAAACAGATCAGATATTCCATGGAGAAACAAGGAACTGCAGATGCTGGTTCACAAAAAAACCCACTATGTCTGAAGAAGGGACCCTACCCGAAACATCCATGTTCTCGATGCTGCCTGACTCGCTGAGTTACTCCAGCGCTTTGTGTCTTTTTCAGATATACCGTATACAGATATCAGTTCAAACTCAAGTGCAATAGGTAGAACAAAGGGGAAGATACAAAGGTCAGAATATAGTTCTCGGCAGTGTTATGCATCAGTTCTTTAGACAGAGTCCAATATCCTCAATGGGGTAGTGCTGAATTGAACACAACCTTAGCTTATGGAATATCTGTTCAGAAACCTGATAACAGAGGGGAAGAAGCAATTCCTAAGTCTGCTGTCAGACAGGAGCTTGGAGAAATATTTCAAAGGTTATAATGAAGTAACTAGAAGTAGTTTACAGTTATGCTTTGTAGTTATGCAAATTGAAAATTGCTGTTCATCAATTGTTAGCCACAGTGAGAAATTCATGGTTCAGTATTTCTGACAATTGAACACTCTTGAGATGTTTGGGCACCAAAAAAAATATTTGTTTTTCTTCAAAGCTGATGGTCAAGCTCAGCTTGCAGCTGCTCTGGAAAAAGAACGGTCAGTCACAGAAGAACTGCTTACCCTTCGAATGCAAGTCTCTTCATTGGATTCACAACATGGCTTATTGCGTCAAGAGAAGTGCAGATTGTTAGCTCAACTGGAGTCGGAACGAGCCAGGCTTGAGAAGACTGAAGATGAAAGTAGTAGGTGAGTAAGCTGTTAATCTCATGGATGATAAGATGGTATAAATAGAGAATCTCAGATATTAAAAGTGGCCATTTGCCACCCATGCCCTGTGTCATGACATCGAACTTTTATAAATTTTCAATAATTTCCTTGGCAGTTACAATAATTTTGATAATTTTCTGTGCCCTTTTACTCTTTGTCTCTCGCATGGAATTTTTGACATCACTCTCCAAATTACCACAAATCTGAATTTTGTTGAAGGTTCTTTTGTTGCTTTCCAGTGGTTGGGACTTTCTCCATTGAGAAACTAAATTATACATGCATACATTCTCACTTTGCATTTACACAGCCGTAGCTGAATGGCATTAGGGCAAAAAAAAAAAAACTACCCTCAAACACCTTACGGTACAGACTAAAATTTAAAGCATTTCTACCCTGGTCAGTATGATATAACTTTTTTTAAACAATGCTGTTCATAAACATATTTATTTTCATGAACGGTCCAGATGGAAATGGATTTGGACACAAAGACTAAAGTAACTCAGCAGGTCAGGCAGCATCTCTGGAGAAGATGGATAGGTGCCGTTTCAGTACAGGGCCATTCTTCAGACTGACTCAGTTCCAACACGAAATCTATTTTAAGATTAGTTGTATTATTTTGTAAACCAGTATCTCCAGTTCCTTGTTTCTACAGTCTGACTGTCCCGACTATATTTTATCTGTTTGCTTTGTTGTTACCTTCTCCTAGATAACAATGATCTATTTTACACTTTCCTTGAGCTTCACTCCCTTTGATGTTTCCTTCTCACACCTTACACTTTTTTATCTCTGTATCTCCCCCTCCTCTAACTCTTGGTCTGAAGAAGGGTCTCGAGCCGAAACATCACCCATTCCTTCTCCCCAGAGATGCTGCCTGTCCTGCTGAGTTACTCCAGCATTTTGCATCTATCTTCTACTTAAGAAGTTTGTTTTGAAGTATGTTTGTTTTAACTGGAATGGTGCCATCTGTTGGATCTATGCAGTAAATAATATTTTGTCATGCTTCGAAGGACAGAATGTGTACTGAGGTACAGTGAATGGCTTTGTTTTGCTTGCTACCTAATCAAATCGAATAATACTGCACGTACTTGCAATCAAGACAAATTCAACAATAGGTGAAAAGGAAACATAGAGTCTGCAGAATACTGTTCTGAACATTGTAATAACTGGTTCTAAAGACAAAGTCCAATGTCCGCAAAGGAATAGAGGTGTATCAAACAATATCCTACCTTATTCAAGGACAGTTCAGAAACCCATAACAGAGTGGAAAAAGCTGTTCCTGGGTCTGGTGGTGAGCACTTAAGCTTCTGTGCCGTCTGCCTGACGGGAGCGGGGTGAAGGAATGGCCGGGGTGGAACAAGTCTTTGATTATGTTGGCTGCTTTTCTGAGGCATTGTTGAGAAGCGTAGATGGAGTCAATGGTGGGGTGTCTGATCACCCCACAACCACCACCACCACCACCCCAAGCAACTTCCTGGGCTGTACTGTAAATCCACAAAACCCAGTTGTCCTGCAGGCTCTGTTGCTGCACTCGTTACCTAAGGAAATGTGGCCACTAGTAGTAACGAGACAGCTCGCTGCAGCCAAAGGCATTTGAACTGCCTTTAAATGTTCAATGTGATGTACAGAATTAAAAAAAAATATGAAAGATGATAATATATTTATAGAAAAACAGACTTAACCGACAAAAGTTAATTGAAACATTAACAAAATGAATAAAAAGCAAATCACCTGGTTTTTCAATTACATATGTAGCTTATGTGACATGTGGCTGTACGATGATGAGAGCCTCCTAATCACTGGAACATTTGTGCTACAAACCCCTTGCAATGCAATTATGTTTTCCATAGGCAAAGGCAATTACAAATATGGATATAGAAATTTGTAATGTTAAAAGTTGACACAATAATTTCAATAGGACTTGCAGATGTGTAATGAAACTTAAAATTGACATCAGTAACAATAATTTTAAAAATAGTGTTGTCCAGATGCAAGTCTGGATTTAATGATTAAACTATTTTACTTAATGTTAGCAAACATGCAGAAAAGCAATTGGGTTTTTAGAAAATAAGCACTTGTTATTTTCAGGCATCATGTGGCATTTGACAATCTGAAAACGGAATACATGAAGGCTCTTGAAGAAGCAAAGAAAGAAAAGGTAACAAAAAGTAAAATTAAATTAATTTGATCAGTCAACTGAATTGGTGGCTCTCAATCCTTTTCATGATATTTCCTCCCATATTAGAATGCCTTGACTAATCAGTTGGAAATGGAAAAGTTAAAAGTTGAACAGGAAAGACAAAAAGCAATCCTTGCACAAGATACACTAAAAGATAAGGTATTTAGCTTTTGTTTTAAATTGTAAATATGAAAACATAGTATATCTATTTGATATTTGGATCCTTTTTATTTACTTGTAATTGCCGTTATGAATAGGAAATAATTGTTTATGAACTAAGTTGCTTTCCATGTTTTACAATTTATTTGCAATTTTTCTTTCTTTCAAAGGAGAGGAGGCTGCTTACTTATCAGATACCAGAGGCTTTGACAAGCACTCCAACGCTCTCTCGATCCAGTTCCGTCAGTGGCACTGAGATGGCAATTTTACAAACCTCCAATCATTTCCAGGTAGGAATAACTAAGAGGGAAGTCGGGTGAAATAATAGACTGGAAAGTGTTCAGGGGCTCAAAAAGATATTCTCTGTCAAAATATCCAAGTACAGTCAGGGCAAGTAAGTGGTATGTACAAGTGTGGGAGGTTGGGAAGGATGACAAAATAGCTCTGCACAGAGGAACGTTGTAGTCTTATTCACCTCTTTGAGGAGTGAAGCATCAAACTCTACATAACTAGATTATAAACATGGGAAGGCAGACAGGAACTGATTTTCGCTCGGATCCAGGGTCGGTTCGCAGACTGATTAGTATCTGCGACCAGTTTGAGTTGGCCACGGGAGCCAGGGTGAACCGCAGGAAGAGCGAGGCCATGCTCTTTGGCAACTGGCCCGACAGATCTTCCGTCCCCTTCACCATCAAGCCTGACTTCTTGAAGGTGCTGGGGATCTGGTTCGGGGGGGCTGAGGCATGTAACAAAAATTGGCTGGAGCGGATAGCCAGGGTGGGGAGGAAGCTGGAGCTGTGGAGGCAACGCTCCCTCTCCATAACGGGAAAGAATTTGGTCATCAGGTGTGAGGTGCTCTCGGGGCTGCTGTACTTGGCACAAGTGTGGCCTGTCCCTCCCTCATACGCCACAGGGATCACCCGGGCCATCTTCCAGTTCATCTGGGGGTCGAGGATGGACCGGGTGATCCCGGATGATCAAAGAATAAACCTAGCAATTATAGACCTATTAGTTTGACGTCAATGGTGGGCAAATTAATGGAAAGGATACTTAGAGATAATATATATAAGCATCTGGATAAACAGGGTCTGATCAGGAACAGTCAACATGGATTTGTGCCTGGAAGGTCATGTTTGACAAACCTTCTTGAATTTTTTGAAGCGGTAACTAGGGAAATTGATGAGGGTAAAGCAGTGGATGTTGTCTATATGGATTTTAGTAAGGCCTTTGTCAAGGTTCCCCATGGAAGGTTGGTTAAGAAGGTTCAATCTTTGGGTGTTAATGGCGGAGTAGCAAGATGGATTCAACAGTGGCTGAATGGGAGATGTCAGAGAGTAATGGTGGATGGCTGTTTGTCAGGTTGGAAGCCGGTGACCAGTGGGGTGCCTCAGGGATCTGTGTTGGGTCCACTGTTGTTTGTCATGTACATCAATGATCTGGATGATGGGGTGGAAAATTGGATAAGTAAGTATGCAGATGATACTAAGATAGGTGGTGTTGTGGATAATGAAGTAGATTTTCAAAATCTACAGAGAGATTTGGGCCATTTGGAAAAGTGGGCTGAAAGATGGCAGATGGAGTTTAATGCTGATAAGTGTGAAGTGCTACATCTTGGCAGGACAAATCAAAATAGGACGTACATGGTAAATGGTAGGGAATTGAGGAATGCTGTGGAACAGAGGGATCTAGGAATAACTGTGCATAGTTCCCTGAAGGTGGAATCGCATGTAGATAGGGTGGTAAAGAAAGCCTTTGGTGTGCTGGCCTTTATAAATCAGAGCTTTGAATATAGGAGTAGGGAAGTAATGTTAAAATTGTACAAGGCATTGGTAAGACCAATTCTGGAGTATGGTGTACAATTTTGGTCGCCTAGTTATAGGAAGGATGTCAACAAAATAGAGAGAGTATAGAGGAGATTTACTAGAATGTTGCCAGGGTTCCAGCAACTATGTTACAGAGAAAGGTTGAACAAGTTAGGTCTTTATTCTTGGAGCGCAGAAGGTTAAGGGGGGACTTGATTGAGGTCTTTAAAATGATGAAAGGGATAGACAGAGTTGACGTGGATACGTTTTTCCCATTGAGGGTAGGGAAGATTCAAACAAGAGGGCATGACATGAGAATTAAGGGACAGAGGTTTCGGGGTAACGCGAGGGGGAACTTCTTTACTCAGAGGGTGGTGGCTGTGTGGAATCAGCTTCCAGCAGAAGTGGTGGAGGCAGGATCGATTTTAGCATTTAAGAGTAAAGTGGATAGGTATATGGACGTGAAGGGAATGGAGGGGTATGGTCTGAGTGCAGGTAGATGGGACTAGGGGAAAACAAATGGTCGGCACGGACTGGAAGGGCCGAGAGGGCCTGTTTCCGTGCTGTAATTGTTATATGGTTATATGGTTATATGGGTGCGACGGGCCACAATGTACAAGTCGGCAGACAACGGGGGTAAAAGCGTGCCCAACGTCGCCCTCATTCTGATGGCCACCTTCGTGTGTGGCTGCATCAGGCGGAGTGTAGAGCCAAGGCACGTGGGCACCAAGTGTCACTACCTGCTGAGGTTCTACCTGTCCCCGGTGTTGAGAAGGATGGGCCTGGCGCAGGTGCCACGCAATGTGCCAGTCAGCTGGACATTGCCGCCCCATCCGTCGTCGGTGGAAGGGTTCTTCCGGACCAACACCTTTGACCACATGTCCATCGGGCAGTGGTCAGCACAGAACGTCCTGCAGGCACTGCAGGGAAAGGACTCTATGGACCCGGTGGCGTGGTTCCCTGAGCAGACTGCCCAGCTTGTCTGGCAAAATGCCTCATCGCCAGAACTCACCAACAAGCACCAAGACCTGGCTTGGCTGGCGGTGAGGGGAGCCCTCCCAGTCAGATCCTTCCTGCACCGTCGGAACCTCACTGCCAGCGCACGCTGCCCTCGGGACGGCTGCTATGGCGAGGAGACGGTTGCCCACCTCTTTACAGAGTGTGGGTTTGCTAAAAGAGTCTGGAGAAAAATGCAAGGGTCCCTGGTACGCTTTATCCCGAACAGCTCCATCACAGAGGACTCGGTGATCTTACGGACTGTTCCCAGGGACACATTCAGAGGCTGACATCGAGTGCTGCTGGAGGGTCATCAACTCGGTAAAAGACACCCTTTGGTCTGCCCGAGCATTGTTCACCACCCAGCAGAGCGAGATGTCCGTCAGGGAATGTTGCCGACTGGCCCGCTGCAGACTGCAGGAGTACGTGCTGAGGGACGCACTGAAGCTCGGTGCAGCCAACGCCAAGGCTCTGGTGGGGAAGGGCCACAGTCTAACGCCCTTCCGCTGCTGGACATGGGGGGTACGGTATGGTGGAGACGCCCCTCAATGTAAGGGAAGGTATCCCACGCCACTGTGGCACGAGTGGGGGACTGATTTGTGGAAATTTGGGGGAAAGAAATGTCTAAACTGTATTGATCTATTGTACAGCCTCCGAAAATGTCGGATGGATTTTCCGCAAGGTTAATGTATTGTATATATTTATCATTCGAATAAAGTATATTTTGAAATTTAAAAAAAAGGAACTGATTTTCGCTTACAACTAATTTTTGGAAAGTGACAGCAAATCTCGTGACTGCCTGATCTTATCCTTAGAGCGATTCACTGCTTTGCGATTTGCAACTTAGTGACACAAAGTTCCATGTTGGGAGAGAGGTCACACCCTCTTTTGAACCTACTTCCCCCAGGAGGAGGTGCTCACAGGGGAGAAGGGTAGGAAATTTGAGGCCAACATGCCATACCACTTGTGATGTTACCAGTTTAAGCATCATATTAAGCTGTTGAGATGGTGTAGAGAGAGCTACAGGTTCATTTCTCTTGGTTCAACAGGCTGTTTAGGTTTATTATTGTCGCATGTACCATAGCACAGTGAAAAGCTTTGCTCTGCAAGCTACCCAAACAGATCAGATATGTCATGCATAAATCCGTTCAAACGCAGGTACAATTGATAGAGCCAACGGGAAGATACAGAGTGCAGACTTTCAGGTAGAAAAGTTTATTAGTTTAGAGATGCAACTTGAGAACAGGCCCTTGGGCCCACCGAGTTCATGCCATCCAACAATCACCCGTACACTAGTCCCATATTATCCCCATTTCATATAATTTATTATACTATTAGACAAGATCGTAAAATAAGTAAATTATAAGTGTGTTGGAGTATTATTGAGAGTAATATCCAGTTGTCTGAAAAGTTTGCCAGTCCAGTGCCCCAAAGTCCAGTGGTTACGGGTTTATCTGAGTTTTGTAACAAGTGTAGAATTGTTCGAGAAATATTATCTTGATGTATGCACAGCAGAACTTAAAGGAGCTGAGCTGGCAATATTATTACAGCAGCATCAACATGATTCATGAATTTGCTTCATTAAAACATTAATTGTAAGCATTCATGCTTTTTTATCCATCAATAATTTACCCCAAAGATAGACACAAAACGCTGACGTAACACGCGCAGCATCTCTGGAGAGAAAGGAATGGGTGACGTTTCGTGTCGAGACCCTTCTTCAGACTGGGAGTCGGGGGAAAGGGAAACTAGAAATATGGTAGGGAGGTGTGAAAATGACAGTTCAAAGCTGACGATGAGCAAGGAAAACATAGAATGATTCATTGTTGGCTGAGAGGAAGGTGACAATGAGGCAAACAAACATAAAATTAATCCGGAGGGCAGTGAAACTAGTTGGAGAACCAGGGTGGGGGAGGGACGGAATGAGAGGGAAAGCAAGGGTTACTTGAAGTTGGAGAAATCAATATTCATACAGCTGGGTTGTAAGCTGTCCAATCGAAATAGGAGGTGCTGTTTTTCTTATTTCCAGCATTGGTGTACTGCTATTCTGATGCTGTTGTGCTTCAATGTGGGGGGAGAACTGACTTTAATTTTTATTACAAATCAGCTTATTGGCTGTTGTTTCTGTAAGGTTTCTAATAATCTGCAATTGAAAAGGAAGCTTATGATAAATGCTACGTTTTGAGATCTTAACTTTGATTCCTGACGATGCTGTTTTTGAGGCAACATAACATCTTTATACCGTTGAAACCAATTTCTCAAGCCCTATTGTAGACCGCTGTAAACCTGACTTTGCAGATCATTGATGGGACTCGGGAAATAAAATTTAACAGCAAAGGTGTCTGGAAGGATTTCAGAGAATCTGACATTTTAACAACTTGGAAAGGTCATTGGGATTTTGGAATCCTGGTGCAGTGGAGATAAATGGCAGTAATGATCTTGGCATTTTTGTTCTGTTTGAAATGGGCATAAATTCAGATTTTGCCATTGTGGCTTACTGATGTGTATTGTTATGATCCCACAATCATGGCAGTAATATGCAAGACTTGATACTGTGTAGTAGCCAAATAATTCATCAAATCATATGGACTCATTGCACCTTGTGTGATGATTCGCCTAATACAAATAATTTCATATTTAATCATGCCTCCGGGAAATATTTCCGTGTACTTCAGTCGATGGCCTTTATTTTAACTCTTTCCCCATCCCCAGTGGCACTCTATGTCCAGTCTGGCATAAACTAAAGATGTGGTGTTAAAACAGAGAGAATCTGTACAGACTCTTTTTACTCACACAACAGGCCGCAAAGGTGCCCCGTTCCCATGTGCAAAGGTGTGCGTGCAGATAAACGCCTATGGTGGCTGCAGGGTCTAACCTGAAGCTTGAGTTGGGGTGCTGGTTTCTGTACCAGGCAAAATTTAAGTGGCTAGGCCAGGTGGATAGTTCCCTCTCCTCACTGACTTGTACAAATTGCATAACATTGTGGTAGTGCAGCATAGGTTCACAAGGTTAATTCCCGGTATGGAGGGACTGTCATATGTTGATAGAATGGAGCGGCTGGACTCGAATATTTTGGAATTTAGAAGGATGAGAGGGGATCTTATTGAAGCATATAAGATTATTAAGGGTTTGGACAAGCTTGAGGCAGGAAACATCTCCCGATGTTGGGGGAGTCCAGAACCAGGGGCCATAGTTTAAGAGTAAGGGGTAAGCATTTAGAACGGAGTTGAGGAAACACTTTTTCTCACAGAGAGTGGTGAGCCTGTGGAATTCTCTGTCTCAGAGGGCGGTGGAGGCCGGTTCTCTGGATGCTTTCAAGAGAGAGTTAGATAGAGCTCTTAAAGATAGTGGAGTCGAGGGATCTGGGGGGAAAGCTGGAACGGGGTACTGATTGGGGATGATCAGCCATGATCATATTGAATGGCGGTGCTGGCTCGAAGGGCCAAATGGCCTACTCCTGCACCGATTGTCTATTACCGAAGCATCCTACCAACAACAGAGCAGTCCTGAGCTACTATCTACCTCCTTGAAGACCCTTGGGCTACCTTAGATCAGACTTTACTGGACTTTTATCATGCACTAAATGTTATCCCCTTTATCCTGTGTCTATAATGGTGGATGGCTTGATTGTAATCATGTATTAACTTTCCACTGAATGGTTAACACGCAACAATAGCTTTTTCTCTGCACCTCGGTGCACATGACAATAAACTAAACTCAAACTCAAATCAACATTGAACTAAGTGGGACTATTGCAGATGGAGCATCTTGGTTTGCATGGGCAAGTTGCGCCAAAGGCCCAGTTTCCATGCTGTATGACTCTACAAGTTCAGTAATCATGTGCATTTTTTCAGGATGATTTATTTGAACATTCACTTGCACCTCTAACCACATCGGCCAGTAATAACAACTTGTACGACGTCCTCCGAATGGGGGGAGAATCAAGCATCTTTGAAAATTTGCAGGCTCAATTAAAGCAACGAGAGGGGGAAATTGCACAGCTGCAGGTTGGTATCAATAAAGGATTTAATGTGATGTGTGAAGACATCTATAATATACTACATCTCAATTTGTAATATCGACTGTATTTGATGCATTAGTAGATTTGGTGTTTAATTTGCGGTGGGGGGTCCCTCAGCCACAGCCACAGCCACCAGTTATTTTGAAATGCACTGTACCTCTGGCACAAATCGTTTATGCCTCAAGTCTGGTCTGACAGTCTGTTCAGAATGCTGTGCTGAGATGTAGTCGGCATTGAGACTTTTTGTGAACGCTGTTTCTTGGTTTCCACAACGTTGTTTAGAAAGCATATACTTATCAATATTTTTGTGCGATTTTCGACAAGGTCCCACACAAGAGATTGGTATACAAACTTGAAGCACACGGTATTGGTGGTTCAGTATTGATGTGGATAGAGAACTGGCTGGCAGACAGGAAGCAAAGAGTAGGAGTGAACTGGTCCTTTTCAGGATGGCAGGCAGTGACTAGAGGGGTGCCGCAAGGCTCAGTGCTGGGACCCCAGCTATTTACAATATACATTAATGATTTGGACGAGGGAATTAAATGCAACATCTCGAAGTTTGCCAATGACACGAAGCTGGGGGGCAGTGTTAGCTGTGAGGAGGATGCTAGGAGGCTGCAGGATGACTTGGATAGACTGGGTGAGTGGGCAAATGCATGGCAGATGCAGTATAATGTGGATAAATGTGAGGTTATCCACTTTGGTGGCAAAAACAGGAAGGTAGACTATTATTTGAATGGTGACCGATTAGGAAAAGAGGAGATGCAGCGAGACCTGGGTGTCATGGTACACCAGTCATTGAAAGTAGGCATGCAGGTGCAGCAGGCAGTGAAGAAAGCGAATGGTATGTTGGCATTCATAGCAAAAGGATTCGAGTACAAGAGCAGGGAGGTTCTACTGCAGTTGTACAGGGTCTTGGTGAGGCCACACCTGGAGTATTGCGTACAGTTTTGGTCTCCTAATCTGAGGAAAGATATTTGTGCCATAGAGGGAGTACAGAGAAGGTTCACCAGACTGATTCCTGGGATGGCACGACTTCCATATGAAGAAAGACTGGATAGACTCGGCTTGTACTCGCTGGAATTTAGAAGATTGAGGGGTGATCTCATAGAGACTTACAAAATTCTTAAGGGGTTGGACAGGCTAGATGCAGGAAGATTGTTCCCGATGTTAGGGAAGTCCAGGACAAGGGGTCACAGTTTAAGGATAAGGGGGAAGTCTTTTAGGACCAAGATGAGAAAATCGTTTTTCACACAGAGAGTGGTGAATCTGTGGAATTCTCTGCCACAGAAGGTAGTTGAGGCCACTTCGTTGGCCATATTTAAGAGGGAGTTGGATGTGGCCCTTATGGCTGAAGGGATCAGGGGGTATGGAGAGAAGGCAGGTACAGGATACTGAGTTGGATTATCAGCCAGGATCATATTGAATGGCGGTGCAGGCTCGAAGGGCCGAATGGCCTGCTCCTGCACCTAATTTCTATGTTTCTATTTTACTAGTGTAGGCACAATATGTGCTTTTCAATTTTTTTTTGCAAACAGCCCTCTTTATTCCCCTCATTAATTGATCCTGATTAATAATGTATATAAGGATAAGATTTGACATCACTGTTTATTTTTGGGACCTGGGAATTGTTGACATGGCTTGTATTTATTGTCCATCACTGATTACTCAACAGATTTGTCATTATCGGGGGTCCCAGGAGATTGACAATAACTAACTCCAATCTGGTTTTGTAGAGACAATGAACATAAGCTCATACAAATGACATATCAAAGCATCATGTATAAAAAAAACATGAGCCTCTGAATTTCTGTTAACAATGTATTGATTGTAGAAAGAATGTACATAGAAAGCTAAATAAATAGTTTTTGAACATTTTTTTAAATCCAAGAGTTAACTGATATCTCGAGCTTCTTGCAATAATATCTGAAACCATGGATTTTCATTTAGTTTGACCACTTAATTTTAATAAAAATTATATGCATCCTTTACCATGTTAAAAATGTAATCAGACTTTTTTTAAAGTTACCTTGGGTTTTAAGTTGCAGTGCCTGTTTAACAATTATTATTTATTGTCCCTTTTAGTTTAGTTTTTTAGTTTGAGATTCAGCCCTTTGGCTCACCAAGTCAAGGCCGACAAGCGATTCCTGCACACTAACAGTTTCCAACACTAGGGGCAATTTACAATTTTACCGAAGCCAATTAACCTATGAAGCTGAACGTCTTTGGAACGTGGGAGGAAACTGGAGCACCGGGAGAAAGCCCACACAAGTCAAGGGGAAAACGTACAAACTCCATACAGACAGTAGCCGTGATCAGGATTGAACCCGGGTCTCTGATGCAGTAAGGCATCAACTCCACCGCTGCCCAACTGTACCTTCAAACGATTGTGGAATAAGCCCCGTTTTTCGATTATCAATGCAGACTGATGGTTTACTTTGAAGTTTGAGCAATATTCCTTGCATCTTTCTCGTTTTGTGCATTGCCAAATTAATGATTAAATCAATCCCTTTGATCTTTTTCCTCCACAATTAAAATGTGACAGATGAACTAAATCAAGCTTTTTTCTTTACAGATTGAGATTTCTAATCTTGAAAGAAGTCGAGCCATCATGGCTGAGGAACTTGTCAAATTAACCACGCAGAATGAAGAACTGCAAGATAAAGTGGATGAAATCCCCAAATTGCGTGCACAGCTTTGGGTACGTTCTATCTATTTGCAGTTTCAGGTGAAAATTATTAACAGCAGTAGCTGTAGCATTTTGCAAGAGCTGCCTAATTCAATCGTTCATCTCTTCTATTAAAATGATCAATTCTTCAGACTTGGGTAGGTAGTGTGTGGGAAGGAACTGCAGATGCTAGTTTAAACCAAAGATACACACAAAATGCTGGAGGAACTCAGCGGGACAGGCACTACCTCTGGAGAGAAGCAAATGTGTGATGTTTTGGAAGAAGGGTCTCGACCCGGAACGTCATCTCCTGAGATGCTGCCTGTCCTGCTGAGTTACTCCAGCATTTTGTGTCTAACTTGGGTAGGTAGGTAGATTGCAATTAGTCACTGTCTTTGAATTGGGAAAATAAACACTGCAATGCATTTCCATTCTCAATCAGTAAATAGGAACATTGACAGAATACATGTGTGGATGGTGCATGAGTAGAGGTTGAGTTTTTGTTGATGTACAATCTCGCTGCCAAAGCCTGCACGTTAATATTAACTACCTGTGAGAGCAATTGAAGGACACTTTACATCCTGGAATGAAACCCATCAAAGAACCAATTAGACTGAAGCAAAGAGGAAAATAGGCCTGAAGTAGTACATTATTGACAAAAGATGAAACAATAATTTGTTGTCATACAGCACAGAAACTGGCCCTTCGGCCCAACTGGTCCATGTCGACCAATATGCTATTGCCGGTTCCATTTGACCCATATCCCTCAACCTTTCCTGTCCATGTATCTGTCCAAATGTCTTAAATGTTTTTGTACCTGCTTTAATCAGTTGCTCTGGTGGCTTGCACCATATATGTACCATTCAATGTATGATAAAGTTGCTCCACAGGTTGTTATTAAATCTTTCCATTCTCAACTTAGATTTATGCCCTCGAGTTCTTGATTCCCCAACCCTGGGGAAACATACTGTTCATTCACCCTGCCCATGCCCCGCATGATTGTATACACTTCTATAAGATCACCATTCTGTCCGACTCTCTCTGCCTCCATGGAATAAAGTTCCCACCTGTTCAACCTCTCCCTATAGCTCAGTCTCGAGAGGAGTAAATCGGACCTACCAACTCGAGAGTGGTGCTTCTGTGAAATTAGTATTTTCTTCATACTGTCTACCTAAAGTATTTGAGTGTTTTTCTTGCTAGTCTTTAATGTATATATAAACTTGCATATTTTATCCAGTGTTTGCAGCATTGTTAAAGAGCTTTGTCATTTCAGTTACAATTTGTAAGCTAAGATTTTTTGAAAGAAACAAAAGTTGCTCATTTCAGCATGTCTTTATTTTTGTACTGTAATAATGCTTGTCTCCAATAAACTTATCTAATTTATTTTTTAGGACATTGACCAACGATACAACACCATCTTGCAGATGTATGGTGAGAAAGCTGAGGAAGCCGAGGAACTGCGACTGGACTTGGAAGATGTGAAAAACATGTACAAGACCCAGATTGATGAATTATTAAAGCAGAGGCTGACCTGATTTGCTTTATCTTTTTATTGACTTTTTTTCTCCCCAAAGTTTCCCTTAATGTGAAATGCAATACTGCTGACAGTTATCTGGCATCGAGTGTGAATGTACGATTGTAAATATATTATATTCTTCAGTGTGTTTTGTTAATCATCTGTTGTTGCCTTGGAGGAAAACTACACAATACTTTCTGGTGTTGAAAAAAATTACTAATGTAACATGTACATATGTGAAATACAATATTCAAGTGCAATATTATGAGTAAACGTGAGTTGATCCTTTGGGTGAAGATCTGACAACTGTCATTTTCTGTGCAGAATTGTATTTCCAAGTACAAGTTGAACCAATTTTGTTATCAAACTTAGTTGACCAGCTCGATGCTGTTATGTTGCACAAAGCTTTAATCTGTTAAAGGTGGAAAGTGTTTTAGTAAATCAAATACTCAAACACTCCATGACATTCAGATAAATGTACTATTAAATGATTTGAAAATAAATCAAATTTGTTGAATACTATTCAATGTTCTAATTATTAAACTACAAATATTTCAAAATTACTTGCTCTAGGAATATAAACAGAGGACTTAATTTCAATACAAAATGTCTTGCTATTGATAATTAGCTAAAAGAACCTGTATATTAGTCTACTTTTGCTAATAGTTGCACTAATTTAGTACATAATTTAAAGTCTACTAATATGGATTATTCTGTATAGCATATGCACTTAGTTATATTAATAGATCATCTTTGGTGCTATATTCTGTGCATTGAAAGTAAATTAAAATGCTTTATTTAAACTAATTTTCTAAATCTTTAATTCATAATCTGTGCTATTATACCTTTGAAATGTAAATTTAAAATGTAAATAATTTACTTTGTGTAACAGTAGGACTTGGGTAATAAAGTCTCTGATCTGATCTGCTGCTGTTCATTATGATATGGATAAAGTTCGAAATTTTCATCAGATATAGTAACTGAAAAATGACCAACAATATTTCTTTAGGCTGGAACCTAAAGAGCATTGTTTTCTTCTTTTAAATATAGTTTTAAAACTGGTAGTGAATTATTCTTTCCATATGAGCACCAAGCATTTTTCTCAACCAATGGCCAGTCAGTCGGTTGCTGGTTTCAGTGAACTGTTAGAAGTCTTGCTGCCGTGAGAAAATATGGCGCAGGAGTGACTGGTCCCTTTCGTTTCTACATAAATCATCTTGCCTTAATACTGATTAAACACCAAAACTGAGAACAAGGAAAGAAATAATAATCAAAACTATTCAGTATCTATGCAGAGCAGAAGTTGGCACATCATTATTGATTAGCAAAGTTGATTAGCTCTGGAAAAACATGAATTTTAGTGATTAGTAAATTTGGTGGAGTATCTCTATTCTGGTTTTATAAGAAAAGCATTTATAAGTGACACTATCTAGGCACCTCAGGTTTTATGCTTGAAAAGCAGCTCGTCAATTAAGCGTGTAAATGAAATATGCCAGGCACCACATGCGACTACACTGCTATACAATGTCAGGTGTAAATTTGAGTGTGTTATTCTAAAAATAGAGGAGTGCATAAATTAAACATTGGTGGTAATTGGACAAGCGCATTATTCTAAAAATGCGTAATTCAAACATGCGTAAAACATGAAGTGCCTGTATTTCTAAATAACGTATTCGATGTGCAAACGTTGGAAGAATATTTATTTATGGCAAAGTTCAATGTATATGAATTGTGATCTTATGTTCATATTTCAATATAATATCTTGCTTCTAAGTTCAACTCGTGTATATTTATCAAATAATGATTTTGCATTGTTCAATTACGAATGGCAATGTTTGGCGATTCGGTAGCTCGTGACAAAGACAATTGGCAGATTTGCTTTACATCTCTGAACATGGCAACAATTTCTGAAAAAGTAGAAAGTTGATCAAATTTTATTTGATTTATTCATTGGATATTGTTAACAAATATTTGGATTGTTTATCTTCTCATTCATTATGTTCAACATTGAATCATATATTTTAGAAGGTACAGCATGCATATCTTAAGAGTTATTGGTAACTGAAGTATTAAAAAAGGACAGTGATCTGGAAACAGGGTATTTTGCTGCAGATCTTAGCGTTTGGTGATTTCCTACTGTGCTGTTATGTGCCTTTTTATTTAATATTTATTGTTAGTCAGTAAAATGCTTTTCTCTGAGCACATCATTCTGCTGTGATTTCTAACTTAAATTTCTTTGACGGGTTTGAATAAATCAATTTTTTCTAACAATGGTCATTTTTTTTTTGGATATGTTCCTAATCATTTGGTAAAGTTTGAAAATAATAGGTTTTGGAAATAATGCTCTATTTACCTTTTCTTGAAGATTTTCTCAAGCTTCTGCTTTCAATAAGTCTTGGATGATAACAGCCAACTGGCCAATGCTAGACTGTATGACCCCTGAATTGTGTCAGTGGCTTTCAGGATAAAAGGAATACTAAAGTCAATTATATACACAGGTTGTGGTATTGATAGGGATAGCCAAAATTATGGTCTGATGCTCGAACGACTTTGACTTGCATATGTTGGTGATATGAAATACGATTAATCAGGCCTTGTTACAAGAACTCACTGTAAATGAAGAAAAGTGTTTTTTTTAGTTTAAAAAAAAAATTAAACTAGTTTTTTAAACTAAAAAAAACTAAATCACAATTCTTCAATTTTAGTGGTTTCATGGTCGGTTTTGTTTAAAATCCTTTGACATCTCTAAATGAAATTACAGTAGGTAACTGGACATCAATGAACTAACCTTGGGTGACATCTGTTGGAATATAGGATTTTTGGGGGGTGGTTTTCCAAAGAGTTGACACTTAATTATTTTTGATGGAATTTTCAAAAACAAAATGTAACTTAACAGTCAGTTACAATGCACTTGTTGTAAGATGACACACTTGTTTCAGTACATGCAGAAGCAAGGAACTGCAGATGCTACTTTACCAAGGAATGATACAAAATGCTGGAGTAACTCAGTGGTCAGGTAGCATCCCTGGAGAACATGGATAGTGATCTTTTGGGTCTAGACCCTTCTTCAGACATGGTTGGTACATGGTCACCCAGCCAGATTGGATGGATGCTGCCAATTTGGTGATCTTCCTCACAACTCTTCACAACCTCACAACCAGAATATCAATGTGAAGCAAGATGTGGGTCACCTCAGACTGTTCCTCGCCATTGTGTGTCCTTCGGCTCAACTGCTTTCCTTGATCGGGTCCATGTCACATCTGAGATTATCATTGTGTATTACAACAATCTGGAAACTACATTGTCAATGTTTCCTGCATAAAGTAACTGTTAATCTGCATGATTTAACAGCTGCTGTATTTCAAATCTGACCTGTTGGTACATTTCCTGAGCATCCAAATTAGTTAATGTGAATATAATTTATTGAGGACATCTCAACACTCATCTGATGCATCATTGGTCGAATCCTTTAACTTTGTTATTTAGTTAACAGATTCCCAATTTGGGCTGAACTTGCTATTTCGTTTACGCTGTGTAAATTGTTTCCATGTAGATTCTTGTGAACTTTGTGTCCATCCCTTGTACCCATGTATAATTATGGAGGAGTAAGGAACCTCTGCGTTGGGTCATTCTGCCTTGTACGAATGAATAGCAGTTATTTGTTTACCAGGATGTGATGTTAGTTAAACATTGTTACATTGCTAAAATATATGCCTAAAAACTGATGGCTACTCTAACCTATCATTCCTTTTCCTTATTAATCACTGTGTGGACTAATTCACTGTGTAAATAGATTTTGTTCATTGGCTAGTTACTGCGCTGGGAGTTATTCTGCATATTTCAAGGATTGTGAAATTCTCCCTTTTTGGTAAGACATTTTACCCTAAAAAAAAATATTATGTCTGACTGAACTACGGAAATTCAACAGCTTCCTATAAGATCTTTGCATCAGTATTTAAAAATCATACGCAATATTTAATAATGGGAATAAAAATAATTTTCCATTTCCTGTTTTTACTAAGCGCAAGGGTTATGTTAAGGCACATTAAGGGTTATATTTTTGCTTGGGTATAACATTTTCTGCAATTTTGCTGCATGTATTTATAAATGGCTGAGTGGGTAAGCTTTGTTTTTATGTTGGCTCATGTATCTGGATGAAGCAATGAATGAAACCACAGGAAAGACCCCAATGACTTTAACAATCTGAATGGTTTATGCGGACTTCTGTGCTTTTCACATTTAGCAAAGTTTGAGTGATGGATTTAACTTCCATAGTGAAGTTGAATCATTCTTTTGCTTTCTGTTACAGGACAGTATATACGTTTAATCAGGAATCATTTGTGCAAAATCATAGTCGAAGAACTGTAATTTCAACAAGAACTCTCGGCAGAGTGTGGATTTGTGAAGAGAAATGATGCAAGGGGCCTTGTCATGGCTCATCCCAAGCAGACAAGCTCTCAGATTTACAGGCTGCTCCAAGCAACGCATTCGGAGATGAAAGATGAACTTTGGTCTATCTGAAATCAACTTGTTGGGTGACCCAGCAGAGCGAGATGTCCTTCAGGCAATGTTGTCGACTGGCCCACTGAAGCTTGGTGCAGCCAACGCTGAAACTCTATCTGGGATGACAACTGACCAGCTTCCTTCTGATGTTGGACATTGAGTCCAGTGGTGACACACCTCAAACAATGGAAGGATATCACTCCAGGGGGCCACATGAATGCCAAGGGTAGTTTGTCTAAATATGGGTGTGAACACTACTGTGTATCTCACTATTTAACGTATGGACACGGAGGATGTGTGGAGAGATTTTGCACAATTTTTGTTTTGCGTATATTTTTTAAATTGTGAATTAAAGCTCATTTTGGGAAACAAAAATGCAGTACACAGAACAACATAGCAGAGGGACAGGGCCATGGTGAAGTCTTCCCCTACCTTTGCGTCCGTAAATTAGTGCAGGTCGAGAGAGTGCTTTATTGTCACAAGTCCCAGATAGAACAATGTAATACTTATTTGCAGCAGCACGACACAATATGCATAATACGGATTAAACAACTAACCAGTAGAAACAAAAGTACGCTTTAATGAAAGGTATTTGGTCTGAAATGTTCGCTCTCTCTCTCTCTCTCTCTCTCTAGATGGTCAGAGATGGTCTAAAGATCCTATATAGCAATCCTATTTATTACTGGCTATAGGATCTTTGATCCTGGCCGTTGCATGTCTTTGCATTAGTCTCGATTTGAAGCCTCCTTTCCCCCCAGAACTGTGGAAAGGGGGACTTCCCGTCGCTTGGTTGAGGCTGTGGGGGAAAGTTTGTGATGTTGCACTGGGCGATGGCGCCGCGCTTCTCTTGCTTCGTTGCTGAACGCCGGCCCAGGTATGGAACCCCGCCGATGGATACATTGTGGCCGCAACTGTTTCACCGTTCCAATAGCTGCCGGCTGCCTGTCTCACGCAAGGTCCGGCGTGTGGGGAGCGTCCAGGAAAACAAAGCAACTTAAACCCGTCTTGTGTGCAGGAAAAGAACTGAATGATGCTGCTGGTTTACACCAAAGATCATAGAGGAGCTCTTCAGTCTGAAGAAGGGTCTCGACCCGAAACGTCGCCTATCTCCTTCGCTCCTTAGATGCTTTGAAGCTTTTTGTGTACCCCCAGCTCCTCTATAATCTTTGGTTTACACCGAAGATAGCATTCTGTGTCTGCACCCTTTTCTTCTCTCCAGAGGTGCTGCCTGTCCCGCATTTTTGTGTCTATTTGAGTGCAATTGAACACTTGTTGAAAGCAAATTCTCCTCCATTCAGGCTTGGTAGAGAAGGGTCAGATTAAAACAGGTTATAATTGCTAAAAATGCAACCAGACTGGATAACCAGTTTGTGTTGCATTTATTACTTACCAGTTTTGCAATGTGCTTGTTCCTCCTGTGTAAACAGTGGATAATTCGAATACTCACATGTTGAGAAGGATTTTTTTTTAGAATTTGTAACAATCAAGTTAGGTGTCAACCACCCAAAGAGACTGAAGTCTATCAAGTGGTTGGCTGAACTTTACAGGACGGAAAAGCATCAAGACAAGATGGCCTGTCTGAGAGAGCTGATCCGTAGCAAGTTTAGGGTGAGGGAATGGGAGATTGAAAAATGTTGCCTTTTCTAATCAAAACACAAAATTCCGGGGGAACTCAGCAGGTCAGGCAGCATCTGTGGAGGGGATTGATAGGGGATCATTGAGGTTGGGTCCCTTCAGAATGATTACCTACCTACGTAGCTAAAACTAAATAGCAGATTAAACATCAAACAGGTGTATAAGTAGCAGTAGAGTTGCTGCCTTACAATGCCGGAGATCCGGGCTCAATCCAGTTATCTGTACGGAGTATGTACGTTCTCCTTGTGACTGCGTGGGTTTTCTCTGGGTGCTCTGGCTTCCTCCAATACTCCAAAGACATACAGATTTTGTAGGTTAACCGGCTACGGTTAGATTGTAAATTGTCCCTAGAGTGTAGGGTAGTGTTAGTGTACAGGGATCGCTAGTAGGCACGGACTCGGTGGGCCAAAGGGCCAGTTTCTGCGTTGCATCTCAAAAGACTAAAGTGCTCTTTCTTCCAGTCCAAGAAACATTTGTGCGGCACAATGGTGCAGCTGGTGTAACTGCTGCCTCACAGCACCAAAAACCAGCATTCGATCCTGACCTCGGAATGCTCTCTGGGTGGAGTTTGCATGTTCTCCCTGCAACGGGGTGGGCTTCCTCTGGGTGTTGCGGTTTTCTTCCACATCACAAAAACATGTGGGTTTGTAGGTTAATTGGCCTCTGTAAAATTGCCACTAGTGTGTAGGGAATGGATGTGAAAGTGGGATAACAACCAGTGTGACCGAGTGATCGATGGTCGGTGTGGGCTGAAGGACATGTGTCCATACTGTATCTCAACTGAACTAATCAGAAACAAATGTACTGTTGAATGAGATTACTTCAATCTGAAATGTTCTCTCTTTCTTTCTCTGAAGATGGTGTCTGACATGGTGAGTATTTCTAACACTTTTGTTTTTAATTCAAATTTCCAAAATCTGCGATTTTTAAAATAAATTTTAAATACTAACTTTAAAGCTTGTTTCTAACTGGAGTACACATATCTTCTATTTCATGCATCTTAACCCTACTCAAATCCAAACATAAAATACTGATGGGTGGTGACTGTTCAAGGTGTAGAAACAAGGAACTGCAGATGCTGGTTAATATACATGATGACACAAAGTGCTGGAGTAACACAGCAGGTCAGGCAGAATCCCTGGAGAACATGGATAGGTGATGTTTTGCATCTGAAGCAGGGTCCCGACCCAAAACGTCACCCATCCATGTTCTCTAGAGATGCTACCTGACCTGCTGAGTTACTCCAGCACTTTGTGTGCTTTTATATAATGACCAGTGGTCAGTCAATCAGTTGACTTTTATTCTTAGATGGACACAAGTGCTGGAGTAACTCAGTGGGTCAGGCACCATCTTTGGAGAGAAAGGACAGGTGACGTTTCGGGTCAGGACCTTTCTTCAGTCATACGTTCCGATCAGAAATGCCACCCATCCTTTTTCTTCAGAGATGCTGCCTGACCCACTGAGTTACGCCAGCACTTTGCGTCTATCTTCGGAATAAACCAGCATCTGCAGTTCCTTCCTACACATGACATTTGTCCTATCCTGGTATAGAAAAACTGAAACAAGTAGTTCCAAATTTTCTTTTGAACTTTAAAAACCAAACTGGGCAAAAACCTTGATGCTCGTTCCTGATTTATGTCGATTAAGAATTTATTTTTTTTGTGCTTGGTGATGTCATACACCAAACTGGTTCATGTAATGATATTTTTGAAATGCATGTATTGGATATTTTTTGTTTTCTGTTTATGACGATGTGTGATTTGTGTAAAATTTTGGGGAGGGGACAGGACAGTGTGAAAGCTTTCAATTTGCAACTCGTGTAAAGTCTAAAATTAATGTTCCAGTTTATAACTACATGCAATAACTTGTGACGTTATTTTTTGTTCTCGTTTTGGTGTGTGGTAACCTGCTGTAGTAAAAGATTAATGATCGAGCTGGAAAGAGCGCAGAGAAGATTTACAAGGATGTGCCAGGACTTGAGGGCCTGAGCTATGGGGAGAAGTTCGGCAAGCTAGGACTTTACTCCTTGGAGTGCAGGAGGATGAGGGGTGATCTTAGAGAGGTGTATAAATCATGAAGTAGATAGAGTAAATGCACAGAGTCTTTTACCCAGAGTAGGGGAATCAAGAAGCAGAGGACATAGGTTTAAGGTGAGAGGGGAAACATTTAATAGGAACCAGAGGGACAACTTTTTCAACGAGAGGGTGGTGGGTAAATTGAACAAACTGGCAGAGGAGGTAGTTGAGGCAGGTACTATAACAAAATTTAAAAGACATTTGGCTAAACACGGACTGATGGGACTAGTGTAGATGAGCTTACCTGGCAGGGGAGAAACAGTGATCAAAATAAAAGACATTTGGACAGGTACATGAATAAAACATATTGGCTAAACACGGACCGATGGGACTAGTGTAGATGAGACATCTTGGACAGCATGGGAAAGCTGGGCTAAAGGGCCTGTTTCCATGCTGTATGACTCTATAATTCCAATCAAATTGCTGCAGATTTATTGAGGTCGTGTTCAGACCATCAGAAAGAGATTCTCTGTGTCCAGAATCAGAGGGTTCCGACTGCAAAAGAAAACCTTGCCGAGGAAGGATAGAATCAATGCAACAAACCTGATTGTTTGTTGACTGTAAGACAGTGATGGTTTTGTACGACAATGTGTTAAAGGGCCTGTCCCACTTTCCCGAGTTACTCACGAATTCGCCCGAGTTTTCCCCTTGATTCAAACGCGGAGAATGTCCGTAGCAAGTCCTTAGGAGGCCGTAGGAGTCCGTAGATATTTCGTAGCGGCTCGTTATGCCAGCCGTAGGTACTCGGGGCATCAGGTAAGTCGGGACGGTTTTTCCAGCATGACAAAAAAGCCCATTAGTAAAAAGATAGTCGGGAGGAGGAGTCTGTAGATCACAAAAATCTTGATTTTTTTTTAAGGTCCTTTCAA
The DNA here is from genome assembly GCA_035221665.1 of Okamejei kenojei. Classification (NCBI taxonomy): domain Eukaryota; kingdom Metazoa; phylum Chordata; class Chondrichthyes; order Rajiformes; family Rajidae; genus Okamejei; species Okamejei kenojei. The sequence continues at coordinate 48,332,561 of CM069146.1, forward strand.
CTCGGCAGAGGACTCGGGAAAGTGGGACAGGCCCTTTAAATTCAGTTCGGCCTAGTTTTTATCCAGGGAATTTGACCATGATCATTACTTACAGAATTCAATTTCCAGATAAAATTTGCCAGCACGCTTGGAAGTACTAAAGCCAATCTGAATTAATACTGCTATAATTTAATGGTTCAATATAAACCATTTTATTTTAAAGCATTTTATTTTACTACGAAAACTATTCTGCAAGGTATGGAGCACCTTCATATAAAAGTGAATATGTTGTTGTGTTGGATTTAACAATATAATAACATGATTATTTTGCATAAAATAATGTATTGTTAGGTATATAATAAAAATGATGGATGTACCGATTTTAGTCAAATAATGAAATGAAATATCGAATGCTTTAGCCTGTTGAAAAGGGAAAGTAAGACTGACAAGCGTAAATGGATGGAAGACCATGAAGTAATTCAAAATGAATTTGGATTTTTACATAGGTAAGTGGAGAAAATATTATGTCGTGAAAGTTGAATTCGGGGTGGTGAACTTCATCTGTTAAGAGTTTTAAGTTTAGTTTTTTTTTAGTTTAGTTTAGAGATACAGCGTGGAAACAGGCCCTTCACCTCACCGAGTCCCCAGTGACCTACCCTAAACACACCAGGGACAATTTACATTGAAACCAAGCCAATTGACCTACAAACATGTACGTCTTTGGAGTGTGGGAGAAAACCCAAGATCTCGGAGAAAACCTGCGCAGTCACGGGGAGAACGTACAAACTCCGTACAGACAAGCACCCGTCGCCAGGATCGAACCCGGGTCTCTGGCGCTGTAAAGCTGCAACACTACACGCTGCGCCGCCCCAAAGTGGGAGAAGAATATGATACAGCTGCAGGCACAGGAGACAAGGTTGCTTTGTGATCTTCAGCTTACAAAGTCCCTCGTTTCCATTCAGAATGATCTGGCCTCTGGCCCAAGATCTGATAATTTATGGTCATCTTACTGTGTCTCCCCATGTGTTCGCCTTGATACTCGTACCCGCGCTGGGAGCTATAAACTACAATGTGTGCAGCAGTGGTAACATTTGGAGCCGTACTTTGTAGTAATTGATTAATACATCAGGGACAGATGTGCAGTCACTTGCTTTGTTCCAGGATTTGCATCCCATGTAGGTCATGGAGATATTAAGTCGATTATTACCTCGAGATGGTTAAGCACAGGTTCGAGTGAGGCAGATGTCTGTTAATCTCTTTTCATTATTTCTATGTCTCATTTTTAAAGATCAGATTAAATTACAATCTGTGACAGCGATTCCATTTACTACGAGAGAGAAAACCGTATCAGTGAACTATATTTTAGTGTCGGTATTTGCATTGAAGTTTTGGAGCACTTTTTCACAATTAAAATCTGTGGCATCAAAGTTGTTTTCCTTGTTTTAGTTTTAGAGATACAGAGTGGAGATACACATTAACACTTTCCGACACACACTGTGGACCCGGATCTCTGGTGCTGTAAGGCAGCAGCTCTGCTGCCCTTCCCTTGTCTTCAAGAAACTTGTTTATTCCAATGCTTAGATCATTCTCTGTTGTGAAGCAACTCGTGACAATCTATTAGACGTTTATATTTTTCTCTCATAGGTCTACCATCACAATATTAATGCTACTTCAGTTTGTAATGGAGCCTGCTGGAGGCTTTGGACTGGAAGACCAAAGCGTCGTGGATAGTGCCAACGAAACGCCTTTGTACAGTAACATCCGACTGCCCGATGAACATATTCCGTACTTTCTACACAATAATATGCATATAGCTGTTACTTGTGAGAAAGATTCCCTCTGCCCATTTAAGGTAGGTTTAAGCTTTGCACATTTTGATTTGCAGATAGCCAGTGCAATGTTTTTAAAACTTTTATAAGTTCTCTTCGAGCATCCAATATATTAATTGCATTAGAGGGCAGAGGTTTCAGGTGAAATGGGAAAGATTTTGTAGGAAATGAGGGGTTCCATACAAAGGGTGTATGGATCGAGCTGCCAGAGGAGGTAGTTGAGGCAGGGACTATCGCAACGTTTAAGAAGCAAGTACATGTATAGGATGGGTTTAGAGGAATATGGGCCAAACGCAAGGAAGTTGGACATTGCTATCACTACGTACTGACACTAAACTGCATTTCGTTGTACCCATACTTGTATCTGTGCAATGACATTAAATTTGAATTGAATTGAATTGAATTGAATTTGAATTTAGTGTAGGTGGGTCAGTGTGGGCAAGTTGAGGGGTGAAGGGCCTGTTTCCACGTTGTAAGACTATGATTAAGGAACAATGGAATATGGGTTCATAGTCATAATCCTTTTGCCATTGTCTGTCATGTTTGTTTTTTTAGGCCATTTAAAAAAAAAAAAAAAATTACTTTACATTAACTCACGACAAACATTGAAACATGCACAAAGATACCGGCATATGTCGTCATTTGAAAGCATTATGAAGCACTGTGCATACTACAGATACAGATGTCTGGTTTTGTACTTGTTTAGTTTTTTTTAGTTTAGTTTATTGTCACATGTATGGAGATACAGCCAAAAGCTTACTTTTCCATGCTATACAGCGAAAGCTGGAAAGACGATGCATGATGACAATCATGCGGGCCCACAGTGTATAGATACAGGATACAGGGAATAATTAATAGTGCAAGATAAAGTCCGATTAAAGTTAGTCTGAGGGTCTCCAATGAGGCAGATAGCTCAGGAATGCTCTCCAGTTGTTGATACGATGGTTCATTTGCCTGATAACAGCTGGGAAGGAACTGTCCCTGATTCTGGAGGTGTGCATTTTCACACTTCTATACCTCTTGTGTGATGGGAGAGGGGAGAAGAAGGAGTGACCGGGGTGAGACTAGCTTGACTATGCTGGTGGCCATGCCGAGGCAGATTGAAGTGTAAATGGAGTCAATGGATGGGAGGTTGATTTGTGTGATGGTCTGGGCTGCGTCCACAATTCTCTGCAATTTCTGTCGGTCATATTTGGGGCTATGTGCAAATCAAGTAGAAATGTTAGTATTTTATCCACTGTGATGTGGTTTTCCAGCATTTACATCAAGATAAGATTCCTGATTTTAATTATATAAGAACATTTGTTTTAGTTTAGTTGAGAGATACAGCACCGCAACAGGCCCTTCGGCCCACCAGGTCCGCGCCGACCAGCGATCATCGCACACTAACACTATCCTACATTCTAGGGACAATTTACAATTTTACCAATTAACCTACAAACCTGTACGTCTTTGTGGAGTGTGGGAGGAGACTGGAGATCCCGGAGAAAACCCACACTGGTTGCAGGGAGAACGTGCAGACAAGTAGTCAGGATCGAACTCGGGTCTCTGGCATGTGCCACCGTGCCACCCTTGTTTTGGTTTCATGACAAGTTATTTAAATCTTTAGGCCTAGACATGCTTACCGAGATTAGCTCCAACTGGGTATAAAGGAGGGACCGAATGGCCTAATTCTGCTTCTATATCTTATGGTCGTAACCAAGCTTCATTGGTACCCATCCAAAGTCTAACCATTGGCTCTCTCCACCACTGGTACAGGATGTACCATCCACAAAATACACTGCATTTGCTCAATTAATGTTTAATGTATTATTTTGAAAAGTACAAAAATCCGATAACAGAGTTGATGAATCATGAAGAATCTGTGAGTTTACAAGTGGATTTGGAAAGCCAGTTTGTAGACGGATGGTCGATGCCTTAAATTTGAAGAATGGTCCTTTGAGCCACTGATTCCCGTGACATTTATTGCCCTGATTGCTCTGATGCAATTCCTTCAGGAGATGAATTCTGTCATTGATACCATTCAATGTATTTAACGTGCTGTGGCAAAGTTTAGCTAAATTTAGCCGTGATCCAGAAGGCAATTGAACAAAGCTTAAAATGGATTGGCTGACAGATAATTCCTGTCATTCCAATCAATCTTAACTGCTAGCCTTGCAGCACTTTTAATGGAAGATATGGAAGAAGATGGAGTTATCATTTAAAACAAAAAATGGTTTTCTCCTCAAAGGTCCTTGGGTTGACAATGTCTTATAGAACCACTAATGAGAAACAGTATTGAGAATCATCGTCCTAATTAAGTTTTTCTCTTGAAGTCCAAGGAGTACGATTTCAAATCAATGGTAATAAACATAGAAGCAATCCGTTTGAGAGAAATTAATTTTGGACAATAAACATATTTGTCACCGAAGACACAAAATGCTGGAGTCATTAAGTGGGTCAGGCAGCATTACTGGAGAAAAGGAGTAGGCAATTGGCCGATGTAAAATTGTAAATTGTCCCTATTTTGTAGTGCAGTGCCAGTGAACGGGACGATGGTTTGTCAGCATGGACTCGGTGGGCTGTTTCCGTGCTGTTATCTCTAAAGTCCAAACTAAGAATAAAGATGGACATTTTAGAAGGAATAAGAGCATGTTTAAATTCGTTTCCAGTACATTTTACCAGGTTTAACCATTTTGATCCTCTGTTGACACGAAGCATGGCTGTCATTTTTCTTTAACTGTGCATAAAGAATAAGCGGTCAGTAATTGGGGTGAAAGGTTAAATAAGACGTGAAGCTAATTCTGCTTTTGCTGCAGAAGTACTTGAGAGAGCTGGATTCCTGCTGGGGCTATGAAAAGAATTGCAAGCCTGAATACAGATTCAGCTACCCAGTGTGCACTGAAGCCACATCAGGATGGTAAGACCCTCATCAAAGGTAATGAAGAGAACGGTATATGAATTGGGAGTTATATCACATTTGAGTGTAGAATTTGATGTGTCTCGTATTTGTTGACTTGAGGGCCTGTCCCACTTGGCGATTTTTTTTGGGCGACTGCCGGCATCATTGACCGGCGTATCAGGTCACCGAAAAATTTGCGGAGTGATGACGTTTGACGCGCGGTGTTTTTTTCAAGTGTCGCAACATTTTTCTTGTCGCCGCTGGATTTTGAAATGCTCAAAATCTTTTGGCGACACTGATATAACGCCGGCAGTCGCCGAAAAAATTGCCAAGTGGGACAGGCCCTTTGTGCAACTGACACATTTATAATGAGTTAAATTTCAAACCTGATTATCCCTTGAAGCTTAGTTTAGTGTAGAGATGCAGTGCGGAAACAGGCCCTTCGGCTCACTGAGTCCGCGCCGACTAGTGATCCCTGCACATTAACGCTATTCTATATACACTGGGGACAATTTACAATGATACCAAGCCTATTAACGTACAAACCTGTACGTCTTTGGAGTGTAGGAGAAAAGAGGAGATCCCGGAGAAAACCCACATTGGTCACGGGGAGAACGTACAAACTCCACACAGACAGCACCCGGAGTCATGATTGAACCCAGTTCTCTGGCGCTGTAAGGCAGCAACTCTACCGCTGCAGCACCGTATGGTTTGAGGTATCAGGAATAATCACCAAAAACAAGGTTTAGCAAGATCAGGGGCTTAATTTTAAGGCTCTACACTAAAACTTGGTCTTTTACAGTAATCATTTGTTGTGTTTGTATTTAATAGATTGTCCACAATTTTTTAGAAATCTTTGGCTTAATAGAGAATGCTAGCAAAGTATGTACTGAAAGTTTGAAGTTATTGAACACTAAGGGGCAGAAAACGCTGGTGGGTGTTGTGTACAGGCCACCTAACAGTAGCAGAGAAGTTGGGATGGTATCAAACAGGAAATTAGAAATGCGTGCGACAAAGGCAAAACAGTTATAATGGTGACTTCAATCTACATTAGATTGGGTTAATCAAATTGGCAGGGGTGCTGAGGAAGAGGATTTTTTGGAATGTATGCGGGATTATCTAAATCAACATGTACAGGAACGAGAGAGCAGGCTATTTTAGACTGGAATGAGGAAGGGGTAATTAGCCGTCTTGTTGTACGTGCCCCCTTGGGCAAGAGTGACCATAATATGGTTGAGTTCTTCATTAGGATGGGAGTGACATTGTTAAACTTAAAGAAAGGTAACTTTGAGGGTATGAGACGTGAATTGGCCAAGATTGACTGGCAATTAATTCTAAAAGGGTTGACGGTGGATATACAATGGAAGACATTTAAAGACTGCATGGATGAACTACAAAATTGTTCATCCCAGTTTGGCAAAAGAATAAATCGGGGAAGGTAGTGCATCCGTGGATAACAAGGGAAATCAGGGATAGTATCAAAGCAAAGGATGATGCGTACAAAGTAGCCAGAAAAAGCACATACCAGAGGACTGGGAGAAATTCAGAGACAGCAGAGGAGGACAAAGGGCTTAATTAGGAAAGGAAAAATAGATTATGAAAGAAAACTGGCAGGGAACATAAAAACTGACTGCAAAAGTTTTTATAGATATGTGAAGAGAAAGAGGTTAGTTAAAACAAATGTAGGTCCCTTGCAGTCAGAAACAGGTGAGTTGATCATGGGGAACAAGGATATGGCGGACCAATTGAATAACTACTTTGTTCCGTCTTCACTAAGGTAAATAATCTGCCTGAAATAGCAGGGGACTGTGGGTCAAAGGAGGAATTGAGTGAAATCCAGGTCAGTCGGGAAGTGGTGTTGGGTAAATTGAATAGATTAAAGGCCGATAAATCCCCAGGGCCAGATAGGCTGCATCCCAGAGTACTTAAGGAAGTAGCTCAGGAAATAGTGGATGCATTAGTGATAATCTTTTAAAACTCTTTAGATTCTGGAGTAGTTCTTTTTAAGAAGGGAGGGAAAGAGAAAACGGGGAATTACAGACCAGTTTGTCTAACTTCGGTAGGGGGGAAACTACTAGAGTCAGTTATTAAAGATGGGATAGCAGCACATTTGGAAAGTGGTGAAATCATTGGACAAAGTCAGCATGGATTTACAAAAGGTAAATCTGTCTGACGAATCTTGTGGAATTTTTCGCTAGTAGCGTGGATAAGGGAGAACCAGTGGATGTGGTATATCTGGACTTCCAGAAGGCTTTCGACAAGGTCCCACATAAGAGATTAGTATACAAACTTAAAGCATACGGTATTAGGGTTCAGTATTGATGTGGATAGAGAACTGGCTGGCAAACAGGAAGCAAAGAGTAGGAGTAAACGGGTCCTTTTCTCAATGGCAGGCAGTAACTCCGCAGGGCTCAGTGCTGGGACCCCAGCTATTTACAATATATCCAGCCTGCAAATGTGGTTCTGTGTTATAATGTAGGTGGCACAAATAGTACTTGGATGGCTGGCCTTGTTCCTCACAGCTTAAGGATAAGGGGGAAATCCTTGACCGAGATGAGAAAGACTTTCTTCACACAGAGAGTGGTGAGTCTCTGGAACTCTCTGCCACAGCATTTATGCAGGTTGAGTGGATGATCAGCCATGATCATATTGAATGGCGGTGCAGGCTCGAAGGGCTGAATGGCCTACTCCTGCACCTAATTTCTAGTTATTGAATAAATCATTTTAATAAATCACATATCCAAACTATAAACTGCAGCTTTAAAAACAAATGTTGTCTGTTGTAACCCCTTAATTGGAACTTCACATTATTCTGTTGTAATAAATGATTTGTGCAATGTAATTAAGCGTTGTAATTACTTTGAATGCAATTAATTTGTGCTTGGTTTCTTACGAGATTTGTTGCTTTCAGTGCAAGTGCTTGCCATGATGCATCATAAAGGTGATTCACCACAGCACTGCAGCGCCGCAGCTACTAGAGCTGCTGCCTCACAACTCAAGTGATCTGCATTCAACCCTAACCTGCTGTGGTTCGTGTTAAAAAGGAATACTTGGAACTTTGTTGGCGCCCTTTGTGTGGTGACTCTTTGCATACCTTGTGTATGCAAAACAAAGAATTTCACTGTGCCTTGTCACATGTGACAATAAAGTATCATTCATTCATTCATTCAGCTCCTGTGCTGTCGGTGTGGCGTTTGCATGTTCTCCCTTTGAGCCCATGTGTTTCCTCTGGGTCCACCAACTGTCTCCCAGATCCCAAAGACGTGCATATTGGGGGTTAATCAGCCACTGTGTTTAGGTGAATGGTAGAATCAGCGGGGAGTTGATGGAATAGGTTACGCCAAAACATAGGCTGGCTTTGTGTACTGGCATAGCCTCGAAGGGCTGAAATTGCCTCCGATGTCAACAGGAAATATATTAGTCGATGTAATTTCTCTATTAGATCAGCTATCAGCTTCAGTTGAAGTACATGACAAAACCAACATTTTTAAGTATCCTTTTAAGTATCCTTTGATAAGTACAGGTGTCAGGAGTTAGGGTGGAAAAGGCAGGAGAATGGGGTTACGAGGGAGAGATAGATCAGCCATGATTGAATGGCGGAGTAGACTTGATGGGCCGAATGGCCTAATCCTTCTCATATTACATGACTATATGACCATAGGTAGGGGCTGCACAGTGGCGCACAGGTGGAGTTGCTGCCTTATAACGCCAGAGACCCGGGTTTGATCCTAACTATGGGTGCCTGTCTGTACAGTGTTTGTACGTTCTGTGCATGTCTGCTTGGGTTTTCTCCGGGTGCTCCAGTTTCCTCCCACACTCCAAAGATGCACAGGTTTGTAGGTTAATTGGCTTTAGTAAAAATTGTAAATTGTCCTTAGTGCATAGGATAGTGTTAGTGTAGGGGGATCGCTGGGCGGCTCAGACTCGGTGGGCCGAAGGGCCTGTTTCCGCACTGTATCTAAACTAAATTAAACTAAACTGTGGTAGGAAACCGGAGCACCCAGAGAAAACCCACACAGTCACAGGAAGAATGTAGAACTACATACAGATAGCACCCGTAGTCAGGATCGATCCCGGGCCTCTGGCGCTGTAAGGCAGCTACTCTACCACTGCGCCGATCAAATTTGATGTGAACCTTTCAAGCATCATTCATTCCCTTGTTTGGCTGAGGTTGTTCTTTTTTGTCTTGGCTGTTTTTCATGCTTTGTCCCTATTTGTGTCACTTTATTAACAGGTTTAATTAGCTTAATCTAATTCCTTTTCATTAAACACTAACCATTTCATCATGTTCAACGTTAATGGTAAGCCATTTATCCAGTCATGTTCTTTTCTGTATCCAGCAACTGTTGATGTACAGAGTGCAGCACAGTGTTGTATGACTACTTCTTGTTTTATAACTCCCTCAGTACGCCGTGTTCTTGCAGCCATTAAAACGTTCATGATTATTTGCTCTCATCACTCAACTTAAAATTCGCTGCTTTAAAATATTTTCTTTCAGGAAAAATGCAGCCCTTCAGAATCCAGGACAAGCTAATACATCACCTGGGGGCAGCACAGTGGCGCAGCAGGTAGAGTTGCTGATCCTGACCTCGGCTGCTGTCCGTGTGGAGTTTGCACGTTCTCCCTGTGACCGCGTGGGTCTCTCTGGGTGCTCCGGTTTCCTCCCACATCCCAAAGATGTGTGGGTTTGTAGGTTTTATATAAACTGCCCCCTAGTGTGCAGGGAGTGGAAGTAAAACTGGCTTTACATGGAACGCGTGTGAACGGCTGATCGATGGTCAGCATGGACTCAGTGGGCTGAAGGGTCTGGTTCCATTCTGTATCTCTGAACTCTAAACTCTGATCCGCCTTTACAGTTTGGTAAGGCTGCATTTGGAGCATTGCATTCACTTATGGTCACTCTTCTGTAGCAAGGGTGTAATGATACCGGAATGAATGCAGAGAGGATTTACGAAGATGCTGCCAGGACCCGAGGGCCATCGGGAGAGATTGGGGCGGGCTGACAAAGTTACAAAGCACGCCGGCAGCCCCCCCACCACCAACAGCCCCACCCACACTGGGCTCTCCATTGTTCTTCCCCTCCCCCCCCCTTCATGGCGGTTCCTCCACGTTCTCATCGACTGTCGACCGCGGGTCGACCCGCAAGGCATAGCCACCGCAAGGCGTCACCAACGCCGAGACCCCATCGTCGCGAGGCGTCACCGCTGCCGTCACCAAACTCTTATCAACTTTATTTAAGTAATTATTTATTTGAATCTATGATTTTATGACTTGCAATTTAGAGTACTGGCTAAGTCTCTAGACTTTAGAGCTACGACGCGGAAACAGGTCCTTCAGCCCACTGACCAGTGATCGCCCCGTACACTAGCACTATACCTGCACGCTAGGGACAATTTACAATTTTTACCAAAGCCAATTAACCTCCAAACCTGTATGTCTTTGGAGTGTGGGAGGAAACTGGAGCACCCGGAGGAAACTCGCCCTGTCACGGGGAGAACGTGCAAACTCCATACATACAGCACTCGTAGTCAGGATCAAGCTCGGGTCTCTGGCGCTGTAAGGCAGCAACTCTACCGCTGTGCCACTGTGCTGCCCTTAAGTCATACACCTGCACTTTCCATTTAGTATCCGTTGTCTAATAAGCCGAGTCATAGGAGCAGAATTAGGCCAACCGGCCCATCAAATCTACTCTAAAGATCTTAGTCGGACAGTAGTTAATCTGTGGAACTCATTGCCATAGTGGGCTGTGGAGGCCGTCAGTGGATATTTTGAAGGCAGAGATAGACAAATTCTTGATTTGAATGGGTGTCAAGGGTTATGGGGAGAAGGCAGGAAAATGGGATTAGGAGGCAGTGATCAGCAATGATTGAATGGAGACTCGATTGGTCGAAAGGCCTAATTCTACTCCTATAATTTATGAACTTGTAAAGATAATGACATTATATTTGACTCAAATACCGAGTGTTGGAGTAACTCAGCGGGTCAGACAGCATCTGTGGAGGAAATGGACATGTGATGTTTTGAGCCGGGACCCAAATTTGACGTTGATTTTCTTGCTTCCTGGTTACTTCTATGGTGCATATATTCCTTAATCTATTGCATCTGTGATATTTGAATCATTACTTTAATACATTTTGTAAGGAACTTAAACACGATAACGGTATTGAACACTGTTATGCCATATGGTTATCTGTTTGGAATACTTTCTCGTGGACTGAGATCTAAATTAATTTTGGTTACAATAATATGAGTTTTCAAAACAATGCACCTTGCTCATGAAAATTACTGAAACGCCTGGATAGGATAGATGTGGAGAGGATGTTTCCACTGATATGAGAGCCTAGAACCAGAGGGCACAACCTCAGGATAAAGGGATGTACCTTTGGAAAGGAGATGACGAGGAATTTTGAGGAATGAGGGTGTCGGGGATTATGGGGAGGAGGCAGGAGAATGGGGTTGAGAGGGAAAGATAGATCAGCTGTGATTGAATGGCGGAGTAAACTTAATGGGCCAAATGGCCTAATCCTGCTCCTATCACATGAATATTTTTAGTCGGTGGGTGGTAAATCTGTGGAATTCATTGCCGCAGACAGCCGTGGAGGCCAAGTTATTTGGGTATTTTTAAAACAGATTATCAGATTAGTAAGGGTGCCAAAGGTTGTGGGGAGAAGGCAGGAGAATGGGTTTGAGAGGGAAAGATAGATCAGCCATGATTGAATGGCAGAGTAGACTGGATGGGCCGAACGGCTTAATTCTGCTCCTATGACTTATGAAGTTGACATATTAGGCACCAGAAACTAAGTGGAAAGTGCAGACATGAGTATGTCGGTATTTGACGTGGGTCTCGAACCTACATAAATCCCAGCTTTAACATCATTGTTATTCAGGCGCAAATGATTTTGGCTGTGGTTTTGAGCAATTTGTAACATGACCAATAAATGAAAGAATGCGATACTAACCAGCGAGGGTTTCATTTTCTCTCTTGTGACAGGGCCAATACCGTAGAAGGAGCAGAGGAGATTTTCTGGAAGCAGGCCGATTTTGGTTATGTTAAAGAAATGCTTCTTGAGATGAAAACACTGTGTGAACCAGTCTCAGCAGTAAGATTTTGCAAACCACTTTTTGATTTATGCTGAATTAATCTTTCTCTTTTACATTGGCACAGAGTTTGTCCTACATGCCCCTTCAGTTAGTCCCATTTACCTGCGCTTGAACCTTTCCTGTCCATGTACTTATTGCCGAGACCAGTGGTTCAATGGTGCTTTATTTTCATGTGTGCATTGCACAGAGGGGGGCGGCATGGGTTCGATCCTGGCTACCGGTGCTGCCGTGTGTGTGCGTGGACACTGTCAGTATCACTCCCCCAACAATGGGCGGTAGAGTTGCTGCCTTACAGTGCCAGAAACCCAGGTTCAATCCTGGCTACGGGTGCTTGTCTGTACGGAGTTTGGAGTACACACTCCAAAGACGCACAGGTTTTTAGGTTAATTGGCTTGATAGAAACGTAAATTGTCCTTGGTGTGTGTAGGATAGTGTTAATGTGCGGGGATTGCTGGTCTGCGCGGACCTGGTGGGCCGAAGGGCCTGTTTTTGTGCTGTATCTCTAAACTGAAACTATCTTCTGCACTCTGTATCTTCCTCTTTGTACTATAGTACTTGAGATTTAACTAATTGCATCTATGTATGGTATATCCAGTCTGTTTGGATGGCATGCAAAACAAAGATTTTGACTGTACCTTGGTGTAGGTCACAATAATAAACCTAAACCTGTTTAAATATCTTTTAAATATCATTATTGTGACAGTCGAGAGAGTTTCATTGTCGTATACGCACCGAAACGGAAGAATGAAATTCTTGCTTGCAGCAGCAGCAAAATAGATTTGTGAACATAGTTACTCAATAGATAATATAATAAACAAGCAAAGAAAGAAGATAAATAAATGAAAAAATATATAATGCAAGAACAAAACAAAGGCCAAACAACCCAGGCAGTTTGTAGTTCAGGGTTTAGCTGGAGTTCGCAGTGTTCAATGGCCTGATGGTTGTTGGGAACAAGCTGCTCCTGTACCTGGACGTAATAATTTTCAGCTCCTGTACCTTTTTGTTGAAGGCAGGAGTTAAGTGAGAGCGTGGCCAGGGTGGTGTGGGTCTGTTGACGGTGCTGGCTGCCTTTTTGAGGTAGTGCCTCTTGTAGATCCCTTTAATGGTGGTGGTGGGGGAGGGGGGGGGGGTGATCAGTACCATGATCGACTAGGCAGCGTCCACCATTTTGTGTAATCTCAGTTCCTGGGTGTTCGAATTGCCAAACCAGGCCATAATGCAACCAGTCAATATGCTCTTCACTGTATTCCAGTCGAAGTTCATGACTTTCGACTTTATTCTTCTGCACTACTTCCAACTTAATGTCCAAATGTTATTTTGCTTTCAGTAAAAATGCTTATATTAGTGCCCTTTATTTCCTGATTTATGGTCCATAAACACGGCATAGTGAAAGTGGTAGTGTGTGGCATGGTGGCACAGCAGTAGAATTGCTGCCTTACAGTGCCAGAGACCCAGGTTCCATCTTGACTACGGTTGCTGTCTGTATGGAGTTTGTACATTCTCCCTGTGATGGCGTAGGTTTTCTCCGGGTGCACCGGTTTCCTCCCACACTCCAAACACGTGCAGGTTTGTAGGTTAATTGGCCTTCGGTAACTTGTAAAATTGTCCCTAGTGTGTAGGATAGCGTTAGTGTACAGGAAACACTGTTCGGCGAGGACTCGGTGGGCCAAAGGGCCTGTTTCCACACTGTATCTATCTGATTGCTTGCCCAGCCTGCTGATGCCTTCACTGTTGCAGGATGTCATATAACCCGCATGGTAGGTACCCAATTCCCAATTATACAGGAGAGCGAGAAACGTCATCGCAAAGCCTTTTTGAATAATTATGGCATGATTGCTTTGAAGTTACTGGTAAACATTAACCCATGGATATGCACAAACTGATGGAATAACTGAGAGCATCTGGCAGCATCTCTGGAGAAAAGGAATAGGTGATGTTTTAGGTTGATACCCTTCTTCAGGCCCGAAACGTCACCTATTCCATTTTCTTCAAAGATGCTGCCTGTCGCGCTTGTTGCTCCAGCATTTTGTGTCTATCCTCAGTGTAAACCAGCACCTGCAGTTCCTTCCTTATCATTACCCCTTCATTGATTACAAACCGTCCTCCATTACTTTTATTATGATTTCTACACAATGTTTTGATTTTGTTCAAATTTGACTTTTTTTTTCTTCCTGTATTTTTTTTTTTAGGGTGATTCATCGCTGGCGTGCACGCAATACACTCGTTATTGTAGAGCCACTAATCTCTACATTGATTTGAGAAACCCAAGAAGGAACACAGACAGGTCTCTGTCTTTATCTGCCTTGTTTGCAATAAACAGCAGACTTTTTTTCATGTGAATGCTTTTTCAGAACATACTTCACTCTGTTGCGTAACAAGTAGCAACTGTAAATTGTCCCTGGCGTGTGTATGATAGTGCTAGTGTACGGGGGTCGGCATGGATTCGGTGGGCCAAAAGGCCTGTTTCCGCTCTGTATCTCTAAACTTTAAAACTATAAACTAAAATCCTAAATGCACAGCGAATGTCTCATTGTCTAATGTTGTGTGCTCAATTGATAGCATAAGAGGCTTGAGGAGGGAGTCCAACTCTGTTCCTCTGTTCCCAACAGATACAAGGAGGATTTTCTTGAAGAGGGTGAAATTGGAGGCCGTTGTAAGTTGAACAAGAAGGCACTGGTGGCTGAGGGAGAACATAAGAGTCCTCTACAGTCCTGGTATGTACTCGTACGCTTTGTGCCATTGTGATTCATTGGGATACATATTGCGGGAGAATTATCATTCCTGTTTCAAGATGTTAGGGGAAAGCTACATCTTGTGGCTTCAAATCCCCAAGAAGGATTTAAGGTCGAGAGATACCCATCCATCTTCTGCACGTGGTTGCTCGTCACAGAAATAAGGGCAGCATTTTAATTTGATCTTTAACTTATGTTAAATACATGAACTTGCAAGGCTGATAGTCCACGCACTGTCTAGAGAATATTGTAACTCGTGCTTTAATAATTTCCCTTGCTGGTTGTTTTATTTATTTTTGTAGCTGTGGGTAGATTTACAAATTTTACCAATTCACTCTATTTACGTTGGTATTTCTATGCCTAAATGTAAACCCTTGTCTCAACTACTTTAAATTTCCATGTGCATTCCTCCCCCCCCCCCCTCCCCTCCCCCTTCCCCTTCCCCTCCCCTTCCCCTTCCCCCCCCCCTTCCCCTCCCCTCCCCCCCCCCTTCCCCCTTCCCCCCTTCCCCTCTCCCCCCCCCTTCCCCCTTCCCCCTTCCCCTTCCCCTTCCCCTCCCCTCCCCTTCCCCTCTCCCCCCCTTCCCCTCTCCCCCCTTCCCCTCTCCCCCCTTCCCCTCTCCCCCCTTCCCCTCTCCCCCCTTCCCCTCTCCCCCCTTCCCCTCTCCCCCCTTCCCCCTCTCCCCCTTCCCCTCTCCCCCCCTTCCCCTCTCCCCCCTTCCCCTCTCCCCCCTTCCCCTCTCCCCCCTTCCCCTCTCCCCCCTTCCCCTTCCCCTCCCCCCCTTCCCCTCTCCCCCCTTCCCCTCCCCCCTTCCCCTCTCCCCCCCCCTCTCCCCCCTTCCCCTCCCCCCTCCCCTCCCCTTCCCCTCCCCCCTTCCCCTCTCCCCCACCCCCCATCTCTTCCCTCTTCCCCTCTCCCCCTTTCCCCTCGCCCCCCTTCCCCTCTCCCCACTTCCCTTCTCTCCCTCTCCTCCTTCCCCCCTTCCTGTCCTGACTGCGGGTGCTGAGGTTAAGATCAGATCAGCCATGATCTTATAGAACGAACTTTGACCTGAGTCATTATTCCTCATATGCGCCGATTGTTTTGTGCAGGTTTGCAGAGTTGCAAACGTATTCCCAACTAAACTTTCAACCGATGGAAGGTGGAAATTGTGACCTCGTGATTGAAAAGCCAACCTACTTCATGAAGCTAGACGCAGGTCAAGTTACATTTCCTACTAAATAGATGTCTTCACTTGCATAATGTTTCCCCTTTATGCATTCAGTTCCACCTCTACCTGTTAAATTACGTAAATCAACTTTGGCTCATTCAGAACTTGAAAACTGTTCTTTACTTTCAGGCGTCAATATGTATCATCATTTCTGTGATTTTGTTAATCTCTATATTTCTCAACACATCAACAATTCTTTTAACACCGATGTGAATATTGTGATGTGGGACACTGTGAGTATTTTGTTCATTTATTTTCAGTTGTCGCCCTCAAATTTAAGACATATTTTGTGCCATTCTTTTCCTTCAATGTAAGTCCGATAATGGTGAAAAACCAAATACGAATACTCTTACATAAGAATTTGTTCTTCTTCAATCTAAATTAACATCCTAATAATATTTTTTCTGCTAGAGAATGGTGGGGACCTGGATCGTATTGCCTGGGGCGACAATAGACAATAGGTGCAGGAGTCTTCGAGCCAGCACCGCCATTCAATATGAGCATGGCCGATCATCCCCAATCAGTATCCCGTTCCTGCCTTCTCCCCATATCCCTTGACTCCACTATCTTTAAGAGCTCTATCTAACTCTCTCTTGAAAGCATCCAGAGAACCGACCTCCACCGCCCTCTGAGGCAGAGAATTCCACAGGCTCACAACTGTGTGTGAAAAAGTATTTCCTCATCTCCGTTCTAAATGGCTTACTCCTTACTCTTAAACTGTGGCCCTGGACTCCCTGGACTTCTGGTCTCCCCCAACATCGACAACATCTTTTCTGCCTCTAGCGTGTCCAAACCCTTAATAATCTTATATATTTCAATAAGATTCCCTCTCATCCTTCTAAATTCCAGAGTATTCAAGCCCAGCAGTTCCTGTTCATATTCTTCGAGCAGAATTAGGCCATTCGGCCCATCAACTCTACTCCACCATTCAATCATGGTTGATCTACCTCTCCCTCTAAAACCCATTCTCCTGCCTTATCCCCATAGTAGGGGGACACCCTCACTGATCAAGAATCTGTCAATCTCCAGCTTAAAAAATGCCCATTGACTTGGCCTCCACAGCCGTCTATGGCAATGAATTCCACCGATTCACCACCCTCTGACTAAAGACATTCCTCCTCATCTCCTCATGGTGGTGTATGCAGATATTATAGTGGCATTTAAGAGGCTTTTAGATATGGATCATGTAGATATGAATCATGTACAGGCAGATGAGATCAGTTTAACTTGGCATCATTGGGGTCGTGACCGTTCGTCAACGTCTGGACCCGAAACGTCACCTATCATTATTCTCCAGAGATGCTGCCTGACTTGCTGAGTTATGCCAGCACTTTGTCTCTATCTTTGGTATAAACCAGCATCTGCAGTTCTTTGTTTCTGCACTACAACCTGTCATCATGTTTGCAACATACATTGTGGGCTGAAGGGTCTGTTCCTGTGCTGTACAGTTCTACATGCTATACATTACAGTCGGGCATTACTGTTAATGCTGTGTTCTGAGTCAATATTCCTTCCAAAAATGGTTAAAATTGTTAAATTTGGCTTCGCAACCTGTCAACTGCAGCGAAGACTTTTTGGCAATTGATGGAAGCAACCTGACATTTTAATAATTCTGTTCAAAATTCCACAGATACTTGACTTCGTAAAGTTTGAGATGATAAAATGAAGAATGGCTCTGCTGGCACCAACCAATATGCTTTTATCAATCGCAGACAGGACCATTTCCAATGCTCTCCTGTCTGTCCTTCACTGCCTCGTCTCAGTGCATACAGAATTACCTCCCGTATCCGTGACCAAGTTCAATCACATTCATCTGTCATCATCACACTGTACATGAGCTGTGGAAATCTCACATTTGAAAAATTGTCATCTTATTTCACATCCTTCAAGACTTAACTCGCATCTCCCTTTCCCTTCAGTTTTGTGACAATTGATAAAAACTAGTCGTGCCTTCCCCGCTCCCCCTTAGTTCGATCCAAGACTTTTCACAATCCAGTGGGCGAATCACAACTAAATATTAGGTCTAGTGATGGGTCAGGATAAGTGGAAGACAAGGCGCGAGTGTTTAGTATTTGTTCAGAGTGAGTTAATAGTTTGTAGTTTCCTTTATTTGGTAGATACTGGTAGCATAGGTGGTGGGAGCAGGTATCGAGGGGGGTTGTTCTCGGATGTCAAAACCAACTGTTGAGCCTTCCCGAGGTGTCGTTGGCTTACTCAATGAGTTCTTAGGCGCCCCTCGGTCATGGCTGACCATGTGTGTCTCCAGGGTGCTATTCCCTATATGGAGGACACCTGTGCGTGACTTTGTTTAACGTGGGGAGACTGGTGCACAGACAGCCACCCCACGATCCTTGACAGATCTGGGTCAGGATCCAGTGGCATGGAGTCCAAGACGACCGGAGACCCTTTTCTGCTGCAGCCTTCATCCGCCTTCCCAGCCATTGTGACGCTCCACTAAGGTCAGCCATCGCCTCCGCCTGTTCCACCGTTGAGGTCTTGGTTGGATTGCTCTTTGTCAGAGACCTCCCCCTCGACCTTACCGCCATGGGTGGCCCTACCAGGAGCGTAGCTCCAGACGGCATCGCTCTCAGGATCTCAGGTCCACACAAGCTTCTCCTCCACGACAAGATGACAATCCACGGAGAAGTAGGGAGGGAGGTGCCCACTTGAAAACCCCAATGATACAATTATATATTTGCATCTACGCAATCTGTTTTTTGTAATGAGTGTGTTAACAGGTAGGTAGCTGCATATGGAGTTAGTTATTGTCCTTAGCATAAGTTGGTATATTCAGTTTAGATAGTAGGTTGGCTTTGGCTCGGTTTTCTTGGTTGAGCGCTTAGTCTGGTGTTTTAACACAAGTACTTTGTGTTTTAATTGTAATTTCGTTCAAAAGTTGGTGTTTTTGTTTTCACTGAGTTACACCTTAGTGAAGATCTGAAGTACCCGACATAGAAGAGTGTAGCACAGGAACTGACCCTTCAGCCTACTAAGTACGTGCCAAACATGATACCACATTTAACAACTAATCTGTGCTGCCTGCATGTAATCCATATCCATCCCTTCCCTGCACATTTGCATGCCTATCTAAAAGTCTCTTAAATAACACTATCATATCTGCTAGCACCATCACCCTGGCAGTGGGATCTCTGTGTAAACAAAAAACCTGCCCCAAACTTTAAAGTCAGAGAGTCTATACTTAGGGGAATTCATTGCCATAGACGGCTGTGGAGGCCAATTTATTTGGGTATTTTTAAGTGGACGTTGGCAGGTTCTTGATTGGTAAGCGTGTCAAACATTATGGGGAGAAGGCAGGAGAATGGGGTTGAGAGGGAAAGATAGATCAGCCATGGTGGAATGATGGAGTGGACTCTTTGGGCTGAGGAGCCAAATTCTGAAAGGTGATGGCCAGAGAACTCTATCCTTGTTCTGTCTGGGGAGAGGGGGAGCAAGAGCAGAACTACAGCACTATGTTCCCCTGCCCCCAGATAGATTTAACTGTTATAAAAAGGAACTGCAGATGCTGGTCTACACCAAAGATAGACACAAAGTGCAGGAGTAACTCAGTTGATCAGGCAGCAGCTCTGGAGAAAATGGGGAGGTGATGTCTGTGTCTGAAGAGGGGTCCCGACATGAAACATTACATATCCATTTTCTCCAGAGATGCTGCCTGACCCGCTGAGTCACATCAGCATTTGGTGTCCCTCTTGGATATAGCTGTTCATTTTGTTCTTAGTCATTTTTATTTTCTTAGTAAGTCTCAGGTGATTCTGAACGTTCGAAAACATCAGTGACAGGCACATACATTTAATAACAGGGACAATCTTGGACCAGGTGTCTTTAGACTTTAGAGATGCAGTGCGGAAACAGGCCCTAGGGCCCACCGCGCTGACCAGTGATCACCCTGTACACTAAAGGGGCTGTCCCACTGTACAAGCTAATGCAAGAGCTCTCCCGAGTTTATAAAAAAAAATCAAACTCGTGGTAAGCACGTAGAATGTACGATTGCGGCTACGTCGGAACTCGGGACGTCTCTTAGCGGCTCGTAACGCTAACGGCAGGTACTCGGGAAACGCGGTAAGCTCGTGAAGATTTTTCAACATGTTGAAAAATGTCCACGAGAGCCCCGAGTACCTATGAGCGGCTATTACCATAATTCTGTGAGTTCGAATCAGGAGAAACTCGGGGGAACTCTTGAATTAGCTCGTACAGTGGGACAGCCCCATATCACTACCCTACAAACTAGGGTCAATTTACAACCTTTACCTAAGCCTTAACACAACCTGTGTGTCTTTGGAGTGTGGGAGGAAACTGGAGCACCCGGAGAAAACCCACACGGTCACGGGGAGAACGTACAAACTCCGTACAGACAGAGCCCGTGGCCAGGATCGAACTCTAGTCTCTGGCGCTGTAAGGCAGCAACTCTACCTCTGCATCACCGTGCCACCCCTCTGCCGTTGCAAATAATCTAGAAACAGATGGTCAGCAGCCTCTGGCTAATGGAAGACTTGCCTTTGTAAATAGCTCATTCTAAACTCCCCCCCCAGTCTAGTTTCAGTCAATAACATACTGAATCAAGCACTCGCACGACTAAACTTTATTTTGGGTAGCACAACGAAGATTGACATCGGACCTCGTGGGAGCTACTTTTTATAGGTTCCCGAACCATGAGGGGCCAAACCACATGGGGGTGGTCTCTATATAGTCCAATAACAAACATTGATTAACACAGTACCTGATAGACAGTTCCCTAATCCAATAACACAGTAACTAATACAATGCATCTGACAAACTTTCCAGATGGAAGTTAACAGAGATGAATTATGCAACATGTGCCTGGGGATTCAGACAACCCAGACAAAGCTCAACATCTTAACCAATCAACAACTGTCCAAATAAAGGGTACACAAAAAGCTGGAGAAACTCAGCGGGTGCAGCAGCATCTAAGGAGCGAAGGAGATAGGCGACGTTTCGGGTCGAGACCCTACAAGGAGTCTGAACAAGGGTCTCGACCCGAAACGTCGCCTATCTCCTTCGCTCCTTAGATGCTGCTGCACCCGCTGAGTTTCTCCAGCTTTTTGTGTACCCTCGATTCTCCAGCATTTGCAGTTCCTTCTTTAACACTGTCCAAATAAAGCTTTGCAACATTATTTACACTATGTATATCTGGTTTGCAGTGACCCAATCAGTTCCATGCAATTTACACCTTATTGTAAGAAGCTGCAGATGTCCCATTCCTTCCCTGCAGCTCTTATCTAGGCCACAGACAAACTGGCACCATTCAGCAGCTTGTCCCAGTTCTGCAAAAGGCACATTTAACTTGACCAAAATGGCCAAGCAGCACAGAAGCCTTTACTCGATTTTAATGTCTTGGCTGCTCCAATTTGGCCAGGATGAACACCTTCACTCATTTCTGTGTGACGCCAGTTATGTTATTCCAAACCACCACAAAAAAATCACCGTTGCCTGGTTATTCATTGAGGATATAAATTGATGACTTTGTTCCATCATCAATTCAGAGTGTAGATGATACATATTAAAATGCTGCTGCTCTGGAAAGTGGTTATTATTCACAACCTAGTCTGTGGTACAACATTGTGCAGGAAGGAACTGCAGATGCTGGTTTAAACTGAAGATAGATGCCAAAAGCTAGAGTAACTCAGACTGAAGAAAGGCCTCAACCCGAAACGTCACCTATTCCTTTTCTCCAGACATGCTGTCTGACCCGTTGAGTTACTCCAGCTTTTGGTGTCTACCCTGTGATACAACATTTCTGTACTGTATGAAATGTATAGTGTAGTGTACAATGCAGAATTCTACTCTTATACAATGTGCCTATCAGTTCTCTGCCAACCTCCCAATGAGTACAGTACTTCATAATAAATTGAGCAGAGGCTTTATTTATTTCATCTCACGAGTAACCTGAATGTTTCATTAAAATGATAATTTTAAGGCTTGTCTGATTCTTCAGTCCATATTGTTTGTAAATTGTTGTGGAAAACCATATACTCAAAAGAAGAAATATTTTACATTTATTACTGCTGTTAATTTTATTTTGCCTGCTACCACTGTGCCTGTTTTGTTTCTCTCCGTCAATTTGCTTTTCACTTTGTTTGAATGCAGTCTTTCAGATTATTTTAAAATCGGTTATTTACAGTCTAATATTTTGAGCCATGTGAGAGCACCACTTAGAAAAATTGATAGTTGTTTCTGAATCGTAAGTGCTGATATAAGCAGGAGTTGATTTCTTTTTCCACCCAGACAGTGATATGCTTTAACTCTAGTATTAGTTGCACCAGCTGCAGAAAACAGCGTGACCATTATTGGACTACACAGGTTATGGAGGGTCATTTCTTAAGTTGTGAAAACCGCTGAATATTAATTCAAAGTAGATTTCTAATCTTTGCCTTGAAGATTGGTGTCTGTTTTCCGTACTTGGAAATAAATTGAACAGTAATTTCATTCCTTTGATATAATGCAACTTGATTACAGCACTAAAATATGTTCATGCTAAGCTCTCTCTGCAAATTGACTTAGGCGTCCATGTATTTCAAAACCTCTTGACTAATTTCTCTTTGCTTACTTTTATATGTAACCTTCTGTAGGCTCTTCATTGGTTTTCTGGGCAGATTATTCTCCCCTGTTTTGGAAGCTGTAATTTATGCCTTTGAAATAAATAAATTACAAATAAGCGTATCAACATTGCATGCAGAATTTGCAAAGACACGAGTGCAGAATGCTGAGTCTTATATGGACAATGTCTTGTGGCGGTTGAGAGATTTGTATTAATGTTTGATGTATAGAGTCATACAGTGTGTAAAGAGGCCTAACTTGCCCACACCGACCAACATGTCCCATCTACACCAGTCCCACTTGACTGCGTTTGGCCCATATCTCTCTAAACCTGTCCTTTCCATGTAACTCTCTAGTTGCCTCTTAAACGTTGCGATATTCCCTGCCTCGTCCATGTGAATGTGATTTTTTAATACATGTTGGATATTTTTTATTCATACTAATCCAGCTATTCTCTTTTGTTTTATAGAGTTCCTATGGTTATGGTGATTTATTCAGTGACACCTGGAAAGCATTTTCTGATTACAATATTATACATTTAAAAACATTTGACCATAAAAGGGTATGGAAGTATTTTAATATTTGTAATATGTTCATTTTTAAATGTAATCTGTTTACACATCAACCTTGGTACATTTCTATGTGAATATCCAGGTTTGCTTCAAGGAAGCAGTCTTTTCCTTACTTCCACGGATGCGCTATGGGTTATTTTACAATACTCCTTTGGTAAGTTTGCTTCATGCTTCACTCCCTCTGCAATGAATGTAATTTGTTATTTTTAGGTGAGAGTGGTGAGATTTAATTGGAATCTGAGGGGGATCTTTTTCACCGGGTGGGGGGTGGGGGGGGGGGGGGGGGTATATGAAAGAGGCTGCAGAGGAGGCAGTTGAGACAGATGCTACAACTGCATTAAAAGATTTTTGGACAGGTACACGGATAAGAGAGGTTTAGAGGGTTATGGGCCAAACGTGGGCAAATGGGACTCACTTAGATGGGGTATCTTGGTCAGCATGGATTAGTTAGGCCTTAGGGCTTCTTTCTATGCTGAATGACTCTGATCTTTCATTCTGAATGCAACATATGCACAAAGATCAGTTTATTAAATTTTCTGTTCAAAGTGCTTCCAACATATAAAACACAAACTTACATGAATTCTGCGGTGGCAAGGAACACTAGACCTTTCAATGAGATTGTGGATTGATTGTAACTAAATTCCTGATATAGATAGTCCTGAATCCTTGTTCACAAACTGTGGACTCTGTAATTCAATGTGTACTCTGAAGAACAGTCGTGAAATCGCAAGGCTGGTTTTGCAATAATGGATTTCATAATCTGTGTTCGGATGGAATGAAATAAATTTAACATGCAAAGGAAGGTTCTCAAGCTGTTAGATTTTCACAAATTAAACCTGAAAATAACTTCTTGTTTCTGACAAGTCTGAGCAAATAACTTACCAAAAATATTTATCTTGTGTTTATATTTGTTATCTCAGTCTCTTGATCATTGCAAATGCAAAGGGAAAAAAACCCTCAATAGACAGTTTTAATAAGCAAGAAAGAATGAAATGTTTTATGAGAACCATTTTTTTACTTATAGTACTTACTGTATACTACTTATCGTAAAATTATATAATAAACATGTAAAATTATAATTAAAGTAATCATAGTACTATAGTAAATATATAGGAAAATTTAACAATAATTTCACAAAAGATTAAACATGAGCCCTTTAATAGGATCAAACTTTTAACCTCACTGGGTCATGAAATTTGATGAGTAAACGTAAAAATGTCTTTGCCATTTATCCATTTATGTTAGTCCATGAGATGATTAGTTACATATAATGTTAATTCTTTGCTTTTAATTTACAGGTGCCTGACTGCTTTAGCACAGGGATGTTCAGAGCATTCTCACAACATGTCCTCTTTAGGTTAAATATTACAAAAGATGTTCCACTGGTAAGTACCAAATGTAAAAGCGAAGTACTGTAATAAAGGAGTAAGCTCAAATGTTATTATTCAAATAATGTGCTCTGCTAACGACTTAGGATAACTGCATCGAAAATTAGTCACTTTGGATGTTGTTTAGTTTAGAGACACAGCGCAGAAACAGGCCCGTCGACGCAATGAGTCCAGCGACCCCCCCCACACTAATGTAATCCTGCACACACCAGGGACAATTTTTACAACTCTACCAAGCTAATTAACCTACAGACCTGTACGTCTTTGGAGTGAGAGAGGAAACCAGAGTGGAGAGCCCACGTAACGTGAACATAGAAACTCCAGACAGACAAGCACCCATAGTCTGGATCGAACCTGTGTCTCTGGCGCTGTAAGGCAGCAACTCTACCGCTGCGCCACCGTGCCGCCCTTGGTACTTGGCACAAGTTCTTGTGTAGTTGGGAATGACAAGACTTATGTGTCTTTATAAATTATACAGGCAAAACAGCCTTTTGATGAGCGTTTGCCGACACTGGACCTGTACTTGCAGGAGTTCGGAAGGATGAAGGGAGGGACCTCATTGAAACTTACCAAATACCAAACTTACCAGTCTGAAGAAGGGTCTCGACCGAAAACATCACCTTTTCCTTCTACCCAGAGATGCTGCCTGTCACGCTGAGTTGTTCCAGCATTTTGGGTCTATCTCAGGTTTGTAGGTTAAATAGCTTGGTATAAATGTAAAAATCATCCCTAATGTGTGTAGGATAATGTTAGTGTGCGTAAACCACTGGTCGGTGTGGATTTGGTGGGCTGAAGGGCCTGTTTCCACATTGTATCTCCAAAGTAAACAAAACTGCTTCTATTCAGTCCCCGACAGGCAGGCCATGAATAACTTCTTTACATTGACTTGATGGTAGTGTTGCTTCACCAAACTCTGCTGTTGTCTCTGAGTGAGAGTGTTACAGTTTGTGAGTTTTATTTTGTCTGTGGTTTGGGCTGATATGTTGGTGTTCTTCTATCTTGTAGCTGAGTATTAGATTATTAGAGATGCAGCTGGTTTAATGAGGTGTTTCATCATAATAACATTGCTGGCATGTTAATTCATTTTATGAAGTTGGACTTCCATTATACTGCAAAGATATAAAGGCATTTACTGTGTAAATTCAACCACAGTTAGTTCCACTTAATCACTGAACTACACTTCTGCACAATGTTAATTTGTCACACTTAAAGTTAAGATTTAAAGTCAATGTTCAGCAGTGCTTTGCAGGTTTTAGCTAAAGACGAAATAGATAAAACCAAACCATTATAAAAATGAAATAAGAGAATGGTGATATGAGAGTTGATGGCTTGTGGTATAGAGAAGTGTTATCAGGTCGGTTTAAGTTGGGGGTTGGTATAATAGTTGTACTTCCCGATTAACTTTTGCTCTAGGCTCTGACCACCATTTTGTTATAAAAGAGATCCCCTTCTGCAATAATGTTTAGTTTAGCGATACAACACGGAAACAGGCCCTTCAGCCCACTAAGTGATCACCCCGTCCATTAACACTATCCTACACACTATGGATAATTTACAATTTTACAAGTGCCAATTACACTACAAACCTGCACGTATTTAGAGTGTGGGAGGAAACCAAAGATCTCGGAGAAAACCCACGCAGGTCACGGGGAGAAGGTACAATCTCGGTACAGACAGCACCCGTAGTCAGGATCGAACCCGGGTCTCTGGCGCTGTGAGGCAGCAACTCTACCGCTGCGCCACCATACCGCCCTGTAGATTGGTTTGCAGGTTTTGACAGTGATTCCTTACAAACCTAATTCCGACCTGTCCGGGTCTTTGGGAATTGTTGGAAATGGGTGGTGAGATCTGATGCCAAATCCTGAGAGCTAAAATGTTACACATTTCCATAGAAATCTGATGTCTGAGAAGGATCCCGATCCAGAACATCACCTATCCATTCCCACCTCAGATGCTGCCTGGCCCGCTGAGTTACCTCCAGAAATTTGTGTTGTGCACTAAAGTCCGGCATCTTCAGTTCCTTGTACATCCAGAATTCCAAAGCAGTTTAACGTTTGGCGAAGCCCATTAACTCGGCCGCTGGGAAGCGGAATCTCGACGGAGGTGGGGACCCGAGGGAGAAATTAATGAGCTAAATGTAAATATGCAAATCTGCAATTGGTCTGTGAAGCCAGAAGAAAAGAATGGAAGGGAGAAGAACTCATTTGGAACCGCTGAGTTGCTCCTGCCTTTTGTGTCTGTCTTAAGTTTAAACCAGCATCTGCAGTTCCTCCCGATCCATTTGGAACATGGAATATATTTGACATCTTGCCCATGGATAATTTTGAGTCCTAAATGATAACGCAACAAATATTTAATATTTTGAGATCCTAATGTACACTTACAATTTTGATATTTGGAATTCTTAATGAATCTACTCTCTTTTATCAAGACGGGAAGAATTCGCGTAACGTTCCTGGTAAGGAGCACGCAGTATCGTAGAATTTTAAACCAGCAGGAGGTGAGTAATTAAAGGATTTTTATTGTCTAAGGTGCTTGCCAGTGGTTAGTTTTTTTTTAGTTTAGAGATACAGTGCGGAAGCAAGCCCTTCGGCCCACCATGTCTGTGCCAACCAGCCGTCCCCAGCACACTAACACTATCCTACACACACTAGGGACAATTTACAATTTTACCAAGCCAATTAGCCTACAAACCTGTATGTCTTTGGAGTGTGTGAGGAAACCGGTGCTCCTGGAGAAAACCCATGCAGGTCATGGGGAGAACATACAAACTCCGAACTGACAGCACCCGTGATCAGGATCGAACCCGGGTGTCTGATGTTGTGAGGCAGCAACTCTGCGGATGCACCACCATGAGTCTTCAAAATTTTTTATGGCAGTTATCTCAAAGTGTGCTACCATTTTAGTGTCTTTGGTAAGCTATCCATTATAAAAATGTGCCTTAAGGTTTCTTTTGTAAACTGTGGAAGCTGTTGGCTGCTCAGACATAAAACCAGCTTTTTTTCTACGAGTAATAGCACTACTCATAACCAAAAATCTGTAGCCTCCTTTTGCTCTGGTATTTTATTTAATTCACATGTTTAATCGATAATGTTTTATTATTAATGTTTAATGTTTTATGTGTCACTCCTAACTGTCGCTGTATGTCATGTTGTCACTTGCGGGTGCAGCACCCAGGCAAATTCCTTGTATGTGAATACTTGGCCAATAAACTAATTAATTTACTCATAAACGCACGCCATTTGCTTCAGTGCAGAACAGTACAAAGTAGCTTTGATTAATGGGGCCATTTAGCGAACTTCACTGAAGTGCAAATGTCTTTAAGTGCAAATGAACCACTAGTTTCCAGGAGAGGGCGTCTAGGGTCAAAAGCCACAGCCTCAGAATAAAAAGATGTATTTTTAGAAAGGAGGTGGGGAGGATTTATTTAGTCAGGGGGTGGTGAATCAGTGGAATTCATCACCACAGACAGCTGTGGAGGCCAAGTCAATGGATATCTTTAAGGTGGAGATTGATATATTCTTGATTAGTAAGGGTGTCGGGGCTATGGGGAGAAGGCAGGAGAATGGGGTTGAGAGGGAAAGACAGATCAGCCGTGAGTGAATGGCGGGGTGGACCCGATGGGCCGAATGACCAAATTCTGCTCCCATAACGAATGAATTTATGAACCTCTCCGAAGTGGAAAGCTACAATTTTTCTATTTTCAATGCACAACAGTTGCTTAGCTAAATTTGATATAACGATGTAACTGCCAGTTGATAGAGGTGCAAGATGCCTCTCCCACATCCTCCTCATAATCATTTAAAATAAATATGTATAAATGTGAGGCAGTAACATCTTCAAGCAACACATTAAGAACTCATTCATGAAGGAGGCAGGTAGGACTCGAGTAGGTGGGTCAGGTAATAGTCAGTGTGGACAAGTTGGGCCAAAGGGCCTGTTTCCATGCTGAATTGCACAATGACTGTCCAAAAGCTGGAAAGGGTGCAGAGAAGATTTACAAGGATATTGCCAGGACTCATAAAAATAGCAGAGTCAGGGGGTATGGGGAGAAGGCAGGAACGGGGTACTGATTGGGGATGCTCAGCCATGATCACATTGAATGGCGGTGCTGGCTCGAAGGGCTGAATGGCCTACTCCTGCACCTATTGTCTACTGACTCGAGGGCCTGAGCTGTAGGGAGAGGACTTCAGGAGCATGTCTAGCTTGTCCAAGCCTTTAAGAATTTTAAATGTTTCTATAAGATCCCCTCTCATCCTTCTAAATTACAGTGAATATGAGCCCAGTTAACCCATTCTTTCATCATATGTCACTCCCACCATCCTGGGAATTAACCTGGTGAACCTACGTTACATTCCCTCAATAGCAATAGTAAGTTGGGCCGAACAGCCTGTGTTTCCACACTGTATGACTCTAAGACATTCCAAAAGCCAACAATTTATTTCATTACCTCCACTCCACCCCCTGCAATTTCTCTCTCCTGATCTCATAACTTGTCTTTCAAACCTGCTATCAGTGTCTTGTATCTCTGCAACATGACAGTCTTGTCAACATCTTTTAAAAAAGAATACACATATGCCTTTGAGATGCTTCTTTTCGGGATGGGAAGTCTCTACATCAAACTTTCCTTCAATGTGCTCTGACAAATGCAACAGAACCTTGAAAATAAAAAGACTTGCTGAAAGTCACGTCAGATCCTGGAAATCTTGTCAAATGATGGAAAACATGTCAAACAGATACAGAAAATGCATGAAATACTCAGCAGGTCAGGCTGCATCTGAGTGAAGAGAAACAGAGGCAATGTTCAACAGAAGGGGCTGATGGAGCGTCTCCTCCCTGAAACGTTGACTCTGTTCCTCTTTCCATAGATGGACACAAAATGCTGGAGTAACTCAGCGGGACGGGCAGCATCTCTGGAGAGAAGAAATGGGTGACGTTTTAGGTCGAGACCTTACTTCATTCTGTATGCCTCTTCCCACAGATGCGGCCTGACAGGATAGGTTGGGGGAGTGGGCAGATGCATGGCAGATTAAGTTTAATAGCAAGATTAAATGAGAACTTACCAGTTTGAAGTTTGATCTTTATTTTATGAGGAGTTCGTGAAGTCCCCGCCAGCACGCATGCACGACATTCTTCAAAGCAGCGGTGTGGAATCACAGATAACAACAATGACTGAAGATAGTAAGATTAAAGAGACTCTAATATACCAGTTGACCTTATGATAGAGGGTTGGGGGCGGAGGGCACGAAATCCCTCATCGCAACTCCTCATAAAATAAAGATCAAACTTCAAACTGGTAAGTTCTCGTTTAATCTTACTATTTTACTTCGGAGTCACGTGAGTGACTTCATGAAGATTTCAAAGCTCTGTGATTCCATGCCCTGGATCACGTCCATGCTCACACGCTGCCGTAATACTGATGGAGGAAGTATGTTAACGTATTTCAGACTTGAACAAGCTGAAAAATAATCACATATTTGTTAATACAAACAATAAACCCTGAAACTCGAGGACAAAACGTTTAGGGAACAGCACTTAAAACTGACTCCGCAAACGTTGCGGGAGCGGCCACAGGTTTGTTATAAAAACGCTGAAATGTAGTTTCACTGGCCCAGCCCGCTATTGCGAGGACATGATCCATGAGTACCTCCATGGTCCTCGCCGCTGATGTGGATGCAGCCCTGGTAGAATGAGATTTAAAAATGTTAGTGTCTTACCTGCTGCACCGAATACCACCCTGAGCCACCTGGAGATAGTCTGCACCATCACCCTGTGATGTGGGTTTTCATGGCTGATAACAGACCCGTCTCCATATTCCTGATGCCCATTTTCAGTCCTGTAGACCCAGATCTGTGTTGTTTAAGCAACTCATCCATAAAGAAAGTCACTGTATTAGGGGTCGAGACCTTTCTATCCAGTTTTAGTTCCTGTAGAGTCTGGACCCGTTATGCTGTGGTCAGTGCCATTAACATCACCACTTTGAAGGTGAGTTAGTCCAGTGGTAAATCCGTCATAGGCGACCAGCTCCTGAGTAGGGTCAACACTACCGCTATATCCCAGGTAATATAATATCGTGGTCGGGGGAGGGTTGAATAGAATATACCCCTCATAGCTTGGATACCAGCTGGTGAGATCCCACTCCAATGTTGAGATAGGATGACAGTGCACTCCTGGCACTGTATATGGCACTGTAACTGAGGGCCTCATCATAATGAAGGCCCGCGAGGATTCCAGCACATTGGAGATCGTAGCAGAGTTGTAGGTCTTGTTCCGACTACAGAAGGCCTCCCATTTCCTTATGTGGGTGAGGTACTGCTTCCTTGTGGACTCTGTGCACGATGCCGTGATGATGTCCATGGTTTTTGATGACAGCCCGAATTCCAGTAGTGGCCTCTTCAGAACCTGCAAGCCAACAGGTTCAGATGACCATGGCACGGATGATTTTCCCGTTATGGGATTGGTCCCCAATACGGGCATTTGGTAACCTGTGCCCATGGTTCTTTTATCATGTTGAGGGCCACCTGGTACCATGGTTGTGTGGGCCAGTCGAGTATTATCAGTATACCTGTTGCAGAATCTGGTTGGGTTTTCTGCAATACCCGACTGATGTAACAGAATGGGGGAAAGCATAGAAAACCCATTTCCCCCAATGTAGCGAGGACGCGTCCATCGCCGCTGCCCCAGGATCTGGTTCCCAAGAGACATATGTTGGTATCTGATGTTTCAACCTGGACGCAAAGAGGTCGATATCTGGTGTTCCATATTTGGCTATAATTTTAGCAAATATTTGGAGGTTCAATATCCACTTGATGTCGTTGTTAAATACTTGTGACCTGGTGTCCGCCACTGTATTGAGCTTAACCGGAAGGTACGTAGCTGATATCCAAATATTTCTTTCAATACACCAGAGCCAAATTAATTTTGCCAATTCATCACAAGATATTGACTTGATACCACCCATATGGTTTAAATATGCCACCTCAGTGGTATTATTTATTTTGAAGACGGACATGTATAAGATGCAGATTAGTGCAGTAAGCCCGCAGCCCGTGACATGCTCCCAGCATTTCTAAATAGTTTATACCTTGTGATTGAAGAAGAGTAGACTCGTGCAAATCCCATCTGCCGCCCCAACTGGAAGTGGTGTCGGTAGCTCCCCAGCCCTTGGCGCTTGCGTCGGTTTGTAACATGCCTGATGGGTTTGATATAATGATGGGATTAAAAACAATCCCAAACATTGCTAATCCACCATTGTAGCTCAATTTATGCCTTGTTTGGCAGCTGCATAGGCCTGTAAAAATGTCCAGCATTCGTTTTTAATGCTGAGATTTTTGCTCTTTGCAAGCTTTGATAGTGTAGTGGCCCTAATTGTGCAGCTGGAATGTAGCTACAAGTTTACCAATTACCTTAGCAGCATGTCTAATAGTCGGTTTTCTGGCGCAAGCACGGCTGTTACATGCCTCTATTATGTCTATTGCTTTGTTCCCTGGGATAGTGACAATCAGAAACCCATGCATCCCAGAATGTACGCAACCTCCCTCCTACTTGTGAGGTTATACATGCAGCACTCCCAAGAGAACCAGACCCCCTTACCTCCATGGTTACCGGCGGCCTTGATGTTCTGGGTCCTGCCTAAAAGGCTTTTGTAGATAGGGTGCGACCGGTGGATAGGTTCTGATTGCCCTGCCGGGTTGAACCCGAGGCCTGTTAGACGTAGCGTAAGGATGCTGTCTGTGATACGCCGGTGGCCTGCTCGAGGATGATGGTTTCATCAACCCAACCGCTTTTGCCTCCTCGTCCAGGTCTTTTACCTGTTTAGGCAGGTCTTCACCGAACAACTGTCTCGGTGGCGGCGTAGCAGAGGTTTTGCACAAACCCGCGGATTTTGGGTTGTGAGTTGGTTTGATGGAGATTTCCCGGAAGGAGTTTATCTCGTACTGTGTGTTACACAGTAGCGCAAGAGCATCTTCCCGCTCCTCCGTCATCTCCGTGCCGTCAATCGACCTGGCAAAGGCAGTAATTCCCGACGTCAACAATTTCAGGGTTTTATTGAAATTCGAGCTCCTGTGCCCTAACCCCTGGACTGATGCTGCCCCAGATGGGCGTGTTGACTGTCGGCACGTTCAGCGAAACACAGTTGTTCGGGCCTTGTATTTGTTCATTCCTCGGTCAGACCTGTTCCTGCAGCTGGTGTGTTGTGGGGAGTCAATGCTTGCCGCGAGTTTTGGCAAATTTGGAAACCACATCTAGACGTTCCTCTTGGGGTTTCTCAGGTGCTGCAGGTTCCTGCGCCAACCCCTCTTCAACATCAGCCAGCTGCTGTCTCCTGGCACTCCCCACCGATGAAGGGGATATGCTGGGTGGCCCAGATGCACGTCTCCTGGACTTGAGGACATCCGATCCTGCTGCGGGAGATGTCGCTCAAGGAGTCGCTCCATCATGCGCTCCATGTGGGCAGCAAGTCGACTTCCTCAGGTTCTCCTGAACTACTGAGGCTTCTGCCATCGGCCCGCACCTCGTCGAGGTGATGTCTAGGGTGCCTAGGCAGGATGTCGCTGCCTGCCGCTCCAGTGGGGCTCTGCGACTCCCGCGTGGACATGCCGCTAGTCCGCGGCCTTCCGCACTGTGGCGGCCCGCCTGTCTGGAAAGACATGAGCGGTGAGGTGTCGGTTCCAGCCGCCGGAGCGGGGTTCACCGATATCCGCGCGGGCTTGCCGCCTGTCGTCCCCCGGGACAAGGCGACGTTCGGTCATGTCCAGCCGCTAACGCGGGGTGCGGTGACCGAAATGATTTACCACCGGCCCGCGATCTGGCAGGCTCCCCCGGTGGTGGGTCTGCAGCGGCCGCATCTGCGGGGCTCCCAGACTCAGATCTCGATCCCTCACCGGTCCGCGATCTGGCGGACTGCTCCGGTGGCAAGTTGACGCCGGCCACTGCAGCGGGGCTATTCGACCTTCGTGCGGTTCTTCCCCTGGTCCGCCCTCACGTGACCTGCATTGTAGGGGAGACCGAACGTGCCGCAGAGCGGGGAACATGTTTACGCACCTTCATGCCACTGTCCCTATGTTTAGGTGACAGTGCTAGGGAGTCAGGGTCTTCCCTACCCTGCTCCCGTGCAGTGCTCCTACCACCATGTGGTTCCATAGTCAGCCGTGGTGGAGAGTCGTTCCTGGCTGCGCAGGGCTCCCAGATTTCCGCGTTCTTATCCTGGCCTGCAGAGCGGGTGCTGCCGGTGTTGCGGGCAGCTCCGAGGATAGTGGCCGCTCACTCCCATCCGAAGTCCCGTGGCCCTTGGAGGCATGCTTCGATGCCTTCATTCTGGTCTCCCATCCATCGTTTCTGTAAGTAAAGTCTATTACAGATGCTAAGCAAGTCAAGGTTAGTATGACTTACCTGAGGGCCTTTTTTGAAGCTGCCGGTGGAGGAGCGCACTCTCCCCCCACCCCCTCCCCTCCCCTAGATCCCATGTTGACCAGACTCTAATGCAGGAATATATATACTGCCGCTAACGGCAAGTCTCACGCCTATGTTGTGAGTCGGGGCCCCGGCTCTGTCTTCGCTACCTCTACTCCGGTCTGTTGCTGCCGCCGCTGACTGCCCGCATCCAACGGTCCGCAGTCAGTCTCGAAGCGGCCCGTTGGTGGAGTACTCTGTTGCACAGTCCCTGGGTGAAGAAAAACCGACCGCAGGTTAGTTTACCTTACTTGCAGGTCTGTTGCAGTAGAGGAGCGACCCTCCTCCCTGCCTGTCACTTCGCATGCGGTTGACGATATGTCGCGCATGCGTGCTGGCGGGGTCTTCACGAAGTCACACACGTGACTCCGAAGTCAAATACGGATAAATGTGAGCTTATCCACTTTGGTAGCAAAAACAGGAAGGCAGATCAATAACTAAATGGCGTCAGTTGGGAAAAGGGGAAGTACAACGGGATGTGGGGATCCTTGTACATCAGGCTATGAAAGTAAGCATGCAGGTACAACAGGCAGTGAAGAAAGCGAATGGCATGTTCACCTTTATAACAAGAGGAATCGAATATAGGAGCAAAGAGGTCCTTCTACATTCGTATAGAGCCCCAGTGAGACCTGGAGTATTGTGTGCAGTTTTGGTCCCCTAATTTGTGGAAGGACATTCTTGCTATTGAGGGAATGCAGCGCAGATTTACAAGGTTAATTCGCGGGATGGCGGGACTATCATATGCTGAGAGAATGGAGCAGCTGGGCTTGTACACTCTGGAGTTTAGAACGATGAGAGGGGATCTCATTGAAACATATAAGATTGTTAAGGGTTTGGACACGCTGGAGGCAGGAAACATGTTCCCGATGTTGGGGGAGTCCAGAACCTGTGGCTGCAGTTTAGGAATAAGGAGTAAGCCATTTAGAACGGAGACGAGGAAACACTTTTTCTCACAGAGTGTTGTGAGTCTGTGGAATTCTCTGCCTTGGAGGGCAGTGGAGGCAGGTTCTCTGGATGCTTTCAAGAGAGAGCTTGATAAGACTCTTAAAAATAGCGGAGTCAGGGGATATGGGGAGAAGGCAGGAGCGGGGTACTGATTGGGGATGATCAGCCATGATCACATTGAATGGCGGTGCTGGTTCGAAGGACCGAATGGCCTCCTCCTGCACCTATTGTCTATTGTCTATTGGCCTGCTGAATATTTCCAGCGTTTTCTGTTTATGCCAGAGGACTTGCCTTTGTTTCCCCTGTGGTGGCAGCTTAGGCAAGGTGTCTAACATTCAAGCTCAACTGGTTGAACATTAAGGGCAATTTAATAGTAATTGGTGCTTTATTGGTCACAGTTGCAACAGCACAGTGTGAGTCTATTTGCAAGTATTACACACGCAAGCGCCACCATGTTTTGATGCCGTTATTCAAAGTTTAAATTATACGCACAGTAATTGAAATACCAAATTGATTGGAGAGTAAGACATAAAAAGCTGGAGTTACACAGCGGGTCATACAGCATCTCTGGAGGAAAGTAATTGGTGGCGTTTTGGATCGAGGCCCTTCTTCAGACTTCAGAGGTGTAGAAAATCATGAGATGAATAGACCGTGTAGATGCACAGAGTCTCTTGCCCCGAGTAGGTGAATCAAGGACATACAGTAGGTTTAAGGTGAAGGGGAAAAGCTTTAATAGGAGTAACTTTTTCACACAAAGGGTGGTGGGTGTATGGCACAAGCAGCCAGAGGAGGTAGTTGAGGCTGGGACCATTCCAACGTTTAAAGAACAGTTAGACAGGTACATGGATAGGACAGGTTTGGAGGGCTATGGACCAAACGCAGGCAGGTGGAACTAGTGTAGCTGGGACATGTTGGCCAGTGTGGGCCAGTTTAACCGAAGGGCCTGTTTCCACACTCTATCACTATGAATCTATGACCAAACTTTGGTAAACTTTGTTAAAATTGCTGGTCTGCAGTGTCAAGGGAGATTGCATTCACACAACTCACAGTTGGCTAAGAGTGTCAGAGATGAGAGCGGGAGGGGGAGTAATGGGGGATGGGGAGAAGGGGGTGGGTGGGTGGGGTATTCATGCAGGATCAGCAGAAGAGGGTTGTAGTGTACCAGTAAGACCCGGAGTCGGAAAACAGGGAAACAGTTCATATCTTTTAGGGTCAGTACCTTGAAAGGGTGCGTTATGTGTGTGTTTTATTGCCTTTTTAAAAGATTTAATTATTAACAAAATCATTGTTTATCATTTCGTACTGTAATTATGTATTTTTAAGCGCTTAGATTATTTTTTGACATAAGTGTTGGAGAGTTCTTGAATTGTGTTAATTCCTCAATAAAATTAACATTGAAAATACAGCAAATATCTTTACTTTTGTCCTCAGCTTGTGAAAGCTTTGAAGACGGTTTCTGTATTTGATGTCAGAGTGGTGGATTACAAGTAAGTATTTAACCTCGTACAATAGGGATGCGATTTCAGGAGCCTGATGGTTGTTGGGAAGAAACTGTTCCTGAACCTGGAAGTCACGGTTTGAGGACTCCTACACATTCTTCCCGATGGCAGGAGTGCATTGGGAGCGTGGCCAGGGTGATCTTCTTCTTGCGTTTGAGGCAGCAGAAGTTGGCAGCAGGGTGGTTCGACATCCATAGGTGCCCGCCCCAAAAAGGGCGCATGCTCCAAGCTGCGGCGCTGCTGCTGCCTCTGTTTGGTGTCGTTCGCCTGACTGAGGTCAGTTGTCAGGTC
Source organism: Okamejei kenojei (assembly GCA_035221665.1). Lineage (NCBI taxonomy): Eukaryota > Metazoa > Chordata > Chondrichthyes > Rajiformes > Rajidae > Okamejei > Okamejei kenojei. Next base: position 48,369,014 of record CM069146.1, read on the forward strand.
TCACCATGAGGAGGTCGACAACATGAGCCCCGCCAGGGTGGTGTGGGTCTTCGATGATGCTGGCTGCCTTTTTGATGCAGCACCTCCTTCAGATTCACTTTTGGGGGGGGAAGCCACTCTTTAAACAGAAGGAAACAAAATGCAGGAACAAAGCACCGCAGATGTTGGGGTTCATACACAAAAGGACACAAAGGGCTGGAGTAAATCAGAAAGTCAGGCAGCATCTCTGGCCAACATGGATAGATGACATTTCAAGTCTTCAGACTGATTGGAAGTGGGGGCGGGGAGGAGAAAGCTGGAAGTAATGAGGCAGGATAAAGCGTTAGTTTAGTTTGGTTTAGAGATACAGAGCGGTAACAGGCACTTCGACCCACCGAGTCTGCACCGACCAGCGATCCCCGCACATTAACACAAGCCTACACACACTAGGGACAATTTACACTTATATACAAACCCAAGCCAATTAACCTACAAACCTGTACTTCTTTGGAGTGTAAAATCTTTCTTTGGAGTTTAAAATTGTTACATTTTTCCATCCTCACCTTAAACCTTAGTCCTCCTCTGGTTCTTGATTCCTCTACTCTGGTTAAAATACTTTTATTGCATTTACTGTAGCTATTCCTCTCATGAGTAATGGGTCGACGCAGGTGAAGGGGATATGTTGACAGGCAGATTTTTCCATTCCTCACCTTAAACCTATGTCCTCTGGTTCTTGATTTCTATACTCTGGATAAAGGACTGTACATTTGCCATATCTATTCCTCACATGGTTACTACTGCTAATTTTAGGTCATCAGTGATAGAATTTGGGCCATTCGGCCCATCAAGTCTACTCCACCATTAATTCATGGCTGATCTATCTCTCCCTCCAAACCCCATTCACCTGCCTTCTTCCCATAATCCCTGACACCCATACTAGTCAAGAATCTATCTATTTCTGCCTTACAAATATCTAAATATTCTTCTGTGGCAAAAAATTCCACAGATTCACCAGCCTCTGATTAAAGAAATTCCTCCTCATCTCCTTCCTAAAGGAACGTCCTTTAATATTGAGGCTATGTCTTCTACTAGTGGACTCTCCCACTAGTGGAAACATCCTCTCCACATCCACTCTATCACTATTTGGTAAGTTTCAATGTGATCACTCCCTCCCCCATCCTAAACTCCAGCGACCACTGTTCCAGTGCCGTCAAACATTCATCATATGTTAACCCACTCAGTCCGGGATCATTTTTGTAAACCTCCTCTAGACCCTCTCCAGAGCCAGCACATCCTTCCTCAGATATTGTGAGGAAGGGTATGGTAATTTTAGATGTGGTCATTTTAGTTTAGAGATACAGCGCTTGACCCACCGAGTCCATCCTGACCGGTGATCCCTGTACACCACCACGATCCTACACACTAGAGACAATTTACAATTTTTACCAAAGCCAATTAACCTACAGACCTGCACGTCTTGTGGTAGGAAACCCGCGCAGTCACGTGGAGAAGGTACAATCTCCATACAGGCAGCACCCGTAGTCAGGATCGAACCTGGGACTCTACCGCTGCGCCATCCTGCCACCCCTAAACTGCTAATGTGCACCAACTCAGGGGTGTAACCTCAAAAGTGTGTTTGCGATGCGGCAGAAAAAAGTTAGATGTTGCAGCGTTAGTGAGTGGAGGAGGAATGTTCGGAAGTCGTTCCCACAAGCTCATTGACCGTGTTTTGACGAAAGGACCATAAATGGGTAGAACGATCACAGGAACCTTATGCAGCACAGTTTATGGGGTTGGTGCACTGCGAAATTGTGCATTGGTTTTAAGCTTGGCTGCTTTGTGCAATATTAATAGTGCTTGTAGAACAAGCAGAAAGGAAAGCTCCAGTATTACTCCCACACATCACTATTATGCTGCTAAGAAACCCTGCATCAAAAATTTAGGGAGTCATAATAGTTGGCATCAAATCCTGAAGATAATAACGGGTTGCTTTATTGTCTGTAATCTCCTCCAGTCTTGCAATCTTCCAGGATCTCTGCACTCTTGTGGCCTGTTTTTTTTTTTTTTGCATTCTGCTTTTAATTGCCTCATTCATGACCATGCTTTAATCTTCTTTGGAAATTCTCTTCCTTATTAGAGAACCTTCTGGGGATTTATCCACCAGCATAAGTCAAAGGACAAACAATGCACAATCCAAGACTATGTTTGACCAACAATGTTCTGAATATTTTCAGCCACTGTAATTGAGACTGAAGTTCTCAACCTGTAAACCTCCTTGTAGCACAGTTACCTCTTTCGCTCGAGTCTTCAATTCCAACTGAGCCCAGCCTGCTTATAAGTTGTGTCCTATGAGCTGATCTTACTCGCAACTTTGACCAATCTCAAGGAAAACATAAAGGAGAGTAAATTGGAGGACCTCAGTGGGCCAGGCAGTGTCCATGGGGGGGAAATGAACAGATGACGTTTTGGTTCGCGACCCTTTTTCGGACTGATCTCAGTCTCTTTCCTCATTGTGCAGCCGAGCAAGCCAACATTATTTTACATTCAGACACAAAATGCTGGAGTAACTCAGAAGGCCAGGCAGCATCTCTGGAGAAAAAGAATGGGCAACGTTTTGGGTCAAGATCCTTCTTCAGACTCCGAGACCCTTATTCAGAATCTGAAGAAGATTCTCGACATGAAACATCACCTGTTCCTTTTCTCCAGAGATGTTGCCTGATCCTCTGAGTTACTCCAGCATTTTGTGTCTGTCTTTGGTGTAAGCCAGCATCTGCAGTTCCTTCCTACACATTATTTTACCTTTTATCTTAATATGCCATTTGTAAAGGGCGCAATTCTGTTTGATTTTCTTCATGACACTCAATGAACAGGATCACATTCACTTTTGCACAGTGGCTGGTAGTTAAATTGAACGAGGAAATGGCCTGAGGAAGTGGTTGAGACAGATACAACAACATCATTTAAAAGAGATTTGGATGGGTGCATGGATAGGATGGATGTGGAGGGAGGCCAAATGCAGGCAAATGAGACTAGTTTATATGGGCAATGGACATGGTCAATGCTGGGCATGGATAATTTTGGCAGAGGAGAATGTTCTATGATGAGAATGCTTTACCATTTTTCTTCATCTTTGGTCAATTAAAATAAAAGCAGGAAATTGATGGGGTGATAAATTGTTTGAAGTGTACTTTCTCATTACGACATCAAATAGCATTGAATTTTATTTCATTGCATTGTACTTTCTGATTGTTATTCTGGCAAAAAAAAGTCCTGCAGTGTTATTCATAGAGGCATCATGATTAGCTTTTCAATACAAATCTCTTAAATAAAGCTTCATTGTTTACTTCAGCCTAACTACACTTTGCAAGTGCAATTTCACACAAATATAGCATCTTATTTATCATTCCATTCTCCGTAATCTTCCCAACAAGCATGCAACGTGGAGTATCTGGATAGATATTGGAATTATTGGACATAAAACTGAACTAACTCCTTATATTCCACACTAAACCAAAATTAAATCAGAACAATAAATTGTCTTGGAGCTCTATAGCATGCCATTATAGAAAGATTTGCGCTAACTCAAATCCATAACTTGCTATGTTTTGTGTGAGAATAGCTCTGTGAAGTTCTTTACTGTGTCTGGCAACTGGGAATATTTGCTGACATCAAACGATGTTACCAGTTAGTTAATGATTTTGGGACTAGGGGAAAACAAATGGTCGGCACGGACTGGAAGGGCCGAGAGGGCCTGTTTCCGTGCTGTAATTGTTATATGGTTATATGGTTATTTAAGCACTCCCATTAGGTACTCTTTAAGAAAGAACTGCAGATGCTGGAAAAATCAAAGGTGGACACAAATGCTGGAGAAACTCGGCGGGTGAGGCAGCATCTATGGAGTGAAGGAATAGGTGACGTTTTGGGTCGAGACCCTTCTTCAGACTACTGTATTACCTTGTGTCAATATAACTTCTAAACCTATTTCTTCAATTGGCTCAATGCATTTAAAGGTTGGTGAAAAAATAGTGAAGGAAGGAACTGCAGATGCTGGTTTAAACCCAAGATAGACACAAAATGCCAGAGTAACTCGGCGGGACAGGCAGCATCTCTGGAGAGAAGGAATGGATGACGTTTTGGGTCAAGACCCTCCTTCAGACTAGTGTGATTAGTCCTAGTCTGAAGAAGGGTCTCGACCCGTAACGTAACCCATTCCTTCTCTCTGGTAAAAAAAATAGTTTATGATGTGAAAGGCTAAACTGCTCATGTGAGGCCACGGTTGATTAAATTAGATTTCGTATTGTAGTCTTCACTTTCTTATCTTTTTATGTCCTCAGAGACATTGGATTTTTAGAGCAGCTGAAAATAACACACAATTCGGATATTTTAATCTCCATTCACGGAGCCGGACTGACACACCTGTTCTTCCTTCCAGATTGGGCTGTCATTTTTGAATTGTACGTAATTTTTTTTTTTATTATCGCAAATCCTTTGTAGTTGGTGAAATTTCATATGTGCAATCGCCTTTTAGTTCAGTGGCAACAGTCCCTTTACCTCAGCGAGTCCATGCCGACTAATGATCACCCTTACACTAGTTGTATGTTATCCCAGTTTCACATCCTACACACTTAGGGCAATTTTCGGAAGCCAATTAACCAACAAACCTGCACATCTTTGGAATGTGAGAGGAAGCCGGTGTATGCGGAAAAAACCCACGCCATCACAGGGAGAACGCATAAACTTCGTACGGACAGTACCCATAGTCAAGATTGAACCTGTGTCTCTAGTGCTGTAAGGCAGCAAGTCACTGTTTCCCTCATACGCTTTTGTGATCCTTATAATCCACACGTTTCATTTAAAACCATTAATTTTCGCATCTTTCAGTCTTCTGAAACTAGCTGATCTTAATGTGCTCTTATATCATATCCCTGCCGATGAGAAAGGATTACAGAATCAATCTTCTGAATCCTCACAAAGTCACAATCTGTTGGTCCTAATTCCTTGTGACAAGCTGATGCACACACCCATCTAGCAGTAAATGATACTTAGAAAGAGTTAGCTCATTGCAATAGACTGCTTCTTCCGATTTGATAATGTTTATTGCATAACACAAGTCTGCTCTTCAGGTACAATTGTGACGATGACCGCTGCTATTTGGATTTAGCTCGACTTCGAGGAGTCCACTACATGACGTGGGAGAAAAGTGACAAAGTTATACCTCAGGATAAGGTTTGTGACCTTCACACAGAGAGTCTGTGGAATTCTCTGCCTCAGAGGGCGGTGGAGGCCGGTTCTCTGGATACTTTCAAGAGAGAGCTAGATAGGGCTCTTAAAGATAGCGGAGTCTGGGGATATGGGGTGAAGGCAGGAACGGGGTACTGATAGTGGATGATCAGCCATGATCACATTGAATGGCGGCGCTGGCTCGAAGGGCCGAATGGCCTACTCCTGCACCTATTGGCTATTGTCTGTTGACACTTATTTCCCATAGCTGGGTCTTCAACCCAAATAATGACTTAAACAACTTGAACCATTAACTTGATTTATTCTGTGGTGCTTCAAGAATTGAATGAAGGAATAAAAGAAAATAATCTTAACCAAACTCATCTGTAATTGGTAATGAATCAGGAAAAGATGTTCGTAAAGTAGATTTATTTTTGTCATTTCCGTAACAAACTAGAGACAATTTACATTTCCTTTCATTTTAAATGTGGCAATATTTTTCTTTACTGTGGGTGAATTGATTATCTTCTTCACAAGGCCTTTGTAGCAATAACATTGCTCTGTTGATTGAATCTAACTTACTCAAAAGGAAGAAATGTAGAAACAAGGAACTGCAGATGCCGGTTTACTAAGGAAGACACAAAGAGCTGGAGTAACTCAGAAGGTCAGGCAGAATCCCTGGAGAACATGAATAGGTGACTTTACGGGTCGGGAGCCGTCGTCTGCCTGAAGAAGGGTCGCAACCTGAAATGTCACCTATCCACGTTCTCCAGGGATGCTGCCTGACCCTCTGAGTTACTCCAGCATTTTGTGTCTTTCCTTACTCAGATAGGAGTATGTACTAGCAATCATCCTCATCTGTCTGAAGCCCATTATGGCTTCAATGTTACACAGCCTCCTCAAACGCTTTAGTGATTCTGATTTCCATTGAAAGCAGTTTGCTGTGCCCTCCATTGTTTTCATTTCCACCAAGTATTGACTGTTCACATTGATGATCTGCAGTAGGGAGAGGGGTAAGGTTTACAAATTTATCATTGAGACGAAAATAGGTGCAAGGGATGTTGTTTTGAGGAAGCTGTGCTTATAAGGTTATAAGTAATAGGAGCAGAATGAAGCCATTCAGCCCATCGGATCTACTCCTGATGGCTGATCTATCTCTCTATCCTAACCCCATTCTCCTGACTTCTCCCCATTACCCCCTGCAAACTTCTAGAGTTGAAAAAATTGAAGAGTTTTTCTAATTGTATTTATACATTATCTTTTTCCTTCACACAGGGACATCATCCAACTCTTGGGGACCACCCTAAGTTTACCAACTACTCTTTTGACGTGACTGAATTTATGCGCCTGGTCCTGTCTGCTGCACAGATAGTAACACAGCATCCGAAATGGCATTTCACGCAATATCATACTGAACTATGACAGCACGTGGAGGTTGAATTGTATTGTTGAACTTTAAAAAGGAATTGCTCACTTCTTAGACACTCTTGTGAAGACATTGGAATCTCTTACTGTTAGACGTACTGTATCAACTGCATCATCACAAATACGTTCCTTGGTGTGTAGGTGCGTTTATGAACAGAGTCAAATATTTAAAAGTAGGCAAGTTCTGTAAATATCAAGTACCATTTAGATATTAGAATTGTGTGCAACAATGGTTTATATTTATGTAGCCCTTTCCCCTTTTGTACACCAATACATCGAAAGGAACTATTTTTCTCTGAGTGTTCTTCTGTTCACGTTGAGTAAACCAAATAGTTCTCAGAAGTCATACTTCATTGTGGTTTTGAAGGGGCAGGGGTCTTAACTGGAGAAAGGGACTTGGAGATTTCAAGGAGGGAATTGCAAAGAACGAGAGTAAAATTACTGAATACATGGCTGTATGATTGGTGTGGATGAAGGTGCAAAAGGGAGGATTTTTTCTGGTAAAAAATATCATAGTGTCATAGTCGTATGGTGTGGAAACAGCCCTTAGGCCTAACTTGGCCACACTGACCAACATGTCCCAGCTACACTAGACCCACCCGCCTGCATTTGTCCCATATCCCTCGAAACCTGTCCTATCCTTGTAACTGACCAAATGTTTCTTAAACGTTGCGATAGTACCTGCCTCAACTACTTTGTCCGTCAGCTCGTTCCACACATCCACCACCCTTTGTGTGAGAAAGTTACCCCTCAGGTTCCTATTAAATCTTACTCTCCTCACCTTAAACCTGTGTCCTCTGATTCTCAATTCCCTTACTCTGCATCTACCCGATTTATTCCCCTCATGATTTTGTACACCTCTATAAGATCCATATGGAGTCTTAGTTTGCTCAACCTCTCCTTATAGATCAGGGCCTCGAGTCCTGGCAACATCCTCGTGAATCTTCTCTGCAACCTTTCCAGCTTGACACACGTTGTGTGTGAGATGAACGAGCTTTTCTGGAGCAAATTAAAAGGCTAAACTGAGATAAGATTAATTAAAATGAATGGATTTATAGGATAATTGTTTGAGAAGTTGAAATACGATGGATTCAGAAAGAGTGGTGCAGAATAGTTAATAGGTGACATTTTGAGAGCAGAGGGAATGGCGATGAGAAATTTGAAGTCCCTCAGTCTGAAAATGACTGAGTGTGAGGGGAAGGAACTGCAAATGCTGATTTACACCGAAGGTAGACACAAAATGCTGGAATAACCCGGGGTCGGGCAGCATCTCTGGAGAAATGGAATAGGTGAAATTTCGGGTCGGGACCTTTCTTCAGACCGAAAGAGACTGAGAACAGGATTGGAATTTAAGCAGTGTAAGACCTCGGGCAGATAATTAACGATGTGTGGCACAGAGACATAGCAGGGCATGCTAATCCACCTCCAGGAACTCGGGTTCAATCCCCATCTCCGCAATTGAATGAAGTCTGAACTTTTTCCAGGCGACTGTTGGCATTTCCCTCGACTGCTGTGGTTTCGGTCCACACCCCAAAGTCATGCTCTGTGTTGGATTAATTGTTTACGGTGGATGGATGGATGGGTGGGTGGGTGGGTGGGTAGAACAAGAACCACAATGTAATTGATGAATGTATGAGAGGGGGAAAAAATTAGGGAAGTAAGTACTGATTTTAATGCCATAAGAGCTCTAGGGCGGCATGGTGGCGTATCGATAGAGTTGCTGCCGGGTTCGATCCTGACCATGATTGCTGTCTACGCGGAGTTTGTACGTTCTCCCTGTGACCTGCGTGGTTGTTCTCCGGGTGCTCCGGTTTCCTCCCACACTGCAAAGAGGTGCGGGTCTGTAAGTTAATTGGCTTTGGTAAGATTGTAAATTATCCCTAATGTGTAGGATAGTGTTAATGAGCTGGGTGATCGGGTGCCGGCCGGTGCAGACTCGATGAGCCGAAGGACCTGTTTCCGCGTCGTATCTCTAAAGTCTGAAGTGATGTCCGACATCGAAAAGTCTCCACCGGAAACATCACTTGTCCATGTTCTCCAGAGATGCTGCCTGACCCTCTGGGTTACTCCAGCACTTTGTGTCTTTTCCCCCTGGTGAATGTCTGAAATAAGGTAGGAACAAATCATCTACAAACAGAGACACAAGGAACTGCAGATGCTGCTTTACAAAAAAAGACACAAAGTCCCTTCAGTCTGAAGAAGGGTCTGGACCCAAAACGTTACCCATCGATGTTCTCCTGAGTTGCTGCCTGACCCCATGAGACTCTGCTATGTTTCTGTGTGTATATACTGGTATCTGTAATTCACTGTGTACGTGTGTGTGTGTGAGAGATGCTGAGTTACTCCAGCATTGTGTGGGCCAGTGCGTGTGTGTGTGTGTTTCCCTACATAGGATTCATATCGATGGCCAACGATGCAAGGAAGTCGAAGATTATTTTTCTGCAGGAAGGAACTGCAGACGCTGATTTAAACCGAAGAGTCACCGAATGCTGGAGCAACTCAGCGGGACAGGCAGCATCTCTGGAGAGAAGGAATGGCTAACGTTTTGGGTCAGACCGGGGTCTGATGAAGGGTCTCGACCCGAAACGTCACCCATTCCTTCCGCTCCAGAGCTGCTGCCTGTCCCGCTGAGTTGCTCCAGCTTTTTGTGTCTGTCCTTTTTATTATTTATCTGAAGTCGGATAACACTGAAGCCGGTAGATGGCGCTGGGAGACTGGTCTATGGTTGCAATCCGGTCCTGTGCGACTCCAGAGAGGGGCTGGGGTTAAGCAAATGTATCACAATTCGGCTGCAGAGCCGAAGAATATTACCGATTTAAAGTATTGGTTGCAAATAGATTTAGCTGGCTTTCAGTTAACTGGGGCTAAAGATCACACGTTTTGTAATTACTTAAAACAGACATGATTTTCCGTGAATCTCCAAATCGAGAGATTTCGATTCCTCATCAAACAGGTTAGTTGAGATTGGATCCCGGGTTAGGTTCTGCCCTAGTATCTTTGATTCTGCCCACGGTGACTCTGTTGAACTAAAATGCAACTTTAACACAAGATAGATACAAAGTGCTGGAGTAACTCTGCGGGTCAGGCAACATCTCTGGGGAGAAGGAATGGGTGACTGACTTTTCTGGTCGAGAAGAACATCACCCAGTCCTTCTCTCCAGAGGCGCTGCCTGTCCCGCTCAGTGACTCCAGCTTCTTGCGTCTATCTTCGGTTGAAACCAGCATCTGCAGTTCCCCCCCTACACGAGGTTCTGGATACGGCTCAGTCTTATCTCCCAGCTGTAATTTCAGCATTGATCCCTCGGGAGAGAAATCCGAACAATGCCTTGATGAATGGTTCCAGGTGCCTCCCCTTCCCTTGAAGCAAGACACTGAGTTCGCTATTAGAACTCAGATGAGTCAGGGATCAACCACCATGCGGGCCCGCCTGCCGTTTTGTCCTTTGTTCTCAACGCTATATTCTTTCACGCGGCCTGTGCCTGCAATTAAACTGATAAGAGACCACACAAAGAAGATGATCATTGCCGCTTCGGCGAAGAAGACACGTGTTTCCGTGTTGACCAAATGGTCGCCGGTGTCTGGCCGCAACTCTTTGTAAGTGGCATCTCCGGATCACCAACTTGCTGCAGAAGGGTCTCGACCCGAAACGTCACCCATCCCTTCCTCCAGACACGCTGCCCGACCCGCCGAGTTTCTCCAGCATTTTTGCCTACCGCCGAATTACTTCAGCGTCTTTCGTCAGAGGGTGGTGAATCTTTGGAATCTGTGGAGGCCAAGTCAATGGATATTTTTAAGGCAGAGGTAGATAGATTGTTAATTTGTACGGGTGTCTGGGGTTATTGGGGAATGGGGTTTGGAGGGAGAGAGAGATCAGCCACGATTGAATGGCGGAGTGGACTTGATGGGCTGAATGGGCTCATTCTGCTCCTATAATTGATGAGCATTTTGGGGTGGGATTATGCAACCTTCGCGTGGCCCGCCCTGTTTCGACGAATGCAATGAACCTGGTGGGCACAATCAAATAAGATCAAATGGAACAACTTGTCCTACAACTTTAGGCTGCGCACGCCATACGCAAGAAGAAAAGACGAACATTTTGTGTCTATCTTAGGTGTAAACCAGCATCTGACGTTCCTTCCTACATGTAGCTGCCCCTCCACCACAAAAACAGTTACCGTGTGTGGATCGACAAGAAGCACCTGGTTGGTTCTCACTAGGTTTTGTTGTCCTTTTCGACAATATTTACAACATTGGTCGGCGCAAATTAGATGCTCTGTAAGAACTTTCAGGAGTAAACAAAGGAGACGAGGTTACTTATCTGACACCCTTGTGTCTTCTATTCACCTCCAGCCTTTTCACTTACTCCACCCATTTGTCAATCAACCCCCCCCACCCCTCACCTGTATCCACCTATCACTTGTGTAGGAAGGAACTGCAGATGCTGTTTTAAACCAAAGATCGACATAAAAAAGTTGTAGTCGCTCCAGCGGGCCAGGCAGCATCCCTGGAGAAAAGGAATAGGTGATGTTTTGGGTCAAGACCCCCCCCCCCCCAGTCTGAAGAAGGGACTCGACCCGAAACGTCACCTATTCCTTTTCTCCAGAGATGCTGTCTGACCCGCTGAGTTACTCCAGTTTTTTGTATCTATTTTACACCTATGACTAATTGTCCGGCACCTACCTCTCTTCCAGCCTTCTCCCCCCCAATACAATCTGTCTCAATAAAGGTCTTCACCTGAAACGTCATCTATCCATTTTCTCCAGAGATGCTGCCGGTCATCTGGACATTGATGCACCATCTGTCCTTTGTGGAAGATTCTTCCGGAGACCGACAGCTTTGACCACAAGTCCATCAGGCCTGTGGTCACCATGGAACATCCTGTGGGGACTGCAGTACAAAGGCCAGAGATTAAAAGTAAAAATGTGTGAGATGTATTAGATATATGTAAGTGATGTTATACAACATCTGGTAAGGTCGGTTGCGCCAATGGTGGATCGAGAGGAATCGATTGGGGAGATGCACGGAGTCTCTTACACAGAGTAGGTGAATTGAGGACCAGAGGAAATAAGTTTAAGGTGAAGGGGAAAAGATTTAATAGGAATCTGAGGGGTGACTTTTTTACACAAAGGGTAGTGGTGCATGGAACCGGCTTCCAGGGGAGGTAGTTGAGGCTGGGACTTTCCTAACTTTTAAGAAACGGTTAGACAGGTACATAGGTAGGGTACGGTTGGAGGGATATGGGCCAAACGCAGGCAGTTGGGACTAGTGCAGCTGGGGCATTTTCGAAGGTGTGAGCAGGTTGCGCCGAAGGGCCTGTTGCCACGCTGTAGGACTATGACTCTGAGTGGAATGGCCCAGGGACTCCCTTTCCTATATTAACGTGGGCTTTGAGCGGGGATTAACTGTCCAATCTGTCAGGAGTGGAAGTAATATCAATTTGCAAACGCCGTCTATCATCGGCAACAGGAAACGCTCCGCGAAGAAACACATTCGTCCATTAACCCGCTCTGCAAATAGGTTTTCCAGGAAGCTCTTTGGGTTTTTTTGGAGCTGAGATTTATGATGATTACCTGCAGACGATGGCCGTTGGAAACAGTGGAGACAGCGTGGCTTACATGGTAAATATTTAATCAGCTGCTGAAACTCCGGCCAGTTACACGGCGCTGGTGGAGGGGGATATTGGGCTCACTGCGGGGCGAGATAAACTATTGGAGGAACCCGTTTGACACATTGAACAACCCCTGGCTGCAACCAACAACAACACCAAAAACGCTCAAAGACATTACCGTAAATGTGAGAACTTTATTCGTGTGATACAAGTCAACCGATATACCGCCCGCATGGTTGCGCCGCTTCATCTTGAACTAGTGTGTGGGAAGGAACTGCAGACAGACGCTGGTTTCCACCGAAGGTACACACACAACGCTGAAGTATCTCAGCGGCTCAGGTAGCATCTCTGGAGAGAAGGAATGGGCGACGTTTCGGGTCGAGACCCTCCTCCAGGTCCCGTCCCGATCGATATTCATCTGTTCTATATCTCTTTATATCACCCGTTTATATCTCTTGTTTTCCTTTCCTCTGACTCTCGGTCTGAAGAAGGGTCTCGACCCGAAACATCCCCTATTCCCTTTTCGCCAGAGACGCTGCCTGGTCCGCTGAGTTGCTCCAGATGTTTGTGTCTGTCATATCGAACTGGGTACAGTGTATAAAACAATAACATCTCTTACACTATTTACCCAGAAGGGGAGGGGGTCCAATATTTTGAATTAATATCGTTTATCTCACGCTGTGTCTTATTCCTATCTGCCGTGGGGGAACCTTTTACACCCTTTTACTGCATCTTGTTACGTATATATAAAGAACTGCAGATGCTGGCTAACACACAGAAGGACACAAAGTGCTGGAGTAACTCAGCGGGTCAGGCAGCAAATCTCTGGAGAGAAGGAATGGGTGACGTTTCGGGTCGAGACCCTGAACACCAGCCATCCATTCTTTGTGGATTATTATGATATTAGCAGCTATCCATTCTGCTTGGTGAGTGAACTCGACGCTATTCTTTAACCGGTGTAGGAAGGAACTGCAGATGCTGGTTTACACCGAAATCAGACGCAAAATGCTGGAGTCAGCGGGTCAGGGAGCATCTTGCCTGATTTGACAATGCCAACTTGATCATTCTAAATCACAAAAACACCCCGCTTTATTTGCCCCAGCATGTTCACGAAGTTAACACAAACTATGGGAAAAGCAAATTCCTGCTTTGATTATTAATTCAGATTTCACGTCGAACAGTCGGGGAAACTAGCCAGGAATATTCCTTGGGGAAAACTTGGTGATAATTTCTGCAAAGACGCGGATAGGGTTAATTCCATCTAACCAACCCACAGAGTTGTTGATACGCGGGCATAACACGCTCACAATCGCGCTCGTAGACAAAATTGCTGGAGATACTCAGCGGGTGCGGCAGCATCTATGGAGCGCTTCGCCTAATAGAGAAAATTTCCTTCGCAGATGCTTGAGTATCTCCAGCAATGTTGTCTCCCTTCGATTTTCCAGCACCTGCAGTTCCTTCTTGCCTGCCTCCTTCTTGCGTGCCTCCTTGAAGGATTAAAATCCTAGTCGAAATATAGGAATGACACGAAGACACGCAGACACATACATGCTGGAGTAACTCAGCGGGACAGGCAGCATCTCTGGAGAGTAGGAACGGGTGAGGTTTCGGGTCGAGACCCTTCCTCAGACTCCAGGAATGACTCCAATTGGAGAGGAGGTGGTTAGAGTGGGATCTCGCGGTCCGCTATCATCACCCAAGTCTTGTATCTCAGTGCTCATGTTTTTCAGTCGCTGCTGAGATTGTCCCTATGTGTAAACCCCATGCATTTCCACCTCGCAGTTCTGGTTAATATTCGCCGGTAGATGTCACCGGCAGACCGGAGGTGAAGAAGACACAGAGTGCTGGAGTAACTCCGAGGGTCAGGCAGCATCTCTGGAGAACATGGACAGGCGACGTTTCGAGTCGGGACCCTTTCTCGCGATCACCTATCCACGTTCTCCAGAGATGCTGCCTGGCCCGCCGAGTTACTCCAGCACTCTGTGTCTGCTTCGGAAACCCAGCATCGGGAATTCCCTGTTTAATTTGAGCTTCGACCTACAGCGCGGAAATAGACCCTTCGGCCCACCCAATCCGTACCGACCAGCGACAGTTCGCTATCTTTTTGATCGAAGACGATTAATCTAGAAGGGAGGAGGGGCGGGACAAAGCGTGGCAGGTAATAGGTACGTTTTGTGGAGTGTGGTGGGAAGCCGGAGCGCCCGGGGAAAAAACCCACACGGTCACATGGAGAACGTGCAAACTCCGTGCAAGACACGCCACCCGTTGTCAGGATCGAACCCGGGTCTCTGGCGCTGCCCCCAACGTGCCCCATGGTAACACGAAAGTAACCCCTTAAGATCAGAAGATCGCAAATGATTGGAGCAGAATTAGGCCATTCGGCCCATCAAGTCCACTCCGCCATTTGCTCATGGCCGATTTCTACCCAGAGAGTTGTGAATTTATGGAATTCCCTGCCACTGAGGGCAGTGGAGGCCAAATTACTGGAGAGAGTTGGATAATGCTCCAGGGGCTAGTGGAGTCAGGGGATTATGGGGAGAAGGCAGGCACGGGTTACTGATAGCGGACGATCAGCCATG
>CM069146.1:48388824-48476324 GCA_035221665.1 Okamejei kenojei
ATGTTTCTGTGGGTATACACCTGTGTGTGTGTGTGTGTGTGTGTGTGTGTGTGCGCCAGTTTGCGAGTACACGATTACACATCAAATCCACGAATGCTGCCCAGACCCATCTTTTTTCTCCGCCTATTTACTCGGCATCATCGCTTCTACCGATTATTTTATTTTTAGGCTGGGGTGGGGCAGCTTATTTTCGGGATATTCTGCCGAGATTCACGGAGTATCTGCAGATCCGGCCGTTTTCTCGTGTAATTGGGGCGACAAACTGTGTAAAAAAAAACACCAACCCAGTAACTCACCGGGCCGGCAGGGAGGGTGTAGGGAATGTTTCCAGTTTCACGGATCTCGGGATAAACAGATCACCTACCGATAGATCAGCGGACGGCGACCCGCTTCTGACCACACAAGCTTCCCGGCTTTGTGTTGGGATCACAAGGTCTTAACGAAGAGGAATGGCAGGGAAGATAGACGCAAAAAGCTGGAGCAACTCAGCGGGACAAGCAGCATCTCTGGAGAGAAGGACTGGGTGACGTTTCAAACTGAAGAAGGGTCTCAATCCGAAAAGTCCCCCCATTCCTTCTCTCTAGAGATGCTGCCTGTCCATAGACAATAGGTGCAGGAGTAGGCCATTCGGCCCTTCGAGCCAGCACTGCCACTCAATGTGATCAAGGCTGATCATCCCCAATCAGTACCCCGTTCCTGCCTTCTCCCCATATCCCCTGACTCCGCTATCTTTAAGAGCCCTATCTATCTCTCTCTTGAAAATATCCAGAGAACCGGCCTCCACCGCCCTCCGAGGCAGATAATTCCACAGACTCGCCACTCTCCGTGAGAAAAAGTGTTTCCTCGTCTCCGTTCTAAATGGCTCACCCCTTATTCTTAAACTGTGGCCCCTGGTTCTGTCCGGCTGAGTTACTCCAGCATTTTGTGTTCTAACCAGCATCTGCAGTTCTTCCCTGCGCTGGGGGAGTCGGGGAGCAGTTGGGCCGGGTGGGAGCTGGGTTCGGAATCGTTGTGTGACGGGAACACCGTGATCCCAGTGAGTGGGTGGGTGCATGGGGTCTTTAACCCACCGTGACAGGGCGGGCTGACTGGCCTCAAACCTCACGAACACTCCCAGCACAGAGATCAATCTCCACCACCAAGGTGCGCTTCCTTGCGAATTCTATCAGCCCGCCTGTATCGCTTTATAGGATCAACCCCCCCCCCCCCCCCCCCCACCACCCACTACCCGCCCCCTTGTTTGTTGTATGGGATGGCGCCCCCACCCCCCGTGTCTCTCTCCGGCCTCTCGTTCCTTTTAATGCCAGCGTCTCCTGAACGCTCTCTTCTTCAGAATTTGACCCTCCCTTTTGCCAAATGCCTCTATTTTCGTGACTCCAGTCTCCCGGCCTGTTATCTGCTTCGTATTTAGGATGCTGTTCAATACCCGGGACATTTCACACGCTGGAGAGAGTGGGAGCGAGAGAGAGAGAGAGAGATAGAGAGAGAGCGTGTTGCTTCTCGCTTCTTCTTATTTCAAACAGTGTTTTCCCTTCTTAAGATTCACCACCGCTCTCTCATCCCCACACGCGTGTTGGTTTAACACCGAGTCGCTTCTCTCTCTCTCTCCCCATCCCTCTCTCTCTCTTCCCCCCATCCCTCTCTCTCTCTTCCCCCATTCAGCTCCCATCCCCTCCCCTCCCATCCCATCCCCTCCCCTCCCCTCGACACGGGCATTTCGCTTTCCATGTCAGACACGTAAACCTCCCCAAAACGTTGTTTCCTGGATCCACGTCCCCTTTGATGTCTCGTTTTCACACATTACCCTCCCTTATCTCTGTCTCTCTCTCCCCTGACTCTCAGTCTGAGGAAGGGTCTCGACCCGTTCCATCCATCCAGAGATGCTGCCTGTCCCTCTGAGTTACTCCAGCATTTTGGGTCAATCTTCGGTGTGAACCAGCATCTGCAGTTCCATCCCCAAACCCAGTGCTGGTGGAGATGTTTTCTCGCTGTTGTCGGGAGTCGGGCGAATGAATTGACGACACCGGATGAAGTGGCCGATTCTCGGCTCTTGCACCAGAGCGAGTCGGGGCTCTGCTCATCCAGCCTCGGAACAGGGGTTGGGAGTAAATTCCCTTCCAGCCGCTTTCGCCAAAACCGTATGTAGTCAGCCACAAAGAGTCGGGACAGGCAGCATCTCCGGAGAGAAGGAATGGGTGACGTTTCGGGTCGAGACCCTTCTTCAGACCCAAAGCTAGCGGGTCCTGCCGATGATAGCACCGAAAGCTGGAGAAACACAGCGGGTCAGGCAGCATCTCCGGAGAGAAGGAATAGGTGGCGTTTCGGGTCGAGACCCTCCCATCCTTTGACAAATCGACATGTTGGCATCAACAACTTGGCAAAAAAAAAGTCTCTCACAGACCTTTCCCATGTTCATTGGGGATATGGGGAGAAGGCAGGAACGGGGTACTGATTGGGGATGATCAGCCATGATCACATTGGATGGCAGTGCTGGCTCGAGGGGCCGAATGGCCTACTCCTGCACCTATTGTCCATTGTCTATTGTCAAACATCGATGCCATGTTTAGGATTTGTTTAGGAATTAATGTTTTGCAGTTATTAGTTATAGATGATTCAACATTCATATCATTGTCTTTAGAAACATAGAAACATAGAAATTAGGTGCAGGAGTAGGCCATTCGGCCCTTCGAGCCTGCACCGCCATTCAATATGATCATGGCTGATCATCCAACTCAGTATCCTGTACCTGCCTTCTCTCCATACCCCCTGATCCCTTCAGCCACAAGGATCACATCCAACTCCCTCTTAAATATGGCCAACAAACTGGCCTCAACTACCTTCTGTGGCAGAGAATTCCACAGATTCACCACTCTCTGTGTGAAAAACGATTTTCTCATCTCGGTCCTAAAAGACCTTCCCCTTAAGACTTTTAAGCTACTCAAGCGATAGGATAACATGGGAAGGGAAGAACTGCAGATGCTGGTTTATACCGAAGATAGAGCCACAATACTGGGGTAACTCAACGGGTCAGGCAGCATCTTTGGAGAAAAAAATATTCCTTTTCACCACAGATGCTCAAAATAGAGAGAGTACAGAGGAGATTTATTAGAATGTTGCCAGGGTTCCAGCAACCATGTTACAGAGAAAGATTGAACAAGTTAGGTCTTTATTCTTTGGAGCGCAGAAGGTTAAGGGGGGACTTGATTGAGGTCTTTAAAATGATGAAAGGGATAGACAGAGTTGACGTGGATACGTTTTTCCCATTGAGGGTAGCGAAGATTCAAACAAGAGGGCATGACATGAGAATTAAGGGACAGAGGTTTCGGGGTAACATGAGGGGGAACTTCTTTACTCAGAGGGTGGTGGCTGTGTGGAATGAGCTTCCAGCAGAAGTGGTGGAGGCAGGATCGATTTTAACATTTAAGAGTAAAGTGGATAGGTATATGGACGTGAAGGGAATGGAGGGGTATGGTCTGAGTGCAGGTAGATGGGACTAGGGGAAAACAAATGGTTGGCACGGACTGGAAGGGCCGAGAGGGCCTGTTTCCGTGCTGTAATTGTTATATGGTTATATGGTTATGCTGCCTGACCCTCTGAGTTACTCCAGCATCTGTGTCTATCTTCGATAGGATTATGCTGCCTATCTCACATTTAGTTTCTGGGTAACAAAACATCATCTATCCATTCAAGAAGGAACTGCAGATGCTGGAAAATCGAAGGTAGACAAAAATGCTGGAGAAACTCAGCGGGTGAGGCAGCATCTATGGAGCGAAGGAAATGGGCAACGTTTTGGGCCGAATCCCTTCTTCATCTATCCATGTTCTCCAGGGATGTTGCGAGACCCACTGAGTTACTCCAGCGCTTTGTGTAACGCGTGTTTGACTTGATGGGCCGAATGGCTATATTCTGCCCCGCTCACTTTTGGAGATGAGGACCACGGACATAACGACACGAAATCGCCCTCGAGTTATAATTCCTACAGTTACTCAGTAATCACGACCAAAAGGCCAGGCAATCTCGCTGACCAGTAATACTGATGTTTCTTAGAAAAGGCACAGACAAGTAAATCAATCAAGTAAAAACTGCTCGGTCTTAATCAGGGTCAGCTTCAAACCTTCTTGTCTGGATATCGGCACGCAGGCCAATCGCGTTGTGGACCGGGAGAGAGGGAGGGAGACGGAGAGGGAGGGAGAGAAAGAGAGGGAGAGAGGGAGGGGAAGAGAGGGAGAGGGAGAGAAAGAGAGGGAGAGAAAGAGAGGGAGAGAAAGAGAGGGAGAGAAAGAGAGGGAGAGAGGGTAGGCAGGGAAGGAAGGAAGGAAGGAAGGAAGGAAGGAAGGAAGGAAGGAAGGAAGGAAGGAAGGAAGGAAGGAAGGAAGGAAGGAAGGAAGGAAGAGAGGATGTGGGAGAGATAGAGAGAAGGATGGTAGGGAAGGAGGGAACGGAGGGAGGGAGTGGGTTTTGTGGAGAGAGCGGTGAGCGAGGGGGAGAGAGGGAGATAAGGAAGGGACGGATGGGGGTAGAGGGAGGGAGAGAGGCAGATAGGGAGGGGAGGAAGGAAGAAGGGATGAAGAAGGAAGGGAGGGAGAGGGAGGGATGGAGGGCGATAGTTCATTTGCTGAACTCCGAGAGTGGTTAATGACTGCACGTGATATCAAAGGCAAAAGACTTGCCGTTTGAAGGAAGGGACTGTACGTGTGTAATTACAGACCCCGAGAAGCTTGCCATAAAGAAATTGTTCTCCTGCTAATTGCAATATCTTACCCTTCACTGTAAATCAACTTCTACACACCGCCACACGCACCGCCTTTGATAATTCAAAACTGCTACTAAGATTGGAAGCCCGTCACCCATCAATGACCATCAAAATTTAACAACTGATCCACTTTCTGTCTCGAAATCCCACCGCACAGGATTTACAGAATACGTTGTCTTCAAAAGAAGTCTTTAGTTCAGTAAGATTAAAAAAAAATCTAAATGCAAGCAGAATCGACAGCAGTAACAGTTTTAGAACTCTTTTCGGTGTAAGATTTTGAATCAATGCAGTTTAGTGATCTGCTCTCTCCCCACCCCACCCACCCCCCTTTCCCATACACCTGTCGGGGTTCAGTACATTGAAGAGATTGTGGGAAGAGAGAAGCGAGTGTTACCAAACTTCTGAATTCACTGGGGTGGAACCCTCTCCAAGACAGACGTGAATCTCACCATTTGACCTGTTTTTACAAAATGTTAAATGGTCAGCCTGACATAGATTACAAAACCTACACCAAACCCAAACCAATTAGGAACAGACGAGGACATTCGATCCAAATTGTGATTCCAGCTACCAAGACAGATGTGTACAGCAATTCGTTCTTCCCTCGCACTATTAAAGCATGGAATAATCTCCACCCTACCATAGTTACACAACCAGATGCAACTAAATTTAAGGTAGCTCTTTCTTCCCAAAAACCCTTTCAGGCTTAAGTCCTCCCTCCACCATCTCCAGTTTAAATTCCATTTGGAATATTTTGGAGGACCAGGAAACCAAGAAGAAAACTGTCTGTTTCAAGGATTTGGGAATCAAACATAAAGGCGTTTTAAAATGCCACCCCGCTTGGAGGAAACGGGCAAAAATATTTAAAATTCATCCAACTTACTCGCTGCTTTCATTTCTCTTTATAGACAAACCAATGAAACATAACGATTTATACAGGAACAAGGAACTGCAGATGCTGGTTAGTACACAAAAGGACACAAAGTGCTGGAGTAACCCAGCCGCTCGGGCAGCATCTCTGGAGAACATGGACAGTTGATGTTTCAGTCACCAATCCACGTTCTCCAGAGATGCTGCCCGACCCATTGAGTTACTCCAGCACTTTGTGTTCTATGCAAAATTCCAGCATCTGCAGTTCCTTGTGTCTAAGTTATATTTTCTATCTAGTGTGTCTACATATTGCTATATGATTTTATAAAATATGTATTATATATAGATACAATATTTTATCTATCTATCTATCTATCTATCTATCTATCTATCTATCTATCTATCTATCTATCTATCTATCTATCTATCTATCTATCTATCTATCTATCTGTCTGTCTGTCTGTCTGTCTGTCTATCTATCTATCTATCTATCTATCTATCTATCTATCTATCTATCTATCTATCACAAAAGTGCTGGAGAAACTCAGCGGGTGCAGCAGCATCTATGGAGCGAAGGAAATAGGCAACGTTTGGGGTCAAAACCCTTCTTCACGGATGTGGGGGGGGGGGGGGGCGGGAAGAAGAAAGGAGAAAGGAAGAGGAGTAGCCCGAGGGCTGAGGGAGAGCTGAGAAGGGGAGGAGAAAGCAAGGGCTACCGGAAATTGGCGAAGTCAATGTATAGTATCTGTGTATCGGTCTATCTGTCTATCTGTCTGTCTATCTGTCTAGCTGTCTATCTATCTATCTATAACCATATAACCATATAACCATATAACAATTACAGCACGGAAACAGGCCCTCTCGGCCCTTCCAGTCCGTGCCGACCATTTGTTTTCCCCTAGTCCCATCTACCTGCACTCAGACCATACCCCTCCATTCCCTTTACGTCCATATACCTATCCACTGGTGAGCTTCACGTCTGTCTTGGAGAGGGTTCCATCCCAGTGAATTCAGAAGTTTGGTAACACTCGCTTCTCTCTTCCCACAATCTCTTCAATGTACTGATCCACTATCTATCTATCTATCTATCTATCTATCTATCTATCTATCTATCTATCTATCTATCTATCTATCTATCTATCTATCTATCTATCTATCTATCTATCTATCTATCTATCTATCTATCTATCTATCTATCTATCTATCTATCTATCTAATTAGAAAACATTTGTACTAATGCAGGGTGAAATGTTAAGTTTGAATATTTATTTAGTGCAAAATATCAGCTTGAGAACTAATATCAAGCACTTAGTTCATTTATTTTTAATGTTTTTTTTGTAATTGCATATCTTGGCTAGTGACATGGTTATGGTGTAATTGTTATGTAGTTGTGGAGAGCAGATCTGGGAGTGGACCACCAGAGGGAGATAATGCTACACCACACAGTGTGACTTCACTGTGGCTTCAGTATAGGCAGTGGATGAGCGGGAATCTCATTGAAACCGAAGATAGACACAAAAAGCTGGAGTAACTCAACGGGACAGGCAGCATCTCTGGAGAGAAGGATTGGGTCACGTTTCGGGTTGAGACCATTATTAAAGGCTTAGATAGAGTGGATGTGGAAAGGATGTTTCCAGTAATTGGAGAGTCAAGGTCTGGAGTAAAAGAACACGCTTCAAAATGGAGACGAGGAGAAATTGTGTAGGAATGAACTGCAGATGCTGGTTTAAACCAAAGATAGACACAAAAAGCTGGAGTAAGTCAGCGGGTCAGACAGCATCTCTGGAGAAAAGGGATGGGTGACGTTTCAGGTCAAGACCTTTCTTCAGACCCTGATTAGATTTCTTTAGTCAGAGGTTGGTGAATCTGTGGAATTAATTCCTCTGTATGATTGTATGATTGATTTCTATAAATTGCAATTTGCGATTTTAGACGTGTTCAAATTTATAATTTTTTGTTGCTGTCTCTGGTAAAATCCAAAGATTTTAAACACATGGAATGATAAATAACTTTCTGGGGGGGGGGGGGGGGGGGGGGTGAGAGGAGTAGCGGTGGGAGCCACTGTGGATGATGTTGGCCATCGACAAACAGTCATAGAGGAAGCCACTATTTAAAGGCCAGTCCCTCGGTGTGGGCAGCTTGTACCATGGGCACAGCAGTGGAGCTGCTGCCTTACAGCGCCAGAGACCCGGGTTCGATCCTGACTGCGGGTGTTGTCCGTGTGGAGCTTGTACGTTTCCCCGTGGGCTGCGTGGGTTTACGTTGAGATCTTCGGTTTCCTCCCTAGTGCGTGTAGGATAGTGTTAATGTGCGGGGATCGCTGGTTGGTGTGGACTGGATGGGCCAAACCAAAAGGCCTGTTTCCGCGATGAATCTCTAAACTATAAACTAAACTAAGCTCAAAATGTATTTTCACTGTACCTCGGTACACGTGACAATAAACTAAACTAACTGTTAGATCAACACACCCTATGGAAAACAAGGAGTTTTCTGCCTGTCCACAGTTTCCCCTGATTATATTAAAATGCATGATCAGGTCTCAATAATATTATCACAGATAGACTTTTTAAGCAGGAAATAAATTCTTGTCACGAAGATTCAAGAACTCATTATTTAAAAACATCCTATATTTCTTGAGAGGCATGTTCTTAATCAAGTCAAGTCAGGTCAAGAGAGTTTATTGTCATGTGTCCCAGATAGGACAATGAAATTCTTGCTTGCTAGAGCACAACAGAATATGGTAGGCGTAAATACAGATCAGATCAGTGTGTCCATATACCATAGAATATATCTATACACACACACATAAATAAACAGATAAAGTGCAATAGGCTGTTATAGTTCAGAGTTTGTTTGAAGTTGTGTTTAATAGTCTGATGGCAGTGGGGAAGTAGCTGTTCCTGAACCTGGATGTTGCAGATTTCAGGCTCCTGTACCTTCTACCTGATGGCAGCGGAGAGATGAGTGTGTGGCCAGGATGGTGTGGGTCCTCGATGATGCTGGCAGCCTTTTTGAGGCGGCGACTGCGATAGACCCTGTTGATGGTAGGGAGGTCAGAGCCGATGATGGACTGGGCAGTGGTTACAACTTTTTGCACCCTTTTCCGCTCCTGGATGCTCAGGTTGCCGAATCAAGCCACGATGCAGCATGCAAGTAAATAATCTCTATACTTATTGTGGGATCCATTACCCTTCAATCTGTTACCTGCAAAGCTATCAAAATGATTAGGGAACCATGTAATTTGATTTACGTCGACCTAGATCTTGGATAGATCTGTAGTACAGAAAACAAATACAAAGATAATGGGCTCTTAATCAAACAATTCTCCGGAAAATGACCCACAATAGTGATAACAGCAACAATCTTCATTAATTTAGTGCTGTTGATGCTTCACAGGAATATCACAACCTGAGACAAAGCTCTTGTCCTCTTGCTAATTTCAATGACTGCTCCTTCATTATCAATCACCTAATTCCCAGTCAACAATGGATAATTGTGGGCTCCACCTTTCCAGAGTCATCGATGCGGGCTCTGCTTTGCTCTGTACCATCCCAGACCTCCTGTGTCCCCCTTCCTGCCTCTCGGTCTGATGAAGGGTCTCGACCTGAAACGTCACCCATTCATCTTCTCCAGAGATGCTGCCAGACCCGCTGAATTACTCCATCATTTTGTGTCTATCTTCTTTGAAGAAACGTTAAGACAGGTGGGCAAAAGTTTGGCCAAAGAGGAGAAAGATGAGTAGACGAATAATTTTATGGAAGGTTTTCTTCAGCTCATGACTGAGGCGGCGATAGAGACATTGTTCCATTGTGGAGTGATTAACACCAAAGGCTTGGAGTAGTCAAGGATTGGGTGTCCATTGATTTATTGTGGAACTGTGATCTTGGAGGAGCTAATAGAGACAAGGACCAAAGTCCACCGCATAGTTAGTAAACATATTTAATGAGAAGAAAATTATAGAGATGTGTAAAATCATGAGAGGAATAGATCGAGTAGATGCACAGAGTCTCTTGCCCAGAATAGGGGAACCGAGGAGCAGAGGACACAGGTTTAAGGTGAAGGGGAAAAGATTTAATAAGAATCTGAGGGGTATCTTTTTCACACACGGATGGTGGGTGTATGGAACAAGCAGCCAGAGGAGGTCGTTGAGGCAGGAACTATCCCAACATTTAAGAAACAGTTAGACAGGTACATGGATAGGACAGGTTTGGAAGGATATGGGCCAGACACGTATGGGACTAGTGTAGCTGGGACATGTTAGCCGGTGTGGGCAAGTTGGGCCGAAGGGTCAGTCTCCATGCTCTATGACTCTATGACTCTATAAAATTGCATCCTGAAATGATTGGTCTCATCAATGGTGATTCACAAATCTAATAGCTCTTCAAACATAGAAAGATGACATTCCTTAATTTTTCCTTTGATTCTACATCCTAAGAACCAAAATTGCTCAAAGGCTTTTTATGCATTGAACCATGTTGAAACTGATTTATAGTTCAGGACTAACTTGTAAATTGAGTCAATAATATTAATACAAGTTAGTAAGACAGTTAACTGCAATAATATTATTGCATATTTTCTCAGTGAATGATTTTATGGTAAGACTATTAAGGAGTCATATCTCAGATTATCACAGGAAGGATTTGCTTGTTTTGATGGCTGGAATGATAGGGAGTTAAATATACATCCTGAGAATGATGAAGTTAGTTTTATCACGATAATTGCAAAATCAGTTAAGGACTAAATTCTGGAAATTGCTGATTATTCATAATGCTCTTTATCAGATATCCAGATGGAATTCCAAATGTTTAACTCATTTTCCATGATTCATGTATAAATTGAAATTACTGGAATAAAATGTTCATTGACTTCCCCAATTTCAGATAGTCCTTGTTTCTCCCTCCTTTTAACTATTGCCCTTGACAATGCTGAGCTCGAGGAAAGACACAAAGTGCTGGAGTAACAGCAGGTCAGGCAGCATCTCTGGAGCAAAGGAATAGATGATGGTTCAGGTCGAGGGCCTTGAAGGGTTTGAAGAAGAGTCTTGAGCCAAAACGTCAACTATTCCTTTTCTCTAGAGATGCTGCCTGACCCGTTGAGCAGCATTTTGTGTTTATCTTTGGTGTAAACCAGCATTCCTTCCTACACAATTTTAATGCTTGCCAGGATGAACCCCAATATTACATCCTCCATAAATGTGAACACACCCCAAAATCCACTGCCCACAGGCCAACTCACACTGAGTTCAATTCTCATTCACCATTTCCTTGCTAACCAACCTACAGTGCTATAGGTTCGTGTTCTGACAATTCCTCACATCGAGAAGCTTGTGCTTTTTTTTTCAAATGGTCTCACCATCTATATTTTTATAGCCTTCTTTAATTTGTAACCCATCAATATTTTCCTACGATAAAAGGCTACGTAAATGGACATTGTTGGTGAAGTAATGGCATGTCTTATCAGTAATCAATAATTGACAAGTGTAGAACATTATCACATCCAGTAACCTAGAAATTAATGTTAAATGTAAGATTGATTGGTTACATTGATTATTCAGAGCAATGTTCATAGGGACATGAAGGAGTTCCTCTTTGATCTGATGCTCAGCATTTTTAGATGACTCATGCCTCATGCTGAAGCCTACAGCAAAGTTTATAGATAATTATGGCTCGGTGGCACTGTGGTAGAGTTGCCGCCTTACAACACCAGAGAACCAGATTCGATCTTGACCAGGGGCGTTTTTCCATACGGAGTTTGTACGTTCTCCCCGTGACCTGCGTGGGTTTCCTCCAGGATCTCCGGTTTCCTCCCACACTCCAAAGACGTACAGGTTTGCCGGTTAATTGGCTTTGGTAAAAATTGTAAAGTGTCCCTAGAGTGTTAAGGATAGTGTGAGTGCGTAGGGGATCGCAGGTCAGCGCAGACTTGGTGGGTCGAAGGGCCTGTTTCTCTGCTGTATCTTTAAACTAAACTACACTAAACTAAATTTGATTGTGTTTTAATTTTTGATATTATTGTATCCGGCAGTGTTAATATTTTGCTGTTGGTCTCTCTGTCTCAGAGAATAAGTGAAATAGGCAGGAGTGGTGTGTGTTGCTACTTTCTTGCATTTTCTATCCTTGCAGAGATGGCAGAGTGAGAAGTTGGCCTGTTTCCACGCTGTGTGACTCCAAAGGGCCTTTCCGATTGGTGATTTTTTTAGGCGACTGTCATAGTTGTAGCAGGTCACCGAAAAACCGGTGGCAACCTACGTCGTCCTGGCGACAACCTACGACAGCAACTACGTCAAGCTACACCCATTGGCATCAAACCCACTGTTGCCAAAAGATTTTCAACATTTAGCGCCAACCAGAAAAACGCCACGACGTTTTGCGCGACTGAGGAGACTACCCCCGGTGACCATAGGCGAGCATGTGGTGACAAACTAGTCGCCTGTAGTTGCCTAAAAAATCGCCTACGGGGGACAGGCCCATAAGACTCTATCCCCCATTGTTCTCCAGATCTAATCATTTCCAGTGTGTAAGATTAGGTACTGCACCACAGTTGGCTCAGGGTGGTGTAAAAAATCACATGCTTAAAAGAGCAGCAAATAACAGATGAGCAGCTGTGATATCCACCAGCCAGCAATTAGTAAACATTATCTAAAAGCCATCAATCATGGAACTCAAAAACTGCCAGCCAAAAAAATGAGCCAACAGCAATGACTAATCAAAAAAGTCATGTGGAACACCTCCTTCAAAAGCTTTTCACCAAGTCTATTTATTTACCATTTTCACCATGTTTGTTCTGAGTAATTTTGTTCAGTTTCAAGATACAGGTAATACAGGGAATACAGATTAAAATGTTTTGATAAACCACATTTATGTATCCTACTATCAATTTACCAAATTATTGGAAAGAGGATTTTTGTTATTTCCACAATGCAAAATAGCTTGAAATTCAAAATCTTTCGAAATAAAATTAGTTGAAATCTTACAAGGGTGGTAAACTCTTCCAGAGCACTAAACACATTAGCCGAGGATAAGAATCTGTAATTAGTTAGTGTCGAATTACGTTTCAGGTTTTTCCATTTGTAATCCACTTAAAGTGATTATACGCAGTATGTTTGTAATTGGAGCAACTGTATCCCATGCAGATAAATGATAAACCTGAGAAGGATTCTGCCATCATTCAGGTTTGTAAAAGGATCAACCTAATAGCTCTTGAAATCAATCCTACATGTAAAACTTTGAGGAAAGTGTGATATTGCCAAGCACTGCATAAGAAGCAGCAAGCAATGCATTTTACCTGGCTTAACACAATATATGATGACATAGACATCTGCAGATGTGGCATTTATATATGTATTGGAGAGCAGAATACCATTACTAACCAGAAACACCAATGATTCTTTCTGAGGAGGTTTCTCGGACTATTGTTCTCTAAATTAATTCAAATTTCTAAAGTTATTTCTAAAAGATGTTCCCATCTCCCCCTCTCCCCCCTCTCCCCCATCTCCCCCTCTCCCCCTCCCCCCAACTCTCCCCCCCCCTCCCCCTTCCCCCTCCCCCCCTCTCCGCTCTCTCCCCTCTCCCCCCCTCCCCCCTCCCCCCTCCCTCTCACCCCTCACCCCCTTCACTCCCTCTCCCCCTCTCTCTCTCCCCCCCCTCTCTCTCTTTTCCCCCTCTCCCACTCTCCCCCTCTCACCCCTCACCCCCCTCTCCCCCCCTCTCCCTCTCACCCTCTCACCCCTCTCACCCCCTCACCCCTCACCCCCTCTCCCCCTCTCCCTCTCACCCCCTCTCCCCCTCCCCCTCTTCCCCCTCTCCCCCCCCTCACCTCCTCTCCCCCTCACCCCCCTCTCCCCCTCTCCCCCTCCCCCTCTTCCCCCTCTCCCCCTCTCCCCCTCTCCCTCTCACCCCCTCACACCCTCTCCCCCTCTCTTTTCATAATTGTAACCTTTCATTTGATGTGGCAAATGGCAGGAGAAGTGATGGCAGCGCAGTGGCACAGTTGTAGAGCTCCTGCCTCACAGCGCGGTGACTCAGTTTCAATCCCAGTTCCGCGTGCAGTCACGTGGAGTTGGCACCTTCATGGGTTTCCTCCTGGTGCTCTGGTTTCCCCAAAGATGTGCAGGTTAGTAGGCAATCTGTATAAAAATGGCACCAGTGTGTAAGGGAGTGGATGTGAAGGTGAAGTAGACTGGAACTAGTGCGAATGTGTGATCGATGGTCGGTGTGCACCTGGTGGGTGAAAGGGCCTGTTTCCATGCTGTATCTCTGAGGTAGTCATAGAGTGATACCACGTGGAAACAGGCCCTTCGGCCCAACTTGCCCACACCGGCCAACATGTCCCCATCCACACTAGTCGCACCTGCCTGCATTTGATGCATATCCCTCCAAACCTGTACTATCCATGTACCTGTCTATAAACAAAGTAAACTAAATATAAATTTGCTGCTGTGAATGATGTCACACTGGCCTTGTCAAACCGTTACAAAAGTTAACAAAAACTGTATTAAAAAGCTTTAAAAGTGCGACATATCGAAAATAAAGGGGTCAAGGAAAGAGCGTGCACGTCGCGGCCCTGTTTCCACCAATCTTTCCCCCACCACGCACAAGAACCACGAGAAGCCCCAAGACAGACACCATTGTACGCAGATGCCGAGAAGTGTGTTCAGCTCTGGCTGAACAACTTCTAATCTTGTGTGTGGACTCGATAAGAAGATTGAAAATAAAGCGTTGTGTGCTGAATGGATGTAGCTGTTGAAACGATGGCATTCAAAGACAGATTCTGCATTCTCTTGCATGCACCAGGAAGCAAAACTCACAAGCGAGTACTTGAGTTTAGTTTATGAGTTGTGACTTAGTTTATTGTCACGTGTACTGAGGTACAGTGAAAAACTTTTGTTGCGCGCTAACCAGTCAGCGGGAAGACAATGCATGATTACAATCAAGTGTACAGTTACGTGATGGAGGGAATAACGTGAATAACGTTTAGTGTAAGATAAAGTCCACTAAAGTCTGATCAAAGATAGTCTGAGGGTCTCCAATGAGGCAGATGGGAGGACAGGACCGCTCTGCAGTTGGTGATAGGATGGTTTAGTTGCCTGATAACAGCTGGGAAGAAACTGTCCCTGAATATGAAGATCTCTTGCCTGATGGGAGAGGGGAGAAGATGGAGAGGCCAGGGTGTGATTCGTCCTTGACTGAGCTGCTGGCTTTGCCAAGGCAGCGTGAGGCAGTGGGGGATTTAGTGCGAAGTGTCTAATTTTCCTGTTCATCTTGTTTTGGGTGAAATGCCCGAATCAGGTGTGTAGATGCATTTTATTTAGTGTAACTCATGCTCTTCTCGGAACCTGGAGCCTTTGTATCATCTCTTTGTTACCTTTGTTTAATCTGTGAAACATATGCAGTGATTCTCAAAAAAATAGTGGTTGTGTTGCACGGTAGGTGAAGAAAATATAAATTAATGTTTGGAATCAGTTAAATATCTAAGCGAAAATCGAGCCATCTTTCTCAAAAACCTATAAACTATCCTTTCCATGTACCTGTCCAAATGTCTCTTAAATTCTGTGATAGTACCTGTGCTATCTCTGTCTACCTGTTCTCTGTCACAATTGCCTTCCGTATAACAACGTCAGACATTAATTCAAAAATAAGATTTGAATTACATAGGGATTTCAAGAACAAGTGATCTGATGTTAAAGCCATTCTGTACTTCCTTCCTTAAGTTTCTCTGTACTCTGTTAAAATTTGAATGCAGATATTTTTACACGAGAGAGCTGCAGAGAAGGCAAATTGATTTTGTCATACTGTTACAAAAATTTTATTGGGACATAAAAAAATAGAATGTAAAGTGTTAGCTGGCATCCACAATACAACCACGATGCAAAATAATTCCCGTGAACCATCTTATATATTAATGATTATAATTTTGTTAAAAAAAATAGATAAGGTGGAGGAATAACTCAGCAGGTCAGGCAGAATCTATGGGGAACATGGATAGGTGACATTTTGGGTCGAGACCCTTCTAGCCTCAATAAGGGTCCCGACCCAAAATGTCACTCATCCATGTTCTCCAGAAATGCTGCCCGACCCGCTGAGTTATTCCAACACTTTAGCGTCCTTTTTTGTAAACCAGCATCTGCAGTTCCTTTAATCAATGTATTCCATTTCTTTGCTGTGAAGTGTGTCTTTAAAAAAAACGACAAATATTTAAACGCACACTGGATGTTATGGTATTGAGTGCTTGTGAATTGTGAATATCTGAAGTCCAGCAACCTCATTAATGCAAACGATTAACTTAATGGCATTGCAATACTAAGTATTGACTTGGAAAAAATAAACAACTCAAATTTTAAGCATCTAATAAATTATTTAGCCCAGCTAAGACAAAATAAAAAATTAAATGGTTGGAGAGAAATTGCTTTAGGAATTTCTCTTGAGGGACTTGACTGTGAAACTGCTTTGGTGTATGGAGATGCACTTTCATGGCCAGTATCACATACAGAGGGAGAAAATTATGGAGATGGCTGACTTGTTAATGGAGCTTTTAAGAGTAGAGTGTCAACAGTGACAGGGAATATAATAAA
Source organism: Okamejei kenojei (assembly GCA_035221665.1). Taxonomy (NCBI): domain Eukaryota; kingdom Metazoa; phylum Chordata; class Chondrichthyes; order Rajiformes; family Rajidae; genus Okamejei; species Okamejei kenojei. Next base: position 48,405,018 of record CM069146.1, read on the forward strand.
AACGTTCCGCAGTTGCATTTGAGCATCTTAGCTCAGCACCTCACCATCAGTAGGGCCAGTTTATGTGCTATATCTCTAAACTGAACGAAACGAAACGAAACTAAACTTAACTTTTGTTCCGTTCATCTGAGATGCAGTGTAAAGCTTTTGTTGCGTGCTAACCAGTCGGCGGAAAGACAATGCATGATTACAACTGAGCCATCCACAGTGTACAGATCCATGATAAAGGCAATAACGTGAATAGCGTTTAGTGCAAGATAATTTCCAGTAAAGCCTGGTCAAAGATAGTCCGAGGGTCTCTAATGAAGTAGGTGGTAGCTCAGAACTGCTCTCTAGTTGCTGCTAGGATGGTTCAGTCGCCTGATAACCGCCCGACGTTGTTATACTGTTGTCACGTGGATATCTGATAATGGACCCAATGTTGATTGAGATTTTGGTTAAGCGAAACATTTGCTCAGACATTAATTTATTGTTGCTGTAATCAGGAACAGGAAAACTGTTTGTATTGGCAGAACTCCAAGCATCATTGGAACAGGCTCACTAATGGATTAACAAGTGAAAGCATATCATTAAAATGAAATTAATCTTACTGTGCATTCAGCCTGACATTCACATTATAATCTCAGAATCTCCCGTCATTTTATTATTTACCATCAATAAGGTTTTCTTGTATTATAGTTTCTCCTTTGTCATTGGCTCTTTTCTTTATATTGCACAAAATCTTTTCCCCTGGGATAACCTTTCCTCCCAATCAATGTATTGGGCTAAATTACTTCAGGTGAGGGTTTAATGAGAATCCTGTACCCATTTGAAGATGGATTATTTTATCCATGAGCAAGTGAGTTGATCGATGGAAAGATACAGCATGCATGAATGAATACGTTTATTGGGCAAGTATTCACATACAAGGAATTTGCCTTGGTGCTCCGCCCGCAAGTGACAACATGACATACAGTGACAGTTAGGAATGACACATAAAACATTAAACATTAATAATAAAACATTATCGATTAGGAAACAGGCCCTTCAGCCCACCAGGTCCGTGCCGACCATTGATCACGCTTCACTCCAGTTGTATGCTATCCCACTTTCACACCCGCTCCCTACACACTGGGGGCAATGTTATATAGGCCAATCAATCTACAAACCCGCAATTCTTCGGGAGTAAGTGGGAGGAAACGGGAACACTCGCAGGACACCGACGCGGTCACAGGGAGAATGCACAAACTCCACACGGAAAGCAGCCGAGGTCAGAGTCGAACCCAGGTCTCTGGCGCTGTGAGGCAGCAGCTCTACCAACTGCGTCACTGTACCACTCTATTCTCGCTGACATTCAAAGCAATAAGCTGGAAAGAGTAGAGAATGATGATGAGGATGTTGCCAGGCCTCGAGGGCCTGAGGTATATGGAAAGGTTGGGCAGGCTAGGACTTTATTCCTTGGAGCGCAGGAGGATGAGGGATGATGTTATGAAGGTGTATAGTGGGAATCAAGAATCAGAGGACATAGGTTTAATGTAAGAGGGGAATAATTTAATATGAACCTGAGGGGCAAACTTCAGTTCAGTTTATTTTCAGTTTAGTTTATCGTGTACCGAGGTACAGTGAAAAGCTTTTGTTGCGTTCTAACCAGTCAGCAAAAAGACAATACATTATTACAATCGATCCATTTACAGTGTATACATGATAAGGGAATAATGTTTAGTGCAAGGTAAAGCCAGCAAAGTCTGATCTAGAGGGTCACCAAAGAGGTAGATAGTAGTTCAGCGCTGCTCTCTAGTTGTGGTAGGATGATTCAGTTGCCGGATAACAGCTGGGAAGTTACTGTCTCTGAATCTGGTGGTGTGTGTTTTCACACTTCTATACCATTTGCCTGATGGGAGGGGTTTTTTTTATTCAGAGGGTGGTGGGTCTGTGGGATGAGCTGCCCAATAACAGCATTTAAAATGCATCTGGACAAGTACGTGGCTAGGAAATGTTTGGAGGGATAAGGGCCAAATGTGAGCAAATGGGTCGAGCTCAGATGGGGGCAAGTTGGTCGGCATGGATTAGTTGGGCCCAAGGTCGCGTTATTGTGTTGTATGATTCTATGACCATTTACTGCTCAGTCTGAATTATTTAGCCATTATTTCATCGCTTTTTTACAGGATCACAGTGTGAAAATCAGAGCCCCCTTTCCTACACTACAAAAAGTACCACATTGTTTGCAAAAGGTTTCAGATGTCCCATAATTGCGAAAAGCACAATATAGATCAATCGATCAATCATCAATCAATTTTATTTGAATAGGCTCATTTAAAAACAACTCACATTGACCAAAGTGCGGTACATTAGTGCAGGTACCAATGTGCTACATACAAGGGTACACAAACCTAACACTACATACATAAACTGTTTACAGCGCCCCCTCAGAGCGACTCAAAAACACTAGGGAGTAGAAATAGGTCTTGAGCCTCGACTGAAAGGAGTCGACGGCGGGGGCAGTTCTGATGAGGAGAGGGATGCAACCACAAAAACGCGGTCGCCCCTGAGCTTAAACCTCGACAGCGGGATAGTCAGTAGCCCCAAGTCAGCCGACCTGAGGGACCTGGAGGTAGAATGGTGGGTTAGAAGATTTTTGATATGGTGGGGGGGGGTGGGGGGGGGGTGTACATTGAAGTTGATTCTGTACCGTACTGGGAGCCAGTGGAGAGAGGCCAGAATTGGGGTGATGTGGTCCCTTTTACGGGTATCCCTCAGATGTCTCGCTGTGGAGTTTTGAACCAATTACAGGCGGGACAGGGATGATTGGCTGATGCAGTAGTCAAGGCGGGAGGAGATGAATGCGGGGATGATTTTTTTCAAGGTCGTCGAATTGGAGGAATGGTTTGATTTTAGCTATGGTACGAAGCTGGAAGAAGCTAGCTTTTACCACAGAGTTGACTTCCTTGTCAAACTTTAATGCGGAGTCAAATATCACGCTAAGGTTTTTGACATGCGGTTTGACTAAGGACGTTAGGCTTCCAAGGCTGCCTGTTATCGTTTTGAAGGAGTTGGAGGGGCCAAGTAGGATGACCTCAGACTTGCTCTCGTTTAGTTGGAGGAAGTTCTGGGCCATCCAACATTTTATGTCCTTGAGGCAGTGCATGAGGCTGATTACATTTGACCGGTTGTTGGGCTTCAGGGGGAGATAGAGCTGTGTGTCATCTGCATAACAGTGGAAAGTAATGCCGTGCCTTTGAATGACTTGGCCGAGGGGAAGCATGTACAGAGAGAAGAGAATGCGGCCTAGGATGGAGCCTTGTGGCGACCTGCAGAAAAGGCAAGCTGGTGAAGAGAAAGAATTGCCTGTGTTGGTAGAGAAACTGCTATTTTTGAGGTAGGAAACGAACCAGATCCGGGTGGTGCATCCACACCAACCCCTTACCGGCGACGGTCAATTAGGATGGTGTGGTCCACTGCATCAAACGCTGCGCTGAGGTCGAAAAGGAGCAGGATTGCACAGTCGCCGGAGTCGATGGCGATAAGCAGGTCGTTGTGTACCTTCAGCAAGGCAGACTCTGCGCTGTGGTGGGTCCTGAAACCTGATTGGAAACTTTACAGGTACAAACCTCTTTTTCCCACCTGTGTGCGTAGCACTTCAATGAACATAAGAGGAATAGGCCAGAGGACTTAGGTTTAAGGTGAAGGGGAAAATATCTAATAGGAATCTGAGGGGTAACTTTTTCACACAAAGGGTGGTGGGTGTGTGGAACCAACTGCCAGGGGAGGTAGTTGAGGCTGGGACTGTCCCAACATTTAAGAAACTGTTAGACAGGTACATGGGTAGATCAGGTTTGGAGGGATAGGCAGCTGAGACTAGTCTGGCTGGGACGTTGGCCGTTGTGGGCAAGTTGAGCCGAAGGGCCTGTTTACACGCTGTATCATTCTATGACTCTATGACTCTAACACACACAAGATTCAGAAGCCGACCTGGACAATCACCATTGAGCACCACAACACACTCTGCCAGGCCTCTGACCAGACTGAACCTCTACAACGTCTATCTTCCCCACAGTTTCCACCTTGTCAGGCGCAGTGTGTGCGTGTGGAGTTCCTCAGGGAAACAGATTCACTGGAATTGGAGGAAATGAGGGCGAGAGGCGTTATACAAATCACATATCTAATCGAGAATCTATCTGCCTCAAAGATGTCAGTGGATATGTTTAAGGCAGAGGTAGATAGATTCTTAACTTGTACGGGTGTCTGAGGTGATGGGGAGAAGGCAGGAGAATGGGGTTAAGATGGAAAGATAGATCAGCCATGATTGAGTGGAGAGTACACTTGATGGGCCGAATGGCCTAATTCTGCTCCTTTCACTTATGAACCTTGAACTTATAGGGAACTTATAGGGAAAACATCACAAAGTTAATTTACAAGTAAATATAAGGAAATTGCTCTTTTTTTTCCTTTGAGTTTGAATTAGAATCCACCCTGGTTCTAATTACTATTGAATCAGACATGATTCAACATGAATCGGACATGTGGGGGCACGAGACACTGTGACATTTTTTGGTAAAAGGTTGAATGGAGAAAATTGAATAGTTTGAGGGTAGTGTGCAGAGAGATGAATGCTGTTTACGTTTATCAGAGATGAGGATGACGGAATGTGAATATATTTGGGAGTTAGGCCGAAGATAGAGATTGGGGCACAGCGGTGGAGATGCTGCCTTACAGCGCCAGAGACCCGGGTTCCATCCTATCGTGCTGTATGTACGGAGTTTGTACGTTCTCCCTGTGACCTGCGTGGGTTTTCTGCGGGTGCTCCGGTTTCCTCCCACACTACAAAGACATACAGGTTTGGAGGTTAATTGGCTCGTGTAAATTGTAAATTGTCCCTTGAGCGTAGGATAGTGCTAGTGTGTGGGGTGATCGCTGGTCGGTGTGGATTTGGTGGGCAGAAGGGCTTGTTCCCACGCTGTATCTCCAAAGTCTGTAGTCTATCTTCCAAAGCAGTTAGTTAAACTTCTTGCTGGTTCCTAATCATATACAAGAGAAGATACAAGATACATTTATTTGTCACATGTGCCAGATGGCACAGTGAAATGTGATCACCATACAGCCATACAATAAAATAAAGAACACAACACACGGTAGAGTTCAACATAAAACATCCCCACACAGCAGAATCAAAAGTTCCCCACTGCGAGGGAAGGCACCAAACTCAGTCATTTTCCTCTGATGTTCACCCGTGGTCGGGGCCTCCGGAGCCCTCCGCAGTCGCCGCTACGGGCAGCCCGCCGCTCAGGCCCGCTCGCCGGGATGTTGGCACTCCGACGTCGGAAGGGGAGGCCAAGATCAGCGGCTTGGACCTCCGAATCTGCCGCTTCCTACCAGAGTCCGCGGCTCCCGACGTCCCCAGAGATTCTGGGCAGAGATTCGACGTCTGGGCAGAGATTCAACGCTGGTAGCCCTCAGCAAAGGGCCCCAGGGACTCTGCGATGTCAGTCAGAGCCACCCGCGCTGGGAGCTCCGCGTATACAAACAATAAACGCCATAAGTTAGAATTAATGGCACACGTCCATGATCAGGATGGGAGAAACATATATATTTCATATGTACTTTAGATGTTCTAATGATCTCCTAATGGAAGTTCAAACTGCCACAGCAAGAAACCCATGCTGATCTGGTAAAGGTCTCATCAATCTGTCCCCCTCTGGTGAAGGGCTGCTCTGATGGTGGAAGCATGCACTTATATAATAACTGTTATCTCCAAGAACAACAGGTGGCTATGTGTCAAACCAGATGTCCTCCTTTGTACCATAATAGCGTGAGTTTAGTTTAGAGGTACTGCATGAAAACAGGCCCTTCGGCCCACCGAGGTCCCTGCACACTAACACTAGCTTACACACACTAGGGACAATTGTACACACACACACCTAATCGTGTGTGCACGTCTTTGGAGTGTGGGAGGAAACCAAAGATCTTGGAGAACGTACAAACTCCGTGCAGACAGCACCCATAAGTCAGGATTGAATTCTGGTCTCTGGCGGGGAAGGCAGCAACTCTACCGATGCGCCACTGTGCCCCCCTGACTAAGGGGCGCCTCTTGCATATGTACTCGTTGGGCTGCTCTGTGTATATTGTAATAACAGGGGCGATTGTGTTTGTGTTCGGGGAATGGTCTTGTGATCCGTATACAAAGAATGTATTTTGCAGTAGCAGGTACACAAGACAATAATGAAACCATTGAACCATCTGATCAGATGCCGAGCTGGTCTCGGATGTCTCTAGGAAAGCAAAGCTTATCTTCGTGACCTGGCAGGTGGCCCCACGATTTGCTGGTCCCTTCCAGTTAGCCTAAGCATTCTTCCAAAACATCTACTTGTTTTCCAAAGCAGGGTTGGAAAAGTGGTGCCGCTACTTCAGCAGTCAATCCCATTTTAGCCGACATAGTCTGTTTAACCCTCACATTACAACGACGCGAATGAATAATGTGATGTAATTTCAATTCTATTTCCGTCATGCCATTTCTGCAATATTTTTCAGTCTCCAAAGGTCCTACAATGAGCAATGTTGGCAACATGTTGTCAAAAACAGGGCTTGTTTGAAGTCAGTTTTCCTTTCATTTGTACCACGAGACAATTATCATAGGCATTTGATGGTAGAATTTAAGCCATTCGATGTCCGTAAAGTCCTTCATTTCCTCAAAATGAACTGAATATTCTGTGCAACAAACACAAAGTGCTGGAGTAACTCAGCGGGTCAGGCAGAATCTCTGGAGAAAATGGATAGGTGACCAGTTTTTTGTTTCAGGTCGGGACCCTTCTTCAGTTTGAAGACTTCTACTGTTACTCCTTCTGCACTAGTGCTATGGTATTCTACGTTGCATCCATTCCCAACACACTGCAAGGCAATTTACAGAGGCCAATCAACCTGCAAACCAAACCCCTCTATGCTCACTTTGAAGAGGTTTTCCTCCTCATTCTGAAGGGAGTCCTTTGAGAATTACAGTCTGAAGAAGGGTGTCCGATAAAAAAGGCACCGATCTATGTTCCCGGGATGAGTACTTTTTGTAACTTTGTCAGCACCTTTGTGGCGAATCTTTTGTTTATTTTGTGTGCAAAAGCAAAGAATTTCACTGTACCTAGGTACACGTGACAATAAAGTATTATCCTAAAGGAGCTGTCCCACTTAGGCGACCTAATCCGCGAGTTCTGGTGAGTTTGCCCTCGGCGCATACTCTCAGCATGGTCGTAGGAGGTCTTTGTAACTCTCCTTCATGCTCGAGAGTGGTCTCCGTGTACTCGAAGCCTCAGCTAGGTCGCGGCGTATTTTTCAACATGCTGAAAAATGCCCGCGAGTAAAAAAAGGTCGCCATGGAAAAAATCGATACTTTTTTTACTCGTAGGTTTAGTCATAGTAGGTCGTAGTAGGGCCGGCATGTTAGTCGTAGGTAATCGAGGGTAGTCGAAGGTAGTCGTAGATAGTCTTCATCATAGTTGAAGGGAGGTCGAAGGAGGTCGTCTTCACTCTCCACTATTCGGTGTCCAATTTTCCCGAAGTTAGTTGTAGCTAGTCGGAGCTGGTCTTCAACATAGTCAAAGGAGATCGAATGAGGTCTTCTACATAGTTGAAGGAGGTCTTCAACATGACATTTTTTCAAACTCTCCTAAACTCTTCTCAACTCGCAAATTAGGTCGCCCAAGTGGGACAGCCCCTTTAGTGAAAAACTGTCTTTGCTTTGTGACTTCCCCGTGAATATTTTGATGATTCCAGCAATGCTGGACATTAAGAGGAGATCTAAAATACGTCTAATTTTCATTGACAGCTTTCAATGAAGAGAGGCTGAGCAGAGGTGCACCGGAATGTATCCCATATACAGCGGCAGGCAATTTGGATTCCTGAGCGCTATGCTGAAACCGACGTGTAACTGAATATATAATCAGCAAGGTAAAACATGTGAAGATTTTGTATTTACATATTACTTGAAATGTCATAGATTCATGGAGCCATGGAAACAAGCCCTTCGGCCCAACTTGCCCACGCCGGCCAACATGTCCCATCTGCACTAGTCTCACATGCCTGCATTTGGCCCATATGCCTCTAAACCTGTCCTATCCATGTACTTGTCTAAATGTTTCTTAAACATTGCGATAGTATTGTTTTAAAAGTGTTAAATAATTGTTTAAATATTTCCCTTACTTTCAAATAAAAAATTATACTGAACACGATCTGGACATATAATGGACAAGCAAAGCAGAAGATAGCCAAACAATTATATATAGATGGGAATGGTGTTTCTTGAGAGACAATGAATGCTAGCATATAAAATCATCGGAAGGTTTAACATCAAAGTTTAGAAAAGCTAATAAAACCCCAATAAATCTCATATAACTAAGAAACATTCCTGAGTCTGTAGAAGGGTCCTGACCTGAAATGTCACCTATCCACATTCTCCAGTGATGCTGCCTGACCTGCCTCCAGCATTTTGTGTCTTTCCTTGGTAAACCAGCATCTGCAGTTCCTTGTTTGTATTAAGAGTCCTGCCTATAGATCTTATGGTATGTGGTTATTATCTACTATCTACCTCATTGGAGGCCCTCGGACTATCTTTGATCGGACATTACCAGCTTTATCTTGTACTAAATGTTATTCAAATTATTCCCTTTATCATGTATCTGTGCACTGTGAATGGCTGGATTGAAATCATGTATTGCCTTTCAGCTGACTGATTAGCACGCAACGAAAGCATTTCACTGTACCTCAGTACACGTGACAATAAAGAAACTAAACTGAACTAGACTACCAGGTGTTATGGCAATAGTATACAAGCTATGACCCTGTTCAAAAAATGTGTCGTTATACAGTGGCAGAAACTGTTACGAAATGTTAGGATTTTCCCTCAATCCTTGAGGAAAGTTGCAGAATCTGGTTGTGAAAGCAAGTTCAGTGCAGGCGTTGGAGTTACACATGTACACACGTCTCCACTCTGCACGGTCTTTGCTGTTCATTACGGCTCCAGGTCTTGTCACTTGAGATTCAGCAGCATGCCGGATGGGGAGTAGTGAAGGGAACAAGGGATGTCAGTGCTGGGAAGAAGGTTGGTGAGATGATTGATTGATTGATTGATGGATACTTTATTGTCACCTGTTCTTTGTTCTGCGTACAACACAAGTCACAAGTCACTCACGGTGGCTCAGAGACCCGGTAGAGTTGCTGCCTTACAGCGAATGCAGGCTCAGAGACCCGGGTTCGATCCCCACTACGGGTGCTGTCTGTGTGGAGTTTGTACATTCTCCCCCGTGACCAGCGTGGGTTTTCTCCCGAGATCTTCGGTTTCCTCCCACGTTCCAAAGACGTACAGGTTTGTAGGTTAATTGGCTTGGTAAATATAAAAATTGTCCCTGGTGGGGGTAGGATGTGGGGGATCGCTGGTCGGCGTGGACCTGGTGGGCCGAAGGGCCTGTTGCCGTGCTGTATCTCTAAAAACTAAAAATAAAAAAACAAGTATGCAAAGAGTTGCCATGTATAGGGCGGCGACAACATTTAAACATTGTATTCAACGTAGTTCCAATGGTCCCTCTTTCTTCCCCTCCCTCCCCCCCCCCCCCCCCCCAACCAGTCCCCTCTGTGTGCACGGCAGCGCCCCACACTGGGTCCCTCTATTCTCAGCTACCCCTCCATGCTGGGTCATTCTTCATCATGATCTTCATGATCTTCAATGCTGACATGACCATCTAAAAGGCTGACAATGCAGGATAAAGGAAGGTTGTAAAAGGATTACTGAGTAACAAAAGGCAAGTCTGAAGGTAGAAGATGAACTTTAACTCAGAGATAGATGGATTCTAGATTAGTACGGGTGTCAGGGGTTTATGGGGAGAAGGCAGGAGACTGGGTCTGCGAGGGAGTGATAAATCGGCCATGATTGCTTGGCAGAGTAGACTCGAAGGGCCGAATCAGAGGTTATATCCAATTTTGGGGAACGTTATACCTCTAAACTAAATTAAAACTAAGAAGGGGAATTACCCACAGCATCCTGAACAGTATTCATCCCGTAACGGACATCAATAAAAAGCCAATAATCAGATCATGATTGTAAGGCTGTTCGCGCAGGCTTGTCGTCTGCAAGTTGGCTGTTGTGTTTCCCACGTGACAACAGTGGTTTCACTTCAAAAGTATTTCACTGGTACTTCCTTTTATAACTGCAAATCTTTCTTGCTCAGCATTGATGGTACAGAAGATGTTGACAGAGTCACAGTGTCATAGAATCATAGAGTGATACAGTGTGGAAACAGGCCCTTCGGCCCAACTTGCCCACACCGGCCAACAAATCTCAGCGACACTAGTCCCACCTGCCCACATTTGGCCCATATCCCTCCAGACCTGTCCTATCCATGTACCTGTCTAACTGTTTGTAACAAAGTGGGACGAACCACCACCTCGGGAGTGTCTGCTCTTGATTCATCTGAGTTTAATTGCACTGCAGCGCACACATTTTCCAGAGAGACCAGAATCAACCTAGAACATTTTTGTTCCGTAATTTTTCTGAAAACCCATTACTTTGGAAGCAGATGTTAAGAATCGCTCTGCTCACCATCAGAAATCCATTTGTAAAGGTTTTCACAGTTGGGTATTTGAAGCAGGATTATAAATGAGTTCTTTCAGGATGGATTTACAATTTCACCTGAAATACAGTTGTTATGTACCTTGCATGACGAACAGAGGAATTCTCGTTCTCAGCCAGCACATCCTCAGCATCTTTCACCATTAGTAAACGCATTCTTCAAATATAATTGAGCTTATCTCTGCAGCCGCGGCTATGCTTAATGACTTAATAGATCTGTAATCCTTTCTAAAACAAAGAAGGACCTATCTAATCTATCACATTTCCCGATTCTTAGCGTACAGATGAAGGTCAACCAAGCTCCTCTGGTTGATTGTGATTGGTATTGCAATGAGACTTACAGCCTTTGATACTCAACAAGTGCAGAATTTGCTGATTTTGGACTTTGCGGTAGTTTAGTTTTGAGATACAGTGCGGAAGCAGGCACGTCAGCCCTCCAAGTCTGCGCCGACCAGCGATCCCTGCGCATTAACACTATCCAACACACACTAGGGACAATTTACACTTATACCAAACCAATTAACCTACAAACCTGTACGTCTTTGGAGTGTGGGAGGAAACTGAAGATTACGGAGAAAACCCACGTAGGTCACGGGGAGACCGTACAAACTCCGTACCGACACGCACCCGTAGTCAGGGTCGAACCCGGGACTCCGGCGCTGCATTCGCTGTGTGCAATGATGCAAATAGGGGGATACATTTTTCCTCCTTATGCCTTAAAGAATATTCTATATGCTTTTTCATTAAAAAGCTATAATATTAGAGAAAGAATCTGCCCAATGATCCATGATTGAGACTAATGGGCCTGTCAAACTCTTTAGCCTGTAGTCGCCTTTGGTCGCCGCCTTTTGAGTAGTCTAAAGGTCGCTTTCGCTGGATTTTCAACATGTGGCGACCGTGGGTTTGACACCAATGAGCGTAACTTGACGTATGTGCTGTCGTAGGTTGTCGCCAGGTCACGTAGGTTGTCGCCGGTGAATTCCATTGTCGTATTCGCCAGCAGTCGCCTAAAATTTTGCCTAGCGTCGCTGGTATTTCGGCGACCTGCTACGACTATGACAGTCGCCTAAAAATCGCCTAAGTGGGACCGGCCCATTAATGTTCACATTGATAAATTAAATGCAGGTAACCCAGAGCCAGTCTCCATCACAGGAAACAAACCGACATCTACTACAAACCGACTGACTCCCAAAGCTATCTTGACTACACTTCCTCCCCCCCCCCTGCTTCTTGTAAAGAATCTATCCCCTACTCCCAATTTCTCCGTCTACGCCGCATCTGCGCCCAGGATGAGGTGTTCCACACTAGGGCATCGGAGAGGTCCTCATTCTTTAGGGAACGGGGGTTCCCCTCTTCCATTGTAGATGAGGCTCTCACTGGGGTCTACTCGATATCCCGCAGCTCCGCTCTTGCTCCCCCTACCCCACCACTCGTAAAACTTAACCCAGAGCCTGAAGACGGGTGCCAACCTGAAACATTGTCTGTCTCTTCCCCCGACGGATGCTGCCTGATTCACTGGGTTTTTCAGCCCTTTGTGTTTTGCTCAAGATTTCAGCATCTGCAGTATCTTGCGTCCCCTTTATAGAATCAAACAGCGAGTTTCAGTTCCCACACAGACCCAACTTATATTTGTTCCCGCTTGTGTCTCTCTTCTCTGTTAGGATGAGATTCTGCGCGAGGTCGATGCTCTTCACTCACTGGCTGTTGCTGGCCTCTGTGTTAATGCTCGGCTGCCGACCGCTGACGGCTTCAAGTCACCACAGCCGGGGCCACTCAGGTAAGGAGCTGTGCAAGATCACTCTAGTGGAGGACAGACCCGGCTTCCCGTGGTTAGGCGCAGGACGCTGGAGTAGCTCAGCGGGACAGGCAGCATCTCTGGAGAGAAGGAATGAGGGACGTTTTGGGTCAAGACCCTTCTTTAGAAATGTTACCCATTCCTTCTCTCCACGGATGCTGCCAGTCCCGCTGAGTTACTCCAGCACTTTGTGTCTACCCTCGTTGTAAACCAGCATCTGCTGTTACTTCCTACACACAGGCTTCCCGTGGTTGCAAGTAATAAGATGTCTGAGAACACCCTTGTTAAATATCATGTGTATTCACTGGTAATACTAATCTTTATCTTCTGAGTGAAAGCAACCAACCTATTTCCCCTGGTTATACAGATTTTTCATTTTTATACTTTTAATTTTAGCTTTAGGTTCGGTTTATTATTGTCTTGTGTACCTGATTCCAATCAGATCAGATGATGATACAGGTCCACCACTGGTTTTCCGGCCACTGGGGATCCGGCACCTCCTTTAATCCAGACGGAATTACGAAAATGCACGTGAAATCCCCCCCCCCCCCCTAACCCCCCCCGGAAGTCCCCCCGAAAATGTGGTGCCTTGGCCGGGTAAGGCAACCGATCTTGACCTCATTGGGACTTCCATAGCCGATCGGCGGGTTGAATTTGCCCCCTGTGGCCCGGGCGCTGGAACTCCGGCCCGGCCGAAGCCGGCAGTTCCGATCCCATAGCCGACTTCTGAGGCCAACTTGGCGGCTTCAGCTGACCGCCCCAGTACCGTTGGACTCCTCTCAGAGACCATGGCCTCTGTTGGTCTGGCAAAACGGATAAACTGGGGGGCAGTGTTCGCTGTGCTGCAAGGTGACTTGGATGGGTGAGTGGGGCAAATGTTTGGCAGATGCAGTATAATGTGGATAAATGTGAGGTTATCCACTTTGGTGGCAAAAACAGGAAAGCCATTAAAATGGTGGCCGATTAAAAAGGGGAGATGCAGCCCTGGGTGTCATGGTACACCAGTCATTGAAGTAGGCATGCAGGTGCAGCAGGCAGTGAAAAAAGCGAATGTTATGTTAGCTTTCATAGCAAAAGGATTTGAGTACAGGCAGGGAGGTTCTACTTCAGTTGTACAGGGTCTTGGTGAGACCACACCTGGAGTATTGCGTGCAGTTTTGGTCTCCAAATCTGAGGAAGGACATTATTGCCAATAGAAGTGCAGAGAAGGTTCTCCCAGGACTGTCTTATGAAGAAAGACTGGATAGAAGGCTTATAGAAACTACAAAATTCTTAAGGGGTGGACAGGCTAGATGCAAAGATTGTTCCTGATGTTGGGGAAGTCCGGACAAGGGGTCACAGTTAAGGATAAGGGGGAAATCCTTTAAGACCGAGATGAGAAAGACTTTTTCACACAGAGAGTCTCTGGAACTCTCTGCCACTAGTTGAGGCCAGTTCATTGGCTATATTTAAGCCCTTGTGGTAAGGGGATCTATGGAGAGAAGGCTACCAGCCATGATCATATTGAATGGCGGTGCTCGAAGGGCTGAATGGCCTACTCCTGCACCTAATTTCTACGTTTCTATGTTTAAACCAGAAAGGCTCTGGAACCAAGGGTGCCGGAATATCGGTGGTGGACATGTACACGTAAATAGAAGCACATCAAACACGTACAAAAGGCAGAGCAAAGGGGAAGAAGCAGCACATAGTTCTCAACATTGCAGCACATCAGTTCCACAAACAGTCTAGTGTCTGCAATGGGATAATGGCGAATCGGACTGTATCCTAGCTCTCTGTCCTGGGCCTCCTCCACGGCCAGAGTGAGCAACACCACAAATTGGAGGAACAGCACCTCATATTCCGCTTGGGGAGTCTGCATCCTCTTGGCATGAACATTGAATTCTCTCAATGCTGTTAACCCTTGCTGTCTCCTCCCCTTCCCACCTCTCCCTCAGCCCTCGGGCTCCTCCTCTTCCTTTTTCCTTTCTTCCCCCCCCCCCCCGCCTCCCCACACCCCCCATCAGTCTGAAGAAGGGTTTTGGCCCGAAACGTTGCCTATCTCCTTCGCTCCATAGATGCTGCTGCACCCGCTGAGTTTCTCCAGCACTTTGTGTACCCTCGATTTTCCAGCATCTGCAGTTCCTTCTTTAACACTGCACCCTAGCTTATGGATGGACCATTCTGAAGCCTGATAACACAAGGGAAGATAGACACAAAATGCAGGCAGCATCTCTGGATAGAAGGAATGGGTGACATTTCAGGTCAAGACCCTTCTTCAGCACCTTCTTGTGTGATAGTCTGGGCTGCGTCCACAATACTGAGTGCATCACGTTGACCAGAATGGGAGGGGATGTTTCCGGAATGAGACGCAATGGAAGATTGGCACTGGAGGCTGTAATGGCTAATTATAGATTTAATTAGGGTATTTAAAAAGATAAAGCTAAAGTGTCTAAAGTAAGTATATTTAGTGGGTAATTTATGGATAAACGTGGGGAGGAGAGAGGTTGGAAGTTCTCTGACTTTGAAGAGGAGTTGTCAAATGCAAAGTGCATTACATCAGAGGTGGTGGCACAGGAGCGCAGCGGTAGAGTTGCTGCATTACACCACCAGAGCCCCAGGTCCTGGGTTCGATCCCGACTACGGGTGCTGTCTGTACGGAGTTTGTCCGTTCTCACCGTGACCTGCGTGGGTTTTCTCCGAGATCTTCTGTTTCCTCCCACACCCCAAAGATGTGCAAGTTTGTAGGTTAATTTTACATTTAATGTAAAATTGTCCCTGGTGTGCGTAGGGTAGTGTTAATGTGCAGGGAGTGCTGGTCTGTGCGGACCCGGTGGGCCGGAGGGCCTGTTTCCGCGCTGTATCTCTAAACTAAACTAAACTAACCACTGAGAGTGGTTGAGACAAAGATCATTGTATATGTTAAAGAGAAAGTGAATAAATATTGATTAGAGCACAGGACTACTGAGAGAGAACAGAACAATAGGATTAGCTATAGATTACCCCAACAAAGAGTGAGCAGAGACATTAAAACAAACTTTATTCATTACTGCTGCCAAGGCCAATGATTATTGCCATCCTTAATTGACCTTCAAAGGTTGTTGGCGTGGCAAATTGAGTTTTTTTTAAAACTTACTTTACTTTATTGTCATTTCTACCGAGCTTTTTTGTTGCGTGCTATCCAGTCAGTGGGAAGACTACACATGATGATGACACAGTGTACAGATACAGGATAAAGGTAATCATGTTTAGTGAAAAGTAAAGTCCGACTGAAGATGGCCCAAGGGTCTCCAGTGAGGTGGATGGAGGGTTAGTTCTCCAGTTGGTGATAGGATGGTTCAGTATTATAGTGAGGGACAAGTACATATTGCTTGCAGCAGAATCACGGGTAGATCGATTCAGACTTCAGTGCACTAAGGTCATGCCCAGGCTGCAGAGTCTGGTCTCCAGTCCTCTCGGCCCCTCTTGCCCTTGGATCATGATCTTGCTTGGTGTGGTGCGTGCAACTCCTACGCCACATTATGAAACGACCGTGCCCAGTCAGCTGTCCTGGTGTTAGACCCCTCATGGACGATCCTCACAGTGACAAACCGGAAGGACCATCTGCTGCCGTGTCCTGGGGACCGAGGCACTTTGACAGTGCCGGAGTGAGACGCATCCATCAGCATTGGCTGTTTACACACAAGGCTGTGGTTCCGCCTTCCTCAACAGGGGCGAATCACAAGTGGAATGCCATCTTCATGGAGTCAGTATGACGGTCAACAACGAGCTGGACCAACGTCTTAGTCATTCCCTTGGTGGAGTTGGTGATCATCTGGTCCACTCCAATGACCAGCCAAAATGCCACGCCCACAACAGTCAGAAGAAGGGTCTCAACCCATAACATCATTGATCCATGTTCTCCAGGGATGCTGCCTGGCCCGCTGAGTTGCTCCAGAACTTTGTATCCCTTTTTGCCAAGATCATCAAAGCCTATGCCCCAACCCACAAAGCTTCACATGAAGCTATACAGTCCATCTGCTCTGAACTTGAAAACCATCCTGATCTATATCCCAAAGGAAGAGAAAATGGAGCCTCCTGGGTGACTTCAACGCCCAGTTGGAAAAGGATGCATGTACTGGGAAGGAGTGATCAGTAATGGGCTGTCCCACTTAGGTGATTTTTTGGGCGACTACAGGCGACTGCCGCAAAATTTTCAACATGTTGAAAATTATTCGGCAACAGTGGCGACAATTTTTGCTGTCGTAGGTTGACGTAGGTGCTGTCATAGGTTGTTGCCAGGTGTCGTAGGTAAATTGCATTAAACCTAGTCCCTTGCAGTCTCCTAAAGAGTTGCCTAAGTGGGACAGGCACAAAAAGGTGGAACAGAATATATTTATCTTATCCAGGATAGGTAATTAGTTAGATTGAATGGCAGATTAGACTTGATGGGCTGAATGACTTAATTCTGCTCCTATGGCTTAAGGTCTTTTGAGTAAAAAAAGTTATTTCGAATTATTTATTCCTGTTTTGCCTCTTAAAAAGGTTGATAGTGAAGAAAACATAAGGTAAAATCAAACCTGTAACTTCTCAGTTAACTAGAAAGGTGAAAAGCCCCGATTATATATATATATATTTTTTTGCAGCACATTCAAAACTGTCAATGCAGAGTTGATGCTCGGCATAACTATTTAATTTGTCTTTGTGTGAGATGTAAAAAACTAATCAGCAATTGACGTTTTCAGCACCTCTCACAAAGGTGGCCTCCATTTACCCTTGTTCATTAGGCCCAGTAATGTTCCACGCAAGAATGGAAGACCCTGCTTAAAATAAACCTCTTCGCTTCTCTCACTGTTGAGTAACTGTGCCCTTTTCAAATTCACTGTTCACATCTAAATTTAAGGCCCGCTGCCTGTTTAGAAAAAGGTGTAGAGAGCGAAAGTGAATTTGTAACAAGTTGCACAAACCAGTAGAGGGCAGTGTAAGATTACAAATGTCATTTATTACCAGCATCATTTGCTTTTGGAGACGCTTCTGAAAAGACCAATGAGCATTCTGCTGGAGGACGTCTCAGATCAGATTCTTTTCCTCTTTATATTTATGCCTGGCCCATTTTTGACATTTCCAGATAATTGTGAGGGGAGGACCAGCATCCTAATCAGAGTCTCTGCTTGCATCTCACTGCAACTGTTTACTTGGGCTGTGTGTCACGGTCTTTGAATTAATTTCCTTCCCTAGAGGATAACAACCAAACCGTTAGTCTGCAGGCCGTGGAAATCAAGGGGAATTTCATCCTGCGTAAAAACCTGGCCAAAACCGGCAATGGCACGGAATTTAAACATGGTAAAATGGGGTACGATTTCATCAAGGTCTCTGCTACCAGATGGCAATTTGTGAGATCTCCCACACAAAACACAGGGGGAAATTAAACATTAAAATTAAATTGGGATTTTACGTAAATCCTGCTTTTCCCCTTCACTCTTTGCAAATTTCTGAGTGATCTCACTACCACCGTTGTTTATTTTCAAATTTATTTTATGTTTTTAATCAATGTTAAAGCAACCTTAATAACCATTTGTTCATTTTTAAGATGGCTGTTATTATTCTGCTTTGTGAGATTATTGGGTTGAAAAACAGGGATTGCTTTCTCAGGAGCGTCAGGGGCTGAGGGGAGACCTATTAGAAAAACGTAACATTATGAGAGGTAGAGATAGGGTAGACAGTCAGAACCTTAATCCTTCCAGGGTGGAAATGCCAAAAACAAGAGGGCACAGCTTTAAGGTGAGAGGGGGAAAGTTTAAAGGAGATGTGTGGGGCAAGGTTTTTTACACAAAGGTTGGTAGGTGCCTGGAACATGCTGCCAGAGGTTTTGGTGAAGGCAGATAAGATAGTGGCATTTAAGGTGCTTTTGGATAAGCATATGGATATGCAGGTAATAGAGGGATATGGATCGCATGCAGGCAGAGGAGATAGTTAACTTGGCATCATGTCGGGTATGGACATTTTGGGCTGAAGGTCCTGTTCTTGTGCTGTACTGTCCTATGTTCTTATTTCACTGGTGCTCTTTTAGTTTATTTTAGTTTAGAGATACAGCGCGGAAACAGGCCCTTCGGCCCACCGAGTCCGCACCGACCAGCGATCCCCGCACATTAACACTATCCTACACACATATTGGGGATTTTACGTTTATTTACATTTATACCAAGCCAATTAACCTAACCTACAAACTTGTGGGAGGAAACCGAAGATCTCAGAGAAAACCCGTGCAGCCACGGGCAGAACGTACAAACACCGGACACTCAGCAGCCTTAGTCGGGATCGAACCTGGGTCTCCGGCGCTGTAAGCGCTGTAAGGCAGCAACTCTACCGCTGCGCCACCGTGCCACCTGTGCTGCTCTTGTGTCCTCTACTTGAATATCACTGCCTTCATGATGACTTTCAATCTGGGCTGTATTATTGGGGGAAGGGTGAACACAAGGTATTTTAGTGATGAACTGGGGATTGAGAATTCCATGTTGTAACTCTAGATATCCAGAGACCGGTACTTGCAGAGAGTAGAGCCCTCCCTCCTACAGGGATTGCGTTCAGGCAGGATTAGCTCAAGAGGAGATAAAATGAGGGAACTGAATTAACATCAGCTCGAACACTGTCATTAATTAAGTTTGCTTCAGTGATCATGTCACTTTGATTTTAATGTGCATGAATTCAGCGCTGTCACAATGTCAGACTTAGCAACTCTTTCAGAACAGGTACCATGATAGCGACAACAAGCATCCGAAAATAATCGACAAAATGCAACAAGATTTATAAAGCTGGTCATGATTTTTTTGGTTTATAATTAAATTGCCACTAGCTATTCTCCCGGGTATTGAATTTGTAATCTTACAAAGACGAGCAATTAATGTTGGGTGTCATTTAAAAAAAAAAAAAAAATTGTTGCTAACCTTGAAGATCACTAAATATCAGGTTTAATGATGACAGACTAAATCGTGGCTTCTTGTCTGACCACAAACAGGTGTCTGTTAAGAGAAGCCTCTGCATGATCGTATGCTGTGTGTCTGTGCGGGACGTGTAGGAACTGCAGATGCTTGTTTAAATACCAGGCAGACGGTGGTGCAGCAGTAGTTGCTGCCTTACAGAGCCATTGACCCAGGTTCGATCCCCACTACGGGGTGCTTGCCTGTATGGAGTTTCTGCCTTCTCCCCGTGACTTGCGTTGGTTTTCTCCAAGATCTTCAGTTTCCTCCCACACTCCAATGACGTACAGGTTTGTAGGTTTATTGGCTTGGTATAAATGTAAATTGGCCCTAGTGTGTGTAGGATAGTGTTAGTGTGCGGGAATTGCTGGTCAGTACAGACTTGGTGGGCTGAAGGGCCTGTTTCCGCACATCATCTCTATACTAAACTAAACTAAACTGAAGACAGACACAAAAAGCTGGAGTAACTCTGTGGGTCAGGCAGCATTTCTGGAGAAAAGGAATAGGTGATGTTTCAGGTCGGGACCCTCCTTCAGACACAGACCCTTTGTGTGGGATGTACAAGGCTCAGCTCAAAGTCGTCTCGTGCTTCCATAGTCTGTGATAGTGCGGAACTGTGCTGGGTAAATTATTGAGAGGGAAGCGTTCTCATGGCGTTTAACTGAAGTTGGTAAGGTGTGCAGGAGATCGAATGGTCACATAGGTGTCTCATTAGGATGAGGCATTGTACCGGTCTGGAATTTCACAGCACTTAGCTTGCACATGAATGGATTCAAGGTAGTCGTGCCTTACTTTCTGTTCCAGGGTATTTGGGAATTAGGAATGTCGAACCAGTTTGCACTGCAAAACCTTACAAATTCAGCAGTCCAGTTCCATCCTAATTGGACCCGATGGCACCACATGCAGGGGGGCATGGTGGCGCAGCAGTAGCGTAGCTGCCTTATAGCACGAGAGACCTGGGTTAGATCCCGACTACGGGTGCTGTCTGTACGGAGTTTGTACATTCTCCCTGGATGTGACCACGTGGGTTTTCTCTGGGTGCTCCAGTTTCTTCCCACATTCCAAAGACGTACAGGTATGTAGGTTAATTAGCTTTGGTAAAATTGTAACTTGTCCCTATTGTGTAGGATAGTGTTAGTATATGGGGTGATCGCTAGTCGGTGTGGACTCGGTGGGCCGAAGGTCCTGTTTCCCCTTCGTATCTACAGGGGTGAAGAGAAATTAAAAAAACTGTCTTTCATTTATTCTTTACGTAAGCTTTGGTGAGTAAATAACTGTAAATACAGATAAGATTGATGGCAGTCTGTGAGAGAGAGGCACTAATTGAAATGTGAGATTTTAATGAAATCATAAATCACAAGGGCTTCACCCTTACTATATTTATTATCAATATCGTTCCACTAAATTACTGGTTGGATCCTCACTACAGGTACTGTCTGTATGGAGTTTGCACGTTCTCCCTGTGACCGCGTGAGTTTTCTCCAGGTGCTCCAGTTTCCTCCCACACTCCAAAGACGTGCGGGTTTGCAGGTTAATTGGCTTCTGTAAAAATTGCCCCCAGTGTGTAGAGTACAACTAGTGTGTATATGTGATTGTTGTTAGCGCGGACTTGGTGGGCCGATGGTCCTGCTTCCACACTGTATCTCTAAACTAATGATGTATCACTAAACTAAACTAATATGTAGGTAGGAACCACAGATGCTGATTTGAACCAAACATAGACACAAAATGCTGGAGTAACTCAGCGGGACAGGCAGCTTCTCTAGAGAGAATGAATGGGTGACGTTTCGGGTCGAGACCCTTCCTCAGACTGATGTCAGAGGAGAGGGAGATACATGGATAAGGAAGTGTAAGGTGTGAAACCAGGACAAAGGGGGCAGAGATCAGGGAAAATGTAGAATAGATCATTATTAGTTGGGAAGTAACAAAAACAAAGCAAACAGAGATAGTATGAGACAGACTGGTCGGAGAACTGGGAAGGGGGAGGGATGGAGAGAGAGGGAGAGCAAGGGTTACTTGAAGTTAGAGGAGTCAATGTTCATAACGCTGGGGTGTAAGCTGCTCAAGCGAAATATGAGGTGCTGTTCCTCCAATAACTAATCTAATTACAGAATAAATCCTTGCCCTCCAGGCCAATCCACAACAGGCAATGCTGATTCAGGAACGTAGATTGTGTGGACTTTGGACGTTCTCTCCATGACTAAGTGCCATTCTGCCAGTTGCCTTGGCTTCCACAGACCTGCTGATGTGCCAACTAGCCACTGTAAACGAGCCCTCAGTGTAGGTTCAGGGCAAAAAGGAATCAAAAGAGAGTGGATGAACATGTGAGAGAAAGAGTAAGTGGAAGTGTACAGGGAAACACGGGAAGGGGGAACGGGATTATAGGATTGCTTCCCTGGAACCAACATGAATCTGAATGGCCACGACGAGATAGTCCCATACAGGAAGGTACAGCAGATGCTGGTTTAAACCGAAGACAGACACACAATGCTGGAGTAACTCAGCAGGTCAGGCAGCATCTCTGGAGACAAGGAATAGGTAACGTTTCGGGTCGAGACCCTTCTTCAGACCCGAAACGTCGCCTCTTCCTTTTCTCCAGAGATACTGAGTTACTCCAGCTTTTTGTGTCCAACTCTGAGATAGTTCAGTACTAGTTTGTGGACCAATATATTTTAAGAGGCTAACATTGAATGGATTTTGGTTGAGTTGTGTCTGATATGTTGGTGCACCCCAAATTATTTCTAGATCAACACAAAAAGCTGGAGTAACTCAGCAGGTCAGACAGCATCTCTGGAGAAAAGGAATAGCTGATGTTTTTTGTCGAGACCCTTCCTTTTGTGTCTATCTTCGGTGTAGACCAGCATCTGCAGTTCCTTCCTACAAACCAAATCATTTCTAGTTCACTTTTTGCACAAGTGCAGATCAGAAAGTTCAAGTTTAAGTTCAAATTACATTTATTGCCAAATACACCAATTGGTGCAGTGAAATTTGAGTTACCATACAGCCACACAAATAAAATAAAATGAACACAACACGATAGAATTTAACATGAACAACCCCCCACAGTGGAACCAACGTTTCCCACTGTGAGGGAAGGCAATAAAGTTTGGTCCTCTTCCTCTTGTTCATCCGTGGTCGGGGCCTTTGAGCATTAAAAGCCGCCTATTAATGCAAGAAGCCAGGCAGATATCGCAGATGCACACCTGATATATATATATATATTTAGGTGACACACCTATATATACACACCTGATATATGTATAAACACCATCCACTAGGGGCACTGCACTGACAGCAGCCTTTGCCTGCAGCCCCTTTGTTTTTCCATCTTTTTTTAATTTTTAGTCAGTTAAAAGTCTGTTTTTGGGGGAATCTTTAACTTTTCTATGTGGGGGTGAGGGGCAGGGTAAGGGGGAAACTAACTCCCAGTCGCTTCCTGGGGGGGACGCGACTATTTCTCCGAGTCGCGTCCTTGCCCCACACCTCGCGGCCTACCTCCTGGATCGGAGCGGCCTTTCCTGCCGGGGACCGGGAACCGGATCAGAGCTGGAACAGCGGCAGCGCGGCGCTGGAGTCACCGCGGAGCGGGCGATGCCTACCTGGGTCGCTGTTTGGAGCTCCGCAGCGTTGGGCCGCTGCTCCAACATTGTGGAGCTCTGGTTTGGCAGAGCTTCCAACGCCCTGCGGACTTTGGGAGCCGCGGACTCCGGTAGGAGGGGGCTGACTCAGGGTTCAGGCCGCTGAGGACGTCCCCCAGCCTCGACGTCGGACTTACATCACCACGGCGAGGGGGCCTGAACATCGGGCCGCCCGTAGCGGCGACTGCAGGGGGCTCGGGGAGGCCCCGACCACGGGTGAACAGTGGGGAACATCGGGAAGAGACTGACTTTGGTGCCTTCCCTCACAGTGGGAAACTTTGATCCTGCTGTGGGGGGATATTTTATGTTGAATTCTATCTACTCTATGTGTGTTCTTTATTTTTTTTACTGTATGGCTGTAAGGTGATTTCATTTCACTGTGCCAATTGGCACACGTGACAAATAAAAAATAAATAAAAATGTATCTGTACATGGGATTGCAATATTATAGCTGTTCCAAAAACGTGGTTGAGGGCTGGGCAGAACTGGCAGCTCAAACATCCAGAGTATGGAAACTACAAGTGTGATAGAGTTGGAGGTAAGGGTAGAGGGTGAGTTGTGATTTTGATTAGGAAGATACAGCATGGAAACACTCCGTTCTGACCATTATAGGGACCAGAGGAACAGGGTTTCACACAAATATGATGGGTTTATGGACCGAGCTGTCAGAAGAAGAGCTAGAGGTGGGTACAAAAGAAGGGACTCGACCCGAAACGTCACCCATTCCTTCGCTCCAGAGATGCTGCCTGTCCCGCTGAGTTACTCCAGGCTTTTGTGTCTATCTTTGGTTTAAACCAGAATCTGCAGTTCCTTCTTACATGTTCAGAATTACAATGTTCAGAAGATATGAAGGTAGTTACAGGGACAGGGAAGGTTTGCAGGGATATGGGCCAAATGCAGACAAATGGGAAGAAAAGTAATGACCTGAAATGTCAACTGTCCGTGTTCTCCAGGGATGCTGCCTGACCCACTGTGTTAATCCCAACTTTTTCAGCCAGAGGGGGCACGCAAAAAAACGTTTTCATCTAGAGAGTTGTGAATCTGTGGAATTCTCTGCTACAGAAGGCAGTGGAGGCCAATTCACTGGATGTATTCAAGAGTGAGTTCAATATTGCTCTTAGGGTTAACAGAATCAAGGGATATGGGAAGAAAGCAGGAACAGGGTACTGATTCTGGATGATCAGCCATGATCATATTGAATGGCGGTGCTGGCCCGAAGGGCCGAATGGCCTACCCCTGCACCTATTTTCTATGTTTCTATGTTTCTAATCCAGCTCTTTGTGTCTATTTTTGTAAACCCAACATTGCAGTCCCTTAGTTCTGCAACTGGGCTGACTTGTTGGTTGGTGTGGACAAGTTGGGTTGCAGTGTTTGTGTCCATGTGGTATGACTCTATGATTCCATTACGTGGCGTTGGATAAATGGAGATTTTCGAAGTTGTATGAAATGTGGACCTGAGATTTGTATGTGAGAAAGAACTGCAGATGCTGGATAAAATCGAAGGTAGACACAACATGATGCAGTAACTCTGCGGGTGAGGCAGCATCTATAGAAGGAATGGGTGACCTTTTGGGTCGAGACCCGAAAGGTCACCCATAGAGGGGGTACAGAGAAGGTTCACCAGACTGATTCCTGGGATGTCAGGACTTTCATATGAGGAAAGACTTGGCTTGTACTCGCTAGAATTTAGAAGATTGAGGGGGGATCTTATAGAAACTTACAAAATTCTTAAGGGGTTGGACAGGCTAGATGCAGGAAGATTGTTCCCGATGTTGGGGAAGTCCAGAACAAGGGGTCACAGTCTAAGGATAAGGGGGAATTCCTTTAGGACCAAGATGAGGAAAACATTTTTCACACAGAGAGTGGTGCGTCTCTGGAATTCTCTGCCACAGAAGGTAGTTGAGGCCAGTTCATTGGCTATATTTAAGAGGGAGTTAGATGTGGCCCTTGTGGCTAAAGGGATCAGGGGGTATGGAGAGAAGGCAGGTACAGGATACTGAGTTGGATGATCAGCCATGATCATATTGAATGGCGGTGCAGGCTTGAAGGGCCGAATGGCCTACTCCTGCACCTATTTTCTATGTTTTTATGTTTCTATGAGATCCTTCTTCAGTCTGAAGAAGGGTCTCGACCCAAAACGTCACCCATTCCTTCTATAGATGCTGCCTCACCCGCTGAGTTAAGGGCCTGTCCCACTTGCCGATTTTTTCGGCGACTGCCGGCATCATCGACTGACGTATTAGGTCACCGAAAAATTTGCGGCGTGACGCTGCGTGATGACGTTTGACTCGCGGTGTTTGTTCAAGTGTCACAACATTTTTTTTTAATCGCCGCTGGATTTTGAAATGTGCAAAATCCTTTGGCGAAACTGATATGACGCTGGCGGTCGCTGAAAAAAGTCGCCACGTGGGACAGGCCCTTTACTCTGTGCCTACCTGAGATTTGTATCTCTGATAACAGCCTATTTTAATGGTGTCAATGGATTGAATTCTAATCAGGCCATAACTCTCAGAGCTGATGTTTGGAACTTGCCATTCAGTGTAATCAAATGAATGCAAAATACATAGCCGAAACCTGAGGATAACAAACATCAATCGATTTTATACAGGTAGTCTTTCAGAGCTGGAGAAAAGAAGATTATAGAAATCAAAATGTATTTTATACTTTAATGATACAGCGCAGAAACAGGCCCTTCGGCCCACCAAGTCTGCGACAACCAATGATCACCCCTACACTAGTACTATCCTACACATTAGGGATAATATACAATTTTTACCAAGCAAATTAACCGACAAAGCTGCATGTCTTCGCAGCGTGGGAGGAAACCGGAGCACCCGGAGAAAACCCACGTGCTCACAGGGAGAACGTACATACTCTGTACAGACACAGCGCCTATCGTCAGGATCGGACCCAGGTCTCTGGCGTTGTAAGGCAGTAACTCTGCCTCTGCACCAATGTGCCGCCCTTCTGTTTGAACCAAGTTACATTAAAAATTGGAAGAAAAACGTTTGCTTTAAATTCCAGCATAAACGGCATATTTTTACCTTAATTGGTGCACTTTAATATTTGAAATATACATCCGCATAGTTTGCATGATGCATTTGATGTGCAATTAGTTGCGGTGGTTCCAGTAGGCTAGAACATCTTCCCACAGAATGACATTAGTGCTGAATCAGTGAGTTGCACTCCCCCACTGGCCCAGTCACACATTATCAATCTGCTCTGTAAATAGCTGAAATTCTCTTTTTTTTTCACTCCACGTTGGCAATGTGACCTTTTGCAAGCCTTTGCAAGAGCTCCATTTGAGCCCTGTTAATACAGGGGAACTGGCACTAGCTGTTCATTTTACTTGAAACGCAGTTGTCGAATGGCTATCTCTCCCAAACAAGCCTCTTGCTGAAAAATGGAGCAAAAGACTCTTTCGCGGACAAAGACTTATAAATTACGTTGGTGCTTTAGTAAATTATTTAATGTTTAATTGGTGTTTTCATTTCATTGATACTGCTTCTGGTTGACGTGTTAACACACTTAACTCTGTATTCTGATGATGAATGGGTTGTAAGCATATGCCCCTGAATTCACCTCCATTTATTAGTTGAGGAGTGATTAGTGTGCCATTTCAAAAGCAGAGAGTAGTTGAAAATAAATAACAGAAGAGCTCTATGTATTTTTAAGCTGATAGCTGGAAATGTTCCTGCTTGTGAATTATGGTTTGCTTTTCTCATTTGTTGGGGTCCGGGGATAACATTGCAAGTCAAACTATCGACCGTTCAATATATCTGCTTAATTATGTCCTGAGTTCATCACAGATCTGCCTGCCGCGGGGATCTTTGTTCACAATTACTAGGTGGGGACTTCAATGTCCACCACAGTACATACTTTAATGGTACAAATGCTGACTGAATTGGGAAGACGTAATTGATCTCACCCCACTGGCCCGCGATCCCCATACACTAGCACTATCCTACACACTGGGAACAATTTTACATTTTACAGAAGCCAATTAACCTACAAACCTGTACACCTTTGGAAATGTAACCGGAGCACCCGGAGAAAACCCACGCGGTCACAGGGAGAACATTTAAACTCATACAGACAGCACCCGTAGTCAGGATGGAACCCGGGTGTCTGGTGCTGAAAGGCAGCAACTCTACCGCTGTGCCACCTTGCCACCCTAAGTAGCAAATATCCACTGTAAATATATAAGCTGGTAGGATATATATTTAAAGGATATAAAATATCTGTCAGAAATGCAGAATAGTAATTGAGTGGGAAGATTATGATAATAAATATAGTAAGGGTGAAGTTCTTGTGATTTATGATTTCGTCAAAATCTCACATTTCAATTAGTGCCTCTCTCTCTCTCACAGACAGCCATCAACCTTACGTGTATTTACTCATCAAACCTTACGTAAGAATAAATGAAGCAAAGTTTATTTTTAATCTCTGCACTTCTCTGGATACAATTCCAAGAAATAGCAAGCATTTTTTGTTTTAATCTCTAGTTTAGTTTAGTTTAGAGATACAGAGCGGAAACAAACCCTACGGCCCACCGAGTCCACACCGACCAGCGATCACCCCGTACACTAGCACTATCCTACACACGAGAGACAATTTATAATTTTAATGAAGCCAATAACCCGAATAACCTGCACATCTTTGGAGTGTGGGAGGAAACCGGAGCACCCGGAGAAAACCCACGCGGTCACAGGGTGAACATGTAAACCACATACAGACGGCATCCATGATCCGGATCGAACCCGCGTCTCTGGCGCTGTGAGACAGCAATTCTACTGCTGCACCAGCAAGCATTTATTAAGTATCATGTGTAAATATCATCTTTCCAAAATTCAGGACAGTCCAAAGTACCTTATAGCACATGAAATGCCGACGCCAAATTAATATATTGATTGTATGACACCATCCACGAGAATTAAAAAAAAGATGCAAACCAACCTAAACCGCTGCGCCACAGTGACCCCCCCCCCCCCCCCCCAAATTCATGTCACCTGAATTGAATTCAATGGCATGTACAGCCAGGGACTGTGATGAGTCAATCACTGTTTATCAAACTGAAGTTGATTGTAAGTATTTAAGAAAAGCCTTTAGCACTCACAGACTGGAGGAGGAGATATTCATGGACCTTTCTCCTCCCATTTACTGTTTAATTAATCACCACCATTCACTGATAACCGTGGCAGGAATGCAGAAGTATAATTTGATCGGTTGGTCTTGGAGTTGTTCAGTTGAATATATGTAAAACTATACCTATAGACAGCCTAAGGGAGCTTGAAGCAGCACAGTTGTGGAGGGGTAGAGATGCTGCCTTGAAGTGCCAGAGACCCAGGTTCGATTCTGACTACGGACGCTGTCTGTACGGAGTTTGTACATTCTCCCCATGACCTACGTGGGTTTTCTCCGGGTGCTCCGATTTCCTCCCACATTTCAAAGCCTTGCAGGTTTGTAGCATTAATTGGCTTTGGTAAAAATTGTAAATTGTTCCTTGTGTGTGTAGGATAGTGTTAGTGTGCAGGGACTGCTGGGTCAGCACTGATTCGGTGGGCCAAAGAGCCTGTTTCCACGCAGCATCTCTAAACAAGTCTACACTAAAGTGAATTTTGTGAATGAAATGAAAAATAGGGTAAAGAGGATGAGATGTGTGGGACTTCCAACGTCAGGTGACTGGTTCTAGGTTAATCCTGCTACTCTATGTGCTAAATTGCTTTCCGTATCAGCTGGAGTCAGGCAGGATAAAAGTACATCAGAAATGGACTACGGTATTACAGCCCTGTTTCCATGAGCTTCTCTTTATTTAAGCAGGATTCTGTATTTAATGTGGGGCTGGTGAAATAACCTCTATTCTAATGTTATGAAGTGACTGAGAATTGGGGAGACATATTCTGGGAACAGATGGTTACATATTTAGAAAGGAGATGAGGAGGATGGTGAATCTGCAGAATTCATTGCCATAGATGGGATGGAGGCCAAGACATTGGGCATTCTTAAAGTGCAAATTGATAAGTTCTTGATTAGTTTGGGCGTCAGTGGTGATAGGGAGAAGGCAGGAGAACGGGGTTGAGAGGGACAAATAGATCAGCCACGATTGAATGGTGGAGCAGACTCGATGGGGCAAATGGCCTAATTCTGCTCCTATGCCATCATGTACTATGGGTTAGCATATGAGGAGCATTTGACAGCACTGGGCCTCTACTCGCTGGAGTTTAGGTTTGCGGGGGAGGGGGGGACCTCATTGAAACACAGAATAATGAAAGGCATGGATAGAGTGGATGTGGAAAGGATGTTTCCACTGGTGGGAGAGTCCAGGACCAGAGGTCATGACCTCAGAAGTAAAGGGCTCTCTTTTAAAAAGGAGGCGAGGAGGAACTTCTTTAATCAGAGGGTGGTGGGGGAACTCATTGCCACAGAGGTTCTGTGGAGGCCAAGTCAGTGGACATTTTTAAGGCGGAGATAGACAAGTTCTTGATTAGAATGGGTGTCAAGGGTTATTGGGAGAAAATGGGATTTGGTGGCAGAGATCAGCCATGATTGAATGGCGGAGTAGACTGGATGGGCTGAATAGCCTAGTTCTACTCCTATAGAGGGGGCGCCTCAAGTATGGCTGCCCTGCCTGCAGCTGTTCGCCCTTTCAATTTTAAAACATTTTTTAGTGTTAGTGTGTTTTGTCTTGGAAGTCCTCTAGTCTTTTTATGTGGGGGGGGGAGGGGGAAGCAGTTTTTCTCAGTCCCTACCTGGTTGGAGATGCGTCTTTCTTCCGAGCCACATCTTCGCCCCCACCGCCTACCAACGGGACTGGAGCGGCGTTTCCTGCCGGGACCGGCCAGAACTTCAGCTTCGGCGGCGGTGCAGCGCTGAAGTACCGGCGCGGAGCGGGCGACACCTTACCGAGGGCCGCCGTGTGGTAAGCTCCGGAGTGCTGTGACCGCCGGCTCCAACATCGCGGAGCTGTCGCTGCTGAGCGTCCAGCCGCGGGCAGCGCTGGGTTTAAACACCGCGGAGCCTGGGATCTATCGCCGAGTGTTGGAGCTCCGACCAGCGCGACCTGTGGACTACGGGAGTCGCGGTCTCTGGTAGGTAGCGGCCGGTCCAGACACTCCAAGCCACTGAGAGTGTTCCTCCGACGCCGGAGCTCCATCATCCAGTGAGAGAGCCTGAAACATCGGGCTGCCGTCGCGGCAACTGCGGAGGCCTCAGTAGGCCCGACCATGGGTGAACAAGAGGAAGAGGACTGGACTTTGCTGCCTTCCCTCACAGTGGGAACCATTGTGAGGGGATGTTTTTATGTTCAATGTTAAATTCTTTAATGTTGTGATTTTATTTTTATTGGTGTGCTGCAACGGCAAGTCAAATTTCACAACACCAATTGGTGCACGTGACAATAAATGTCCTTTGTAATTTGTGAACTATGTCTTAGGGTCTCCGACCTATCTTGCGAGGTAATCTTTTGTGTGGAATCTTGCGGACACTGTTATGACTTTCAAAGCATGGAGGGGCGGTGGAAGTTACAGACTGCATGGTCAGGCCAGGCTGACCTCTATATCACCGGTTCAGTGCTGCCAAGTTTGATTGATGTCAACAGGCCTTTAATGCCAAGACAAAGTTCGATATTTTTAAGAACTTGACACTTGAAAGCTACAAGGTGGCACCGGAACTATGATGACTATTTGTGTCCTACCGCAGAAGAAATCTACAATTGTTTTTAATCCCATAGGTGCAGTCTTTTACTTACATATGGTTGTGCTTATATATCGTATTGGTTGACTGAATTGAATGCAAAACAAGGCATTTCATTGTATTTAGGTACATATGACAATAAAGTAACTATTGAACTGTTGAACATTTGGGTAGATGTATGGATGGGAGGGTTTAGAAGGATATGGGCCAAAAGCAGGCAAATGGGACTAGCCCAGAATTGCAACCTGGTCAGTATTGACAAGGTGGGCCGAAGGGCCTGTTTCCGTGCTGTACAGCTCGATGACTTTATGCCGGACTAAATTCCCGCAGCTGTAAGATGTTGTGATAGATAAAAATGCATCGCATTAGAAACGGCACAATGTAGCACTGCGCAGGGAAACCTTGGAACATTACGCTGTGACCTTGTACTGGTGTTTGAAGATCGACTGGAGTAACTCGGCGGGAATAGGTGACGTTTCGTGTCGAGACCCTTCATCAGACTGAGAGTCAGGGGGGAGGGAAACTAGAGGTATGAAAAGGTTCAGAGCAAAACAGGGCTGGCACCGATGACCAGGGGAAGGTGGAGCCCACAATGGTTCATTGTTGGCTGTGGAAGAGGGATATGGGGATGTGAACAGTGGAACTGGCAGGGCGACTAGGGTGTGAGAGGACCTGAGAAAGAGGGAATGCAGGGGTTATTTGAAATTAGAGGAATCAATATTCATACCGCTGGGTTGTAAGCTGCCCAGGTGAAGCATGAGGTGCTGTTCTTCCAAGTTGCGTGTAACTTACTCTGAGAGGGGAGGAGGAGGCCCAGGTTGCGACTCCTTGATTATGATGCTGGCCTTGCCGAGGTAACGTGAGGCGTAAATGGAGTCAGTGGAAGGGAGGCTGGTTTGTGCGATGGTCTGGACTGCGTCCGCAATTCCTTGCGGATCTGGTCCATTACCATTCTGGTGCCCAGCCATGGGAATGATTTGCTTAGACATAAAGTTTACGCTTGATAAAGGATTACTGATTTCCATTGTCTGTAGATATGGCCCACTGGCCGATCTCCACCAACATAAACATCAGAGAGAGGGCTTGTACTTTGTTAAATTAGAATGTGTAGCCCGGTGCCTTTAGCTATTAATATTGTTTCACTGAATATGCCAAAGCAAACTGGGAAAAAAAATGAAAGGACTGCAGATACCAGATTTTCCATCACCAGCTGTCATGCTTACGATGGCCATTGAAAAGCTTATCTTTCCAAGCAAGACTTCGTACTGGTGCAGCTGACTGACTCCGAGCCAGAGTTACCTGTTCGATTTGCATATCAGTTATGGCTTAAATAATTTATGGTGTTAAACTGTGATAATGTCACTCTGATTGATGAGAAATGGAAGACATGACAAGTGGCGCAGGAAGCAAGTGGCATAATTTGCAGCAGGACCGATCTCGCAAGAGCAGCAAACGAGAAGACAGACCGAATAAATATCTTGAGTTAATTGACCAGAGGATGGAGACAAATAGGTCTATCATTGTAAATACGCCAGCCTTGTATCGCAATGCATTATTGAATACACTATATTGCAACGGTCCATTTCCACCCTGACAGCACGGAGCCTTTTTTGTTGTTGCAGAAGCAAAGAACTGCAGGTTCGTACTCAAAAATACACAAAGTGCTGGAGTAATGTGGCAGGTCAGGCAGCATCTCTGGACAACATGGATAGCTGCTGACGTTGCAGAAATAGATATCATTATGAGAGGCATCGATAGGGTAGGCAGTCAGAATTTTCTTTCCCCAGGGTGAAAATGTCAAAGACTAGAAA
This sequence comes from Okamejei kenojei, assembly GCA_035221665.1. NCBI lineage: Eukaryota > Metazoa > Chordata > Chondrichthyes > Rajiformes > Rajidae > Okamejei > Okamejei kenojei. The sequence goes on from CM069146.1 coordinate 48,437,468, forward strand.
ACATAGCTTTAAGGTGAGAGGGGGCAAAGTGTAAGGCTAATGTGCGGGGCAAGTTTTATTTTTTTACCTCAGGGAGTAGTGGGTACCTCGGACGTTCCGCCAGGGGCTGGTAGTAGCGGCAGATTCGATAGTGTAGTTTAAGAAGCAGTTAGTTGGATAGGCACGTGGACATGGGGCGGATATGGATCATGTGCATGCACATGAGATTAGTTGACATTGTGTCGAATCAAGAAACTACAGATGCTGGTTTATAAAAAAGTAATGTACCTCATCCTCAGAAGAAGGGTCATGATCCGAAATGTCACCTATCCATGTGCTCCGGAAATGCTGCCTGACCTGCTGGGTTACTCCAGCACTGCTCCAACAGGACATTAGCAGCATATTAAAAACCAACAGTTTAGTTTAGTTTCGAGATACAGCGCGGCAACAGACCTTTCGGCCCACCGATCAGTGCCAACCAGCGATCCCGCAAACTAACACTATCCTGCGCACACACAGGGCACAATTTACAATGGTACCTGGCCAATAAGCCTACAAACCTGTACGTCTTTGGAGTGTGGGTGGAAACCGGAGCAGCCGGGGAAAACCCACCCATGTCGCATGGAGAAGGTACAAACTCCGTACAGACAGCACCCGCAGCCAGGATCGAACCTGGGTCTCTGGCGCTGTGAGGCAGAACCTCTACAGCTACACTGCCCTAACAGGAGGTAGTGTTGTGCATAATCCAGCCCATGAAATAGATATGAATCCTTGAATTAATCCAGCAACCGGGGATGCTGTAACTATTAATGTTTCCATGGCAGCAGTGGAAGAGGGTCTGACATCACCAAGAAATCTGTCAGGTTTTCATCCTCAATCTGAGTGACATTGGGTTTAGAGATGGCACAAACCTCCTTATGGACAAAGGAGTCTCATTGCAAGCCTTCAGTTTGCAACGGACTGCCACCAAGAAAATAGGTCACTGTACATACCTATCTGCAATTATCAGCTAGGAAACACACAAAAACTAAAAAAAGAAATACAACAATCTTTGTTATAGATCAGTAGCTAAAATGGGGTTGCCTAGCAACAGGCAAGGAAGGTCACTGCCGATTGTTAGCTAAGTATTTTGCCTTTTTTTTCAAGTTTACCTTGAATCCTACAAAATGGGATTAAGTACAATACATCACCCTCTTAATATCCTTTTCTGAAAGTTTTGGTATTAATTCGAGGTATTAGAAATTAAAGTCATTGTGTGAGTAACTTTCAAAATGTTACAAAGTACAAATGAATAAAGAGAAGGTACCCACATTCAATGCATGAGCTCTCAGAGTTTGCGTTGAATATGATCCTTTTGAAGAAAAGCAGATGACACTTACAGAGAGTATGTTCAGCGGTGAGAATGAGAACGGATGTGCCAGCTCGGGGCAGGCCGGAGTTCCAGAGGAGCCCTTGGGGGGGGGGGGGGGGGGGGGGGGGGCCGGGGGGGGGGGGGGGGGAATTTGAGTGGCCGATTGGCGTGGAAATCCGGATGAGGTTGAGATCGACTGCCTCACCCGGCCTAGGGGCCACTTTTTTGGGGGGTGGATTTGATTTCGGGGGGGAGGGGGATTTTCATCTGGAAAAGGGACAATATACCTTCATAGTTACAAACATTGCCTTAAAGTCAAGAGTAAAGAGTATTTAATTGTCATAAAATGGAACAATGAGTGTCTTACTTGCAGCAGCACGATGGCTATATGCAAACATAGTGTGAAACTCAGAATAAACAACAAAGAAAAGTTCAGTATATATATATATATATATATATATATATATAAACTGAACTTGTTTATTGTTGTATATATATATACACACACAACAATAAACAGACAAATAAATAGACATAACAGTGCCAAGGTAAAAATGAATGCACCCACGTCTATATAGTATGGAGCCTATTTGGAGCTTGTACTGTTTATGGTTGTAGGGAAGAAGCTGCTCCTGAACCTGGATGTTACAGTTTTCAGACTTCTGTACCTTCTGTGGAATTCTCTGCCACAGAAGGTAGTTGAGGCCAGTTCGTTGGCCATATTTAAGAGGGAGTTGGATGTGGTCCTTGTGGCTAAAGGGATCAGGGGGCATGGAGAGAAGGCAGGTATGGGATACTGAGTTGGATGATCAGCCATGATCATATTGAATGATGGTGCAGGCATGAAGGGCCGAATGGCCTACTCCTGCACCTATTTTCTATGATTCTATGATTCTTCCTGATGGCAGGGGTGAGATGGCCAGGGTGGTGTGGGTTTCTGATGATGCTGGCTGACATTTTGAGGCAGCAACTCTGGTAGATTAACTAATAAACTCATCAGGAAGGATGGCTCCGTCCTGGGGCTGGAGTTGGATCCATGGGAGGTGGTCTTGGAGGGGAGAATGCTCCTCAAACTGCGGACCATCCTGGACAATACAGCTCACCCCCTCCAAGACACACTGGTCAACCTGAGGAGCACCTTCAGCAACAGACCGGTTCCACCAAGATGCAGCACAGAACACCACAGGAGATCCTCCTTCCCTGTGGCTATCAAACTGTACAACTCCTCCCCCTTCTGTCGCGGGATAGACTGACTCCCCTCCCCCTCCTCCCCAATCTTTGCACATCCCGAATCCTTTCCACTCGTCACTTTAATTTCATGTTTCATGTATTTTGTGTATTATGACTGTTGGCAGATCAATCTCCCTCCTGGGATAAATAAAGTTCTATCGTATCGTATCGTACCGCATCTTATTCTGAATTCATGGACAATGACCACTGCAATAGATATTGCTTGGGCCCATGAAAGCAGGATAAGCCGGTGTTAGGGTTAATGAGGAGCAGAGCACACGATCTGAATTTCAAACCGTTAAGATGGGAATTTATCAGTCTGCGTACATTTCCAGGTGAATTGCTCTGGTCAGCAGCTCATGACTTGGCAGCTGAGTGGCTCCCTGTTGAGATGAATTCACCGCTGTGCCATAAGCCTGGTGGCGTTGCTCAAATCCAAAATGAAACTCAGTAGCTTTGTCCAAGTCATAATTAGATCATCAGGGGCAGCACTCTTTGGAATGATGTAAGCACCAGTCAGAGTTAAGGGAAGGCAATGGGGCTTGAGCATGATGTGGATTTCCAACAATGTGGATTTTTTTTTTTTTACGCTGCCTTTTTCACATTTTGTAACGAGAGACAGCTACCAGAATTGTCAAAACACAGAGGTATCTTTCTGCTTCCATTCTCTGATCAAATATGAATCAGTACCCAGAAGCAGACAAAAAGAAACAGTTAAGAGCAGGCGGCTTAAACATCTTTTTTAGTTTAGTTTGGACGTGCAGCACTGAAACAGGCCATTCGGCCCACCGAGTCCATGCCGACCAGTGATCCCCGCACACTAACGCTATCCTACACACACACTAGGGACAATTTACAATTGTACCCAAACCAATTAGCATACAAACCTGTACGTGCTTGGAGTGTGGAAGGAAACCGGAGATCCTGGAGAAAACCCACGCAGGTCGCGGGGTGCACGTACAAACTCTGGACAAACAAGCGCACGTTGTCAAGATGGAACCCGGGTCTATAAATGCCCGGCGCTGAGAGGCAGCAATTCTACCGCCGTGCCACTGTGACAGTTATTTGATCACCACAGCTACACGGGGCTTGTGTGCAGCAGGATCAAATACGGCCTTAATACAGTGGTTAAAACAAACATTCTCACTGCTTGAGCAGGTGCTATCAGTGTGGGCACCCGTGATGTGATAATACCCAATATTTGCTATGTATCTGCTACCAGTGTATTAACTATGAGGCATCTGTTTGGCTTAAAGCATGGAAATGAAATGTGAAATCCCCCCCCCCAGGATACAACTCAGTGTCCAATTGATCTTTTTATACCTTTTAACTCTGGGGAGCACGGTGGTGTAGCGGTAGAGTTGCGGCCTTAGAGTGCCAGTCCCGGGATTGATCCCGCCCACGGGTGGCGTCTGTATGGGGTTTGTTCGTTCTCCCTGTGACTTGCATGAGTTTTTTACGGGAGCTCCGGTTTCCTCCCACAAAGACGTACAGGTTTGTACCTAGTGTGTATGTGTGGAGGACAGTGTTAGCGTGCGGGGATCGCTGGTCAGCGCGCGCACGGTGGGTTGAAGGGCCTGTTTCCGCGCTGTATCTCTAAATTAAAATAAATAAATCCCATATTTGCAATTATTTGCATAAAGACAACATTTCAGACTTTCTCTCGCTCTTGCTCGAGATTCAGTCACTTTTTAATTTCCTTTGGGGTTTAACATGTAGGGTCTTGCATTCAGAATATAAACAGGCCAGTGTTATGTCCAAAATAGGATTATTGATGGCTGTTGGCTTAAGTTTAAGTTTTAGAGATACAGTACGGAAACAGGCCCCTCGGCCACCCAAGTCCGCACCGACCAGCGATCACCCCGTACACTATCACTGTCCCACACATGAGAGACTAATTACAATGTTACGGAAGCCCATTAACCTACGGATCTGTATGTCTTTGGAGTGAGGAAGGACAATCGAGCCATTAACAGTGTGAAAAGATTAGTGCTAGATGAAGCCAATAAAGTCCAATCAAAGATCATCCGAGGGTCTCGAATGAGGTAGATAGTAGCTCAGGACCCCCTGTAGTTGGTGACAGGATGGTTCAGTTGCCTGATAACAGCTGGGAAGAAACTCTCCCTGAATCTGGAGGTGTGCGTTTTCACATTTCTGGTACCTCTTGCCTGATGGGAGAGGGGAGAAGGGAGAAGAGGGAGTGGCCAGGGCGAGACTGGTCCTTGATTATGCTGGTGGGCCTGCCAAGGCAGTGTGACGTGTAGATGGAGTCAATGGAAGGGAGGTTGGTTGGGGAGAGGGAGTGACCATTGGAAGTTATGGGTTGAAGATCTCGGCTGTGCTGCAAAGCATCAAGTGTGAAAAATCCACGGCAGATTGAGCCAATTTATGTCTCACCTGGAAATCATATGATTGCAACATCTAGCCTGCTGGTCCATGGACTGGCAACAGCTGAACCAAGTTAATGCTGATTGCAATCTTGCTTCCAACTGCTGTAACAATTGCTAGAACTATTGCTCAGTGTCGGATAAGCCTTGCTGCAATTATTGTGAACCAGGAAAGGGAGCAAGTTAACAACTGAACTTGAGTACGGTGCAGTTAGTAGAGCCACTGTCTTAGTTCCAGCAACCCAAGTTCAGTCCTGACTACTGGTAATCTCTGTGGAGTTTGCACGCTGGATGTTTCCTCTGGATGTTCTGGTTTTCTCCCATGTCCCAAACACGTGTGGGTCGGGAGCTTATCTTGGTGTGTCGGTGAGCACCTGACTCTTGGGGGAGGTGAGATGAGTGTGTGGGGAGAAGGGAAAGGAATTCATGCAGGCTTGCAACAAAATGAGTGCTTTGTGTGGACTCAATGTGTGAAGGTCAATGATATGGTGAAGATCAGTGAGCAAACCTCATCTTTCACTAACAGTGGCGCAGTGGTAGAGTTGCTGCCTTACTGCACCAGAGACCCGGGTTCCATCCCGACTACGGGTCATGCCTGTTCCTTCCCCCGTTGAGCATTTGGGTTTTCTCTGGGGGCTCCGGTTTTCTCCCACACCAGAGACATGTGGGTTTGTAGGTTAATTGGCTCTGGAAAGTTGTATAATAGTATACTGGGTGATCACTGGTGTGGACTCCGTGGGCTGAAGTGCCTGTTTCCACACTGTATCTCTAAAGTGAACTACATAGGACACCGAGACGCTCTCAATGGACCACATCTCCATCCGTCATTGATTATTAATCCTTATCAATTGCTGCTCCTCTTTCTTTGGCCCCACCACATGGTCACCCACTTGCCATAACTATGCCACAGTCATGTACGACACAAAGTGCTGGAGTAAGTCGGTGGGTCAGGCAAAGGAGATTAGTTTAACCTGGCGTCATGTTCGGTGTGGAAATTGTCGGCCAAAGGGCCTGTTTCTGCTCTGTAATGTTCTATGTACTGTGAAATATTGAAATAGAGAGACCATGACATTCAAAATATATCTGCCAGCTTACACACACACACTGCCAGCTATTTAACAGACCAGTAATGGGAATAGCTGGATTGGTGCAATGCCCCAGAGGAGAAGGTTGCAGTTAGTAATGGGGCAGTCTCGCAGGTCACACCGTCTCCCTTGACAGGCTGCTCTTGTTTACAAGACATTGATGGTTTAAAAGTTCATCTGTCCTCTTCCCCCCTCCCTTCCCCATAAACATTAAGGCATGGATAATTTTCTTTCAAATACTGAAGATCTGGCACCTGGCTTTCCCCCCAGCTATTGAGCAAGGAACCTTAAAGAAGAACTTTGGGTGGCACAACGGTAGGGTCTCTGCCTTACAGCGCCAGGGAACCGGGTTCGATCCTGATTGGGTGCCGTCTGTAGGGAGTTTGTACGTTCTCCCCGTGACCTGCGTGGGTTTTCTCCGGGTGCTCCGGTTTCCTCTCACGCTCCAAAGGCGTACAGGATTGTAGGGTTAATTGGCTTCTATACAATTGTAAAAATTGTCCCTCGAGTGTGGGACAGTGTTAGTATATGGGGTGATCGTTGGTCGGCGAAGACCGGGGAGTTGAGGAGGAGGGAGCCCCCTGGTGACGACGGACGCGAGGAGTGGGCCGGTGGGAGAGGAACCGGGGTATTGCCTCCCGCGGCTGCAAGGTCGGCTGCAGGAGGCGCCACCGAGACACTGAGACAGTCGGGCGAGGAGAGGGGCGGGCCGAGAGCTACAGAGGAGGGTGGCCCTGCAGCAGCCTGGAGTTCGCCTGGATCATTGAGAAATGGTGTTGGAGACTAGATTTTCACTGAATACATATTATACAGTTCCTCTTTGCAACCACAAAGTGTCACTGGCATGCAACATTTATAACAGTTCCCCAAACCTTTCAAGATTGGACGGTCTGTTATATGGAAACAGAACACTTTCAAATAAGATTTGCCAGAACAGTGCCCAAACATTTTCCAATGTCATTGCAAATATTGCTTGATGCCTAAATCACGGGCGTGTTGTTAGTCAAGGACGTATAATTTTCATACGTACCAACAATGGAACAATGAAATTCAGACTGTGTAGGAAGGAAAGTGTACAGCAACTCAATGAGTCAGGCAGCATGTCTGAAGAAAAAGGATGGATGACATTTTGATTCGGAACCCTTTTTCAGACTGGTATTCTTGCTTAATGAAATTCTTACTTGTAGCAGCATACCAGGCCTGTAAACAAATACACATAGATGATGCATAGTAAAACTCTCATATTAGTGCAAAAAGACCCTCGAGTCTTTAGTGTAACCAAAAAAAAGCTATTCAGGTTCATAGTTGAGGTTGGTGTGTAGTATTGTAGGAGCCTAATGGTGTGTAGTATTGAAGAAGCTATTCTTAAGCCTGGTATTTACTATTTTCATAGAGACATAAAAAAATAGGTGCAGGAGTAGGCCATTCGGCCCTTCGAGCCTGCACTACCATTCAATATGATCATGGCTGATCATATAAAATCAGTTCCCCGTTCTTGCTTTTTCCCCCATATCCCTTGATTCCTTTAGCCCTAAGAGCAAAATCTAACTCTCTCTTGAAAACATCCAGTGAATTGGCCTCCACTGCCTTCTGTGGCAGAGAATTCCATAGATTTCAGACGTGATCTTTCTTTCCGATGATAGGAGTAAAATGAGAGCGTGGGCATGGTAATGTGGGTCTGATGATACTGGCTGCCTTTTTGAGGCAGTGCCTCTGAAAGATTCCTTGGATGGTTCAGTTTCAGTGATGTAAGATGGAAACGGGCCCTTCGGCCCACCGTTGGTTCTGACCACTGATCACCCTGTACACTAGCACTACCCTACACACTGGTGACAATTTACAATTTACAGAAGTCAATTAACCTACAAACCTGTACGCCTTTGGGATGTGGGAGGAAACTGTAGCACCTGGAGAAAACCCGGAGAACGTACAAACTCTGAACAGACAGCATCTGTAGTTGGGATCGAACCCAGCTCTCTGGCGCTGTAAGGTAGCAACTCTACTGCTGTGCCACCATGCTGCCCCAGTTCTGTATTGAACTGGATCGAACCTGAGTCTTTGGTGCTATAAGGCTAGCATTTATTTCAAGAGGGCGTGTGTACAGAACCAGGGATGTAATGTTGAGGCTCTACAAGGCCCTGGTAAGTCTGCATTTGGAATATTGTGAGCAATTTTGGGCACCATCTCTGAGGAAGGATGAGCTGACTCTGGAGAGGGTCCAGAGGAGGTTTACAAGATTGATCCCAGAAATGAGTAGGTTAACCTATGATGAGCGTTTGTTGGCACTGGGCCTGTATTCGCTGGAGTTTAGAAGAATGTGGGGGGACCTCATTGAAACGTACAGAATAGTGAAAGGCTTGGATAGAGTGGACGTGGAGAGGATGTTCCCATTAGTGGGAGAGTCTAGAACTAGAGCTCATATCCTCAGAATTATAGCACGTTCTTTTAGGAAGAAGATGAGGAGAAATTTATTTAGTCAGAGGGTGGTGAATCTGTGGAATTCTTTGCCACAGAGGATGTGGAGGCTAAGTCGGTGGATGTTTTTAAGGCAGAGATAGATAGATTCTTGATTAGTGCAGGTTTCAGAGCATATGGGGAGAAGGCTGTGGAATGGGATTAGGAGGGACAGATAGATAGGCCATGATTGAATGGCGGAGTAGACTTGATGGGTCGAATGGCCTAATTCTACTCCTATCCCTTGCGACCTCTACCACTGAGCCACCGTGCCTCCCGGTGGGGAGGTTAGTAGCTCTGACGGGCATTAAAAATGATTGAAGTGCGCATTGAATGGTGTGCTTTCTTTGCTGCTTCTGCCCAACACCACCTCCAGCTTAGCCGTGCATATATTAGGATGCAGAGGGCATGGAGATTGCATATTGATTTCATCCACAATGCCTGACCGACATGAGAGCAGCTCGCTATTGACTCTTCCACCCTCCTAGTTCTCTTCAATGGGGAAAAAACTCCAGCCCAATACTCCTCCTCAACAACCCTACTGAAGCTGGAAACGGCCAAGATAATTAAATTAATGTTTATATTGGTAAAATGTAATGATACTGGTTAAATCATTTTTCTTTGGTCAATGTCGAGAACACCTCATTTTGCTTCTACTAATTAAGAATGGAATTTTTTTCTGTGGGTGAATGTATTGTGAATCAATAGTTTTCGAAATCATGTTTTCAAAATATTATTTTGAGCGTTTCGCTGAAGAAAAAATGTTTTTTAAACGAGTCCCTCAAAAAAGCTGGTTCATATTTCATATGGTAATAATCTTCACTGAAGCAGTGTAATGATCAGTTAATTTTTATATGAAAAATCAGACCATCGCTATTTTGCATAAAAATCTTTTATCTTGACTGTAAAGTTGGCATTGGAAGAGAGGCCAAGTATCTTAAAGCTAGGGACACTGGAAAATGCAGATGTTGGAATCTTGAGCAAAACACAAAGTGCTGGAGGAACTTGGCAAGTCAGGCAGCATCTGCGGAGGGATGGACAAACATTGTTTCTTCATTAGACTCTCATGGCCTGACCCATGGAGTTCCTTCATGCCTTTGTTTTTGTGAAGAAGGGTGCTGACCTGGAATGTTGTCTGTCCATTCTTCCCACAGAGGCTTCCGGACCCACCGTGTTCTTCCAGCACTTCCAGTGTTTTTTATCCAGTCTCGTTTTTGGAAGTCTTAAGGCCCAGAATCAGAAGGCTTGAGAAAGTGTTATATGTCACAATTATTTTTATCAAAAAAAGCGAGAACTCTGAAATAGGGCAACTTGGTATGTCGAAACATTGAAACAAACAACTGCAGATGCTTGTTAACACACAAAAGGACACAACGTGCCTGAGTAACTCAGCAGGTCAGGCAGCATCTCTGGAGAACATGAATGGGTGATGTTTCGGATCAACATCGGATCAAGTTACGATCCAAAATGTCACCTATCCATGTTCTCCAGAGATGCTGTCTGACCTGCTGAGTTGCTCTAACACGTTGTGTCCTTTTGTTTTTAACATTGTGTGTCCATTATTTTAAGTCATTATAAGAGAATAGCTATTGATTGAGCTGAAGATCTGAGGAAAAACTGTTGATTTATTTACCTTGCCTTGAGGAAAGTAGTTTGCCACTTGCAGAAACTGAAATCCTTCAGAATTCTTGCAATAAAAATGAATGAAGAGACATTTTTCTGAACTATAGTACGACCTGGGCAAGTTTTAACACAAGCCACCTGGTATAATTGGAATGGTTGGGTGGTTTTAAAAACAAAAGGTGCTCAGCAAGGGCGGCACGGTGGCGCAGTGGTAGAGTTGCTGCCTCACAGCTCCAGAGACCCTGGTTCGATCCTGACTATAGGAGCTGTTAGTATGGAGTTTGTACGTTCTTCCTTTGACCATATGGGTTTTCTCCAGGATCTCCGATTTCCACCCGCACTCCAAAGACGTACAGGTTTGTAGGTTAGTTGGCTCGGTCACATTTTAAATTGTCCCCAGCGTGTAAGATGGTGCTAGTGTATGGGGTGATCACTGGTCGGTGCAAATGTGGTGGGCTGAAAGGCCTGTTTCCGCGCTGTATATCTTTAAAGAAAAACTTCTTTCCGATCACCAATAAGTCAGAAGAAGGGGGGGTACGCAAAATGCTGGAGAAACTCAGCAGGTGCAGCAGCATCTATGGAGCGAAGGAGATAGGCAATGTTTCGGGCCGAAACCCTCCTTCAGTCAGAAGAAGGGTCCTGACTTGAAATATCGCCTGTCCATTCCCTCCACAGTTGCTGCCTGATCAGTTGAGTTACTCTGGCACTTTTTGTGTTTAACTCTGCTCAATCTTCCCAACATTGTCTGCAATATATCAGATTTCCAGCATGTGATTTCTTTTTTTTGTCAGCTCGGTTGATGTGAAGGCAGCTGGTTTTGCTCAAGATTTCGGTAACTTCAGTTCCGTGTGTCACCGTGTTTCCAATATTCATTTCCGTCCCACTTTCACAGCTGAGATTCCAACAGCTCAGGGAAGGCTGGTATCAGGTGACCGTATAAAAGTAGGAAAGTTGTGCTACATTTTTTTGTTTGTTTGTTTGTTTATTTTTGTTAGAAATAAGTACAATAGTGTGGTACTTGAGTACCTAATACATACATACATATTTCCATTCTTGTACAACGTTCATACTTTTGATTTAATAATAAAAGAACAGTGAGAGAAGAAAGAAATAAAGAGTGTCGGAATAGATAGTCAAGCGAGTAGAAACAGAAAGCAAACGAAATAAAGGATAGAGATGAGAAGTTAAAAGATTGAAAGAAAAGGAGAAAGTAAAGAAAAGAAAGATTAGGAGAGATCGACCTATCTCGTATTTTAAAACTTTTTTTTTGCCCATCCGTCATCCGGTTCTAAACCATTTAATTTCTAAGGTGATGTTATGTTGCACCATATGCTTGTAAAAAGTTGATAAAAGGAGACCAAATCTTTAAGAATAGGTCTACTTTGCCTAGTAGGAGGAATCTCATTTCTTCAAGATGTAGCGTTTCAGACATACTTGAAATCCACATTTTGAATGTTGGCGTAGGTGCGTTTTTCCAAAATTTGAGTATAGGTTTTTTTGCTGTTATTAGACCGTAATTAAGAAAAGCTTCTTGGAATATAGTTAGTTTACTAGTTGCACTTCATTGACTGAGCCTCACACCATTTAATTTTTAATTACACAAGTCCCGATGCCACCAGCAAATCCTGTTGGTGGGAGCAACAGGAGAGTCATAGCATGGAAACAGGCCCTTCGGATCAACTCGCCCACACCGACCAACATGTCCCACCTACACTAGTTCCACCTGCCTGTGTTTGGCCCATACCTTTCCAAACCTGTCCTATCCATGTATCTGTCTAACTGTTTGTTAAACATTGCGATAGGACCTGCCTCAACTACCTCCTTCAGCAGCTCATTCCGTTAACCTACTACTCTTTGTGTAAAACAAAAGTTACTCCTCGGGTTGCTATTAAATCTTCCTCCCCCCACCCCTCCCCTCTGGTTCTCTGGTTCTTGATTCCCTTACTCTGGGCAAGAGACTCTGTGTGTTTACCCAGTTAATTCCTCTCATGATTGTGTACACCTCCATAAGATCACCCCTCATCTTCCTGCGCTCCAAGGAATAGAGTCCCAGCCTGCTTGACCTCTCCCTATAGCTCAGGCCCACGGGTCCTGGCACCAGCCTCGTAAACCTTCTCTGCACTCGTTCCAGCTGGAACGTTTGAAGACCGGGCAAGGAGGAATTTTTTTTCAGCTTTAGGAAAATTGCCTTGGAGGCCACGAGGAACCCGACAGGTTTTCCGGCGAGGAATTCCTAGCTCTGGTCCAAATCTGCTGCTCATTCTTCTCATTGACCTCGACAAACATCAAGCCCAATCACTTGGATTGGAGGCAATGTCTAATTTTTTAAAGTAAAGGCAGGAAATTAAAAGGATCTCGACCCGAAACATCATCTATTCCTTTTCTCTAGAGATGCAGTCTGACCCGCTGAGTTACTCCAGCTTTCTGTGTTTATCTTTTCGGTTTAAAGCAGCATCTGCAGTTCCTTCCTACAAATTAAAATGGCCTGTTCCTTGTGCTGTGTCTAACCTGCAATGGGTTAACATCAAGAGACAGCTGGATGGCTATTGCAATAACATGTTTACTTTATTAACCTATTGCCGTAAGATTGCTCCACAGTATTAATGCGAATGTGCTTCATTGACTTATTTCACTGCTCCACATATTACATGAAGTAATTAATGGTGCAAACATGCAAATTTATTTCCAAATATTTAGCGATGTATGAGTTGTGTCTAATTAAAAATTTGTTGACCTGTAACTTTAGCCCAGTTTCTCCCGTCATTGATGTTTGCCAACCAGGTGAGTATTTCCAACAAACTAGTGGTTATATTCATGACAGCCTCCCCTTCCTATTTATCAAAGAATCCAACTCCAAAGTAAGGGGTGGCACAGTGGCGCAGCGGTAGAGTTGCTGCCTTACAGTGCCAGGGACCCGGGTTTGATCCTGACTTCGGGGGTTGGCAGTACGGAGTTTGTACGTTCTCCATGTGACCTCGTGGGTTTTCTCCGGGTGCTCCGGTTACCTCCCACACTCCAAAGACGTACATGTTTGTGGGTTAATTGGCTTGTGTAAAAATTGTCCCTAGTGTGTGGGATGGAGCTAGTGTGAGGGTGATAGCTGATCGGCATGGACTCGGTGTGCTGAATGACTGTACCTCTCAAGCTGGAACTAAACCAAAACTGAAAAATTAAAACTAAAACTAAATATGTGCATATGCGCCCACCATCTTTTGTTGCCTGTAATCTCAACTGATGCAAGGAATTTCACCAGAAGTTTGAGCAAGGTGATTTAATCATATTTATTTATGTTATTTAAAATCCTGAATGATTGTGATCAAATGAAACAGTGGTTTTTTAATTAACATTGCCACTTATAGTTGTAACACAGTGATTCTTGTACAGTACGATGGTTCAACGGCACTTTTTGTCAGATGTTTGACTTTAGTTTATTGTCACGGGCACCGAGGTACAGTGAAAAGCATTTTCTTGCGTGCTAACCAGTCAGCGGAAAGACAATACATGATTACAATCGATCCGTCCACAGTGTACAGATGCACGATAATGGGAATAACGCGAATAACGATTAGTGCGAGGTAAAGCCTGATTTAAAAATAGACCGAGGGTCTCCAATGAGGTAGATAGGAGCGCAGGTAAGGAGGTGCAGTGAAATTCATGTTCTATTCAGTTCAAGTATCACCATGCATACGCACTTGGATACACCTTAGAGAAGCATCTCATGTACAGTACAAGTGTATGTCAGTAGTACACTGAGACAGTATACCAAGTTGCCAGATTTTGGCATCATTGAAGTCCGTGTTGTTCCAACACAATCTATAGAGATCGTGCTGTATAAATGAGGAATTCTTCACCGAGAACATTCTTTTGTTCGGAACCTGGCACGGGGAACTGAGAGCAATCTCTCTCAATTTGTGATTGTAATCCAGGAGTACAGTCGTCCTCTTCATAAGTTCATAAGTTATAGGAGCAGAATGAGGCCTTTCGGCCCATCAAGAGTCTACTCCACCATTCAATTATGGCTGAGTTACCTTTCCCTCTCAACCCCATTCTCCTGCCTTCTCCCCGTGCCATTCAAGAATCCATCAATAACCGCCTTAAAAAAAAATCTTCCAGCACCCGCATCTCATTCTAGATGCTCATAGTTTAGTTTGATGAGACGTTTAAACCATTGATTCTTCTAATAATGCGGAAATCATTAAACACAACAAAACTATCGCCCTAAATGATCCTCAGAAACGTTTCTTTTTTATGTTTGGGAGAGCGAACGTTTTGAGTGGGTTGGTTAAAAACAGCCCCCTCCTCCCACTTCATTCAAGTATTCTGATGCTAGTAAAATACTGAATGACCTGCTACCAGCCCAGGATTTGTTCTCTACTTGTATCCATGTAACTTGCACTTCCAGAGGATTCAGGCAAATGTGCCTGCAAATAATTAACTCTCCAAGTTCCTCCCGCAAACTGATTTCCCAAAGAATAAATGGTATTTTTGATTTGTGTTTGCGGGGGGGTAGATTTATAGTCATTTCTGGATGGGTCCTCTGCTAATATTAAGGGGTTATTCGCACTTTTAAAATGTTCTCGCGATGCAAGTCTCTGATGTATTCCTGATCTTCCAATCTACCGCGTTGTGGCTTTTGTGCTTTTTTCCTCCCCCATCTGTGTTTTCTCTAGCATTGTCATACTATATTCTGCACTTTCCTTCCTTTTCCTTGTTTGCACTGCCTGTTGTTCTTATGCATGGCATTGTTGCACTAGTGTCTGGTATAATCTGCCTGGACAGCATGCAAAACAAGGTTTTTCACTGAGACTTGGTACCAAAACTGCATGATCCAAGATGGTACCCAATCCAGCCAACTCTGTGTGCTGATCCCAGAAGTGGATCTGCAATCACTAATTACAATCGCTCCCCTCTTTTAAACTTCTACTCCAGCAGCATTTCTTACCGTAACTATGCTAAACGTTATTCCCTTCATCAAGTATCTTGTACACTGTGGATGGTTTGATTGCAATCACATATGGACTTTCCGCTGGCTGGTTCGTTCATAAGCGATAAGAGCAGAATTGGGCCATTTGGCTGCACTGCCATTTGGTTAGCACACAACCAGAAGCTTTTCACTGTACCTCGGTGCAAGTGACAATAAACTAAACTAAACCACCTGTGACAATAATATACCAAGGATAGACACAAAATGCTGGAGTAACTCCGCGGGACAGGCAGCATCCCTGGATAGAAGGAATGGGCGATGCTTCGGGTCGAGACCCTTCTTCGTCTGATGAAGGGTCTCGACCCAAAACATTGGCCGTTCCTTCTGTCCAGAGATGCTGCCTGTCCTGCTGAGTTACTTCAGCATTTTGTGTCTATCTTCAGTGTAAACCAAAGTCTGCAGTTCCTACACAATAATATACCAATATCAGTATTGAAGAAAGGTTTGCAAAGAGGAGCTTGAATTTTAACTGGGAACCTTAGCAATAGACAATAGGTGCAGGAGTAGGCCATCCGGCCCTTCGAGCCAGCACCGACATTCACTGTGATCATGGCTGCGCATCCACATTCACTTTGCATTGCAACCTAGTTTTTCCTGCCTTGCCTCCAAAAGGAGGGAGACCTTAACTATACATAAAGGGCCAGAGTGAGTTTGTGCCTTCCTCAGTTTTTCCATTGGGGACATGAACGGCAGGTAATAAACTTGGTAAGGAGGGGCAAATGCAATCCTAAAAATAACCTGGCTTTTGTAACAAGGAAAATTGAGATAAAGACCCCAAAAAAACCCCACGTTATTGAGATAAAGACCCCAAAAACGTGAAAGAAACAAGCAGGAGTGTGTAAGTTGGTGAAGATGAACGGCAACGAGGGTCATAATGAGATGGTTTCAGGCCAATATACGCAAAAAATGATGAACGTCGACATTTGATGAGTCACATCAAGGAGTAGTCCTGGGTCATGGATTAAGAGTCAAGAGTGTTTTATTGTCAAATGTCCCAGATGGAACAATGAAATTCTTACTTGCTGCAGCACAACAGAATATGTAAACAAAGTACATAACGGGGGAATAGAAAAAAAAAGAAGAAAAAGTTCAATAAATAACAAATATAGTGCAATCTTTTATACAGGTGAGCTCAGAAATACTATATTTGAAGATTTTCTGTCGTGCAGCTGGCAAACAAAATGTCCCCTCAGGCAGGCACCATCTTTAGAGAAAGTCCATCAGTTAGGATTGCCACAAGGAAGTGTCATTCCTATGCCATAATACATAATTCATTGTACGATAACACTTAGGATCATCTTAATATATTGAAAAGACATTCAATATGGCTTTTGTAATGGTGTGTTTTTTTTTCTCTCCATGACACCAGAAAGTACTGTGTAAAGTTGATATTAGAATTACTGCCTGTCTAAAAATGCCTTGAACTGTGAGTCATCGAGCTTATACCACTGTAAGCTCAAAAATGGCATGAATGATGGGGTGGATGGCAATAACAGGAGTGTAGCAATTTCAGATGAAGATGGATAGACTGGTAAAGAAGGCAGGCTTTCAACGCAGAAAATGGTGAAGTGATTATTTTGAAATGATTCATTTGATAGGAAGAAGAAACTAGATATAAACTAACAAATGGGATTAATGTCGGATGTGTGTGAATGGGTAATTGATGGTTATAGATTTGGTGGGCCGGAGATTCCGTTTCTCTGCTGTAATGTGTTTAATTTTAAAGTTGGTGCAGGAACAGAGTAATCAGATGGATGATGCACATGTATTTTTGAACAGAATCTTACAGCGTGGAAGCAGGCCCCTCAGCCCAATTTGCCCACACCGGCCAATATGTCCCACCTACACTCATCCCACCTGCTGCATTTGGCCCATATCCCACCAAACCTGCGCTATCCATGTACCTACCGAAATGTTTCTTAAGTGTTGCGATGGTACCTGCCTCCACCGGCAACTTGTTCCATGCACCCACCGCCCTTTGTGTGAAAAGGTTCCTCCTCTGGTTCCGATTAAATCTTTTCTCCCTTCACCTTAATTTATTCCTCCCACTGTTACTGGGCAGGTGACGAAAGCTGTGAAGAAAATACAAGACCCTTTTTATTAATAGGGACATAGAAGATAAAAATAAAATTGGATTCAAAGCCTTTATAATTCATTGGGTAGGTTCTACGCTCGAAGGGTTCTGGGAACCATTTTCGTTTAGTTTAGAGATAAGCATGGAAACAGGCCCTTTGGCCCTCTGAGTCCATGCTGACCAGCCATCATTTACACTAGTTCCATTTTATCCCACTTTCCCATTCACTCCCGACACACATGGAGCAATTCGCAGAGGGCTGATTAGCCTACAAACCTGCAAGCCTTTGGGATGTGGGAGGAAACCGGCGCGCCCGGAGGAAATGCACACACGGTCATGGGAAAAAACGTGCAAACTCCACACAGACAGACATAGCCTGACGTCAGGATCGAACCCAGGTCTCTGGTGCCGTGAGGCAGCGTCTCTACCGGCTGTGCCGTTACTATGCTGCCGATTTGCTCTCTGGTGAAGATGCCCAGGACTTATCGAGGGTGTAGGCGAGATTTACTGGGAAGGACACCAGGAATGGAGGACTCCAGTTTTGTAGAGAAATGGGTGGATTTTTATTCCTTGCATCAGGAAAGGATAAGAAAAGGCGAACAAAATTTTTCACGGTGCTATATTTTGATCACACAGACCAGACTCTCCATCATTGACTCGATTTACACTTTGATGCTCTGGAAAAGAGCCAGTATAATCAAAGATTTGTCTCGCCCCGGTCATTCCTCCTGCTCCCTGCTCCCAGAGACCAATAGATACAGAAGCTTGAAAGCACGCACCACCAGACTCGGGAACAACTTCCGTTATCACTAGTCCTTCCATAAGCAAGGGTACTATTTGATTCCACCCCGTTGCGGCCACGTGACATTGTCTATGGAACTATTCGCTGCAACGCTGAGAACTATATTCCCCTTCGTTCTACTTTATTGTCCCACAACTCCCGTATGTTCCAATACTTTCACTCCAAAATCGTTTTTTTTTCTGCTTAATAGAGAATATCTATTATCTTTCCCCCTCATCCACCCTTTTGCGTTTCTCCAGCCTTATTAAGCTGCTTGCTCATCTTTCACATTCTTTGCCGTTGATGGGTTTGAACAATGCATCTTGCCTGGAAATTCAAATGCCGCTCTCTCCTGCACTTGTATGATTGAAAATCAATTTGAGCTCGGTGTAAATTGCATTTGCGACTATTTCTGGCATCAAGACATCCCATTTGTGAAATTCAACCAGGCACTTTCTATCATGAGTCATTCTCGCATCACTTGCGGGTCTTCTGTGCCAGAGACACAAATGACAATGCTATCCGTGTGTTCCATTCTCCCCCCCCCCCCCCCCCCCCCCCCCCCATCTACCCAACCCTCCCAGAATTGTCCTTGAGGGCATCTTTATAGGGTACTTTTGAGTCGGTGGTCTTCATTCCCAGCGCAAAAATGGAAGACTCAGATTTACATGATGAACTGGCCTGAATTCTCAGGCCCATCTCATCCCTGCACGAGTCAAGAGGTGGAGAGTGTTTAATTGTCATATGTGCCAACAACAGTACAAAGTGAGTCTTTCATGCAACAGCATAACGGGCAGGTAATCGGCAAACACATGGATAATACAGGGAAAATTCAATACATTCAAAACCACCATACTTGTGCAAAGAGCTCCAAGTTCATCCTTAGGGCAACCAAAGACAGTCCTTTGGAGTTCATACTTTACATAGTGTTCAACAGCCTAACAGTTGTTGGGAACCGACCTCCCTCAGCCCTGAATGTCCTCCAGTCTGTGGCTTCTCACCTCATGGTGGCCGCCCATTTATGCCCCTCCCTCTGTGCCCCTAAATCACATCTCCGTCCATCTCCCTGCACGTTGCCAGCCTCTTCAATCTTCATCTTCCTTAATCTCCGTGTGCCATTCCCTCTGGATTCTATATTTGTATGTAACTACATAATTATGTCATTTTATAAGTACACATTGGTGATGGTCATAAGGAATAGTAGAAATAGGCCATTTGGCCCCATCAAGTCTAATCTGCCATTCAGTCATGGCTAATCTACCTCTCCCTCCTAACCCCATTCAGTCACTGAAAGTAAGCATGCAGGTACAACAGGCAGTCAAGAAAGCTAATGGCATGTTGGCCTTCATTGCGAGAGGATTTGAGTTTAGGAGCAAGGAAGTCCTACTGTAGTTGTACAGGGCCCTGGTGAGAATGCACCTGGAGAATTGTGTGCAATTCTGGTCTCCTAATTTGAGGAAGGATATTATTGCTATTGAGGGAGTGCAGCATAGATTCACCAGGTGAATTCCCAGGATGGCGGGACTGATATGATGAAAGAATTTGTCGACTGGGCTTGTATTCAATGGAATTTAGAATGAGAGGGGATCTTATTGAAACATATAAAATTATTAAGGGATTGGATGCGCTAGATGCAGGAAACATGTTCCCGATGTTGGGGTAGTCCAGAACCAGGGGCCACAGTTTAAGAATAAGGGGTAGGCTATTTAGAACTGAGATGAGGAAAAACTTTTTCACACGGAGTTGTGAATTTGTGGAATTTTCTGCCTCAGAAGGCAGTGGAGGCATTCAAAAGAGAGTTAAATTGAGCTCTTCGGGCTAGCGGAATCAAGGGATATGGGGAGAAGGCAGGAACAGGGTACCCATTGTGGATGTTCAGCCATGATCACATAGAATGGCGATGCTGGTTGGAAGGGCCGAATGGCCTACTCCTGCACCTATTTTTTTTCTATGTTTTTATTCCCCTGCCTTCTCCCCATAACCTCTGACACCTGCACCCATCAGGAATCTATCTATCTCTGCCGTAAAAATATCCACTGAATGTTGTCATTGCTCTGTATTAAAGCTCACTGCTTGCCTCCAACACACTAACTGGCGATGAGGATATTTAAGTCACCATGACACCAATTCGGACTTTGGTTCTCTTTCCCAGGCCTGGCCTTGGAAGGAGAGTGTGGAAGATGTTTCTGATTTTTAGATCTGCTTCAGTTTATTGTCATGTGTGCCGAGGTAATGTCTAAAGAGTTTTTTGTTTTGTGGCATCCAGTCACTGAAAAGACTATACATGATTACAATCACTGACACACGACAAAGAGAATAACGCTTAGTGCAAAATAAAGTCCAATTAATGTTAGTCCGAGGGTCTCCAATGAGGTAGATAGTAGCTCGGGACCGCTCCCGAGTTGGTGATAGGATGGTTCAATTGCCTGTAACAGCTGGGAAGAAACTGTCCCTGAATCTGGAGGTGTTCCTGATCGCTGGTCGGGGCAGCCTCGTTAGGCCGAAGGGCCTGTTTCCACGCTCCGTCTCTCAACTAAATTGATCCTTATTACAATATACTGTTCAGATTGGTATATAGTGACCAGAGGGGCTAGCCACTATATACTAGCCTGTGGGGCTACTATTTGAAGTGCGATGTATACTTTTCTTCAGCCTGTGAAATCCTTCATGGAACTCCAAGTGTGGCCCACTTGGTGTCACTTGATGTCGACTGTACCGACTGGCTGTTTCAAGATGCACAGAAGAGAGGAACTGACAAAGCCTCTGCAGCAGAGACGCTGCACTTCTCTCGGCTCACAGTAACTGGATGAGATTACTGCAGCATCATGCTTTCTCACTGAAGCCATCACTTCTGATTAATGCCGTCTCACCTGCCCCAGCCACTTTCAATGTCCCTCAGAGGACTCGAAGAGAAGAGCAGCATTGAGCAGTTTTTTGTTTTGTTTTTGGTTTCCTCTCGTCATCAAATCTTCCTCATATATTCTTCCCCCCCCCCCCCCCCCCCGTTTTGGTGAATCCCTCCCTCCCTCCCACCCTCAGAGGTTGCAGTCACAAATGCAGAAACGGCAGGCCTACAAGGTCAAGGAATGTCCCATGATCGGAATCGGCTCCACAATGGAAGTCAGACTCATTTATAGAACACAGGACATAGAACAGTAACAGGCCCTTTGACCCACAATGTCTGTGCCAAACTTGATACCAAGCTAAACTAAACTCTGCCATCATGTCATCCATATCCCTCCATTACACTGCATGTCTATGAGCCTTGAATGTCTCCATCATCACCTCTGGCAGCGTGTGTGCGTGTGTGTGCGTCCACATTTCCCCATGAGGAAAAATGGTTCTGATTGCCTATGCCTCTCATAATTTTATTTACTTCTATAAGGTCTCCCCTCATTTCCAATCTTCAGAGAAAACAATGGAAGACAGTCCAACCTTCTAGGTAGTAATCTCTAATCCGGGCAGCATTCTGGTAAACGTCTTCTGCAACCTCTCAAGTCTCCACGTCCTTCCTGTAATGGGATGAACAGATCTGCGCACAATACGCCAAATGCGGCCTAACCAAAGTCATAAAAAGCTGAAATATAACTTCCTTACGCATATACTCAATGCCCCAGCCTGTGAAAGTAAGCATACCGTACCATACCGCATGTATGGATTCATGGAGGTGGTCTTGGAGGGGAGGATGCTCCTCAAACTGCGGAGCATCTTGGACAATACAGCTCACCCCCTCCATGATGCACTGGTCAACCTGAGGAGTACCTTCAGCAACAGACTGGTTCCACCAAGATTCCCCTCCCTTCACCACCTCCAGTTTAAATTCCAGTTGGAATATTTTGGAGTAACCAAGAACCAAGATTCAGGGGAGTTTTCCACAGGAGATCCTTTCCCCCCCCCCCCACACACAATCTTGGCGCACCCCCAATCCTTTACACTCGTCACTTTAATTTCACGTTTCATGTATTTTGTGTATTATGACTGTTGGCAGATCAATTTCCCTCATGGGATAAATAAAGTTCTATCGTATCGTATCATAGAAACATAGAAACATAGAAATTAGGTGCAGGAGTAGGCCATTCAGCCCTTCGAGCCTGCACCGCCATTCAATATGATCATGGCTGATCATCCAACTCAGTATCCCGTACCTGCCTTCTCTCCATACCCTCTGATCCCTTAGCCACAAGGGCCACATCCAACTCACTCTTAAATATAGCCAATGAACTGGCCTCAACTGCCCTCTGTGGCAGAGAGTTTCCAGAGACTCACCACTCTCTGTGTGAAGAAAGTCTTTCTCATCTCGGTCTTAAAGGATTTCCCCCTTATCCTTAAGCTGTGACCCCTTGTCCTGGACTTCCCCAACATCGGGAACAATCTTCCTGCATCTAGCCTGTCCAACCCCTTAAGAATTTTGTAAGTTTCTATAAGATCCCCTCTTAATCTCCTAAATTCCATAGAGTATCGAGGCCAATTCTCTGGATGCTTTCAAGAGAGAGCTAGATAGAGCTCTTAAAGATAGTGGAGTCAAGGGATACGGGGAGAAGGCAGGAACGGGGTACTGATTGTGGATGATCAGCCTTGATCACAGTGAATAGCGGCGCTGGCTCAAAGGGCCGAAAGGCCTACTCCTGCACCTCTTGTCTTTTATCTATTCTTTACCTCCTCCTTATTCAATTAAGCAGGCAATTATATAACATATAACCATATAACAATTACAGCACGGAAACAGGCCCTCTCGGCCCTTCCAGTCCGTGCCGACCATTTGTTTTCCCCTAGTCCCATCTACCTGCACTCAGACCATACCCCTCCATTCCCTTCCCGTCCATATACCTATCCACTTTACTTTTAAATGTTAAAATCGATCCTGCCTCCACCACTTCTGCTGGAAGCTCCTTCCACACAGCCACCACCCTCTGAGTAAAGAAGTTCCCCCTCACGTTACCCCTAAACTTCCGTCCCTTAATTCGCATGTCATGCCCTCTTGTTTGAATTATATATCTGTTCAATTTTTTTCACAATAATAACTCGGCTGCCGTGAGATCATTATTTTTGTTCAAAAGAGCACACTCCAGTGGTGATCAGTGCTTTTGTTGAACAAGTTAACCTGAGAGGCATGTTATTAGACTCCTCACCAGGTTCATTTGGAAAGGCAGGGACTCATTAAGGATATTTAGCAGAGCTTTGTGTGGGGAAGATCCATCTCATTACTTTGAGTATAGAAGTTGGGAGGTCAAGTTGCAGTTGTATAAGTCGTTGGTGAGACCGCATTTAGATTATAGTGTTCAGTTCTGGGCACCATGTTATAGGAAAGATATTGTCAAGTTTGAAAGGGTTTGTCAGGACTTAGAGGGTGTGAACTATAGGGAGAGGTTGAGTAGGCTGGGTCTCTATTCTATGGAGCGCAGGAGGATGAGGGGCGATCTTATAGAGGTGTACGATCATGAGAGGACTAGATCGGCACAATCTCTTGCCCAGATTTAGCGGAATTGAGGACCAGAGGACATAGGTTCGAGGTGAAGGGGAAAATATTTCATAGGAATCTGAGGGGTGTTCGTAAGGAGGCCGTAGGAGTCCGTAGATATATCGTAGCGGCTCGTTATGCCAGCTGTAGGTACTCGGGGCATCAGGTAAGTTGGGACGTTTTTCCAGCCTGATCAAAAATGTCCACGAGTAATAAAATAGCCCCGAGTACCTACGGCTGGCGTAACGAGCTGCTACAATATATCCACGGCCTCCAACGGTCTCCTACGGACTCGTTGCGAACATTCTGCGAGTTTGAAAACTCGGGACAATTTGTGAATAACTTGGGGAAAGTGGGACAGGCCTTAACTTTTTCACACAAAGGGTGGTGGGTGTATGGAACAAGCTGCCAGAGGAGGTATTTGAGGCTGGGATTATCCCAAAGTTTAAGAAACCGTTAGACAGGTACATGGATAGGACCGGTTTGGAGGGTTATGGACCAAGCACGGGCAGGTGGGACTAGTGTAGCTGGGGCATGTTGGCCGGTGTGGGCAGGTTGGGCCAAAGTGCCTGTATCACTCTATGACTCTGACTTTGATTGGTGTTTTTGAGGAGGTTTAGATGTGTTCTGGGAGGTAGATAATGCCTATGTGGAATTTAAAGCATTTGACATGGTCCCACATGGTAGGCTGTACCAGTAGATTAAGGCACATTGCATCAAAGGCCAGTTGTCTGACTTAATCCAAAATTGGCTTCATGATAGGACAGTAATGGTGCAAGGATGTTTTATTGACCAGCAGTACACTAGAGGGATCAGTGCTGGCACCTTTGGTGTTTGTGATGCATTTTAAAGACTAGGATGTGAATGATAAAGAGGTAATTAGTAAGCTACAAACACAAACATTAGTCATGCTGTGAATAATGAGGAAAGTTGCCTAAGGTGTTTGATCAGGTGTCAGAGGTTACGGGTAGAAGGCAGGAGAATGGGGTTGGGGGGAGAGATAGATCAGCCATGATTGAATGGCGAGTAGACATGATGGTGCCAAAAATGGCCTATTTCTACTCCTATCACTTATGACCTTATGATCCTGAACACAGATGCTGTCTGTGTGGAGTCTGCACACTCTCCCTGAGTGTTTCCTCCCACATCTCAGCCGTGCAGGCCTGTAGATTAACTGGCCTCTAAAGTGCCCCCCTAGTTTGTCGGGAATGGGATAACCTAGAACGGGTGATCGATGTTCAGGGTGTATTCGGTAGGCCGAAGGCCTTTTTCCATGCTGTATCTCTAAACTAAAACTATCTACGCATGTCATGAGAGGATAAAGTCCTTAAGTTGGAAAATGGGATTAGTGTAGATGAGCAAAGAGATCGGCAGAGCACCAAAGGGCCTGTTGCCTTGTTGTACGGGTTTTTGACTCTGTGAGGTGCGGTGGGATTTGCGCAAATCCCAGCAGTTGCCTCCCGTTCTACCTACCTGCATGGTATATGTCCTTATGGGAAACCACTTAAATATTTCTACTGGCCTGAGGATCATAATTTATAACAATACAAAAATCAGATAACACACTTAGATTAGTTTACTTTGGAGATACAGCACAGAAAGGGGCACTTTGGCCCATCAGGTCCATGCTGACCAGTGATCTTGCACATGAAGATAGATTCAAAAAGCTGCAGTAACGCAGCAGGTCAGACAACATCTCTCGAAAAAAGGAATAGGTGACGTTTCGGGTCGAGATCCGAAACGCCACCAATTCCTTTTCTCCAGAGATGCTCTCTGACCCGCTGGGTTACTCCAGTTTTTTTGTCCATCTTCGGTTTAAACCAGCATCTCCGGTTCCTTCCTACACATCCTGTGCACTATCTACACACTGGGGACAAATTACAATTTTACCAAAGCCAATCAACCTAAAAATCTGTACGCCTTTGGAATGTGGGAGGAAACCGGAGCACCCGGGGAACACTCACTCACAGGTCTCGGGGAACACGTACAAACTCCGTACGGACGTTGAAAGACAATAATGGCAGTTGTTTATCTGATTCAACACTCCTCTTCTCTCTCAACCACTTGGCTTTGATGGCCCAGTGCTGCAATAGCCCAGTCCCTGTTACGAACGACCCCATTCACATTCTAGTGCTGCTTTGTGGGTGTAAAGTGCGCTCTTACGTTTGGCCGCTTGCTTTGGAACAACTGCATATTTCAGAGAGGGACGCGACTTGCGCTTAGCGCTAATGCAATGATGTTGTTCAGTACATCAGGAAGTGGTGCAATCCAGTTTCTCCAGCAACTAGAGTTTGTATTGATTACTGGCTACGATTGAAACAATTCACTAGAGATGTATCCATCAATATTTTGACATTGACTTCTGAAAGTTTTGTACGTGCTGCTTTGCATTAGTTTCTCAATTCACCTAAAAAGTAACAGATTTGCGTTGTTCCTGCTTCCCCCACCCCTCCAAATTGAAAATTGACACTAAAACTTCCTAATGGACATGGTCTCTCAGAATGTAGTCGTATCGTTCAGATGTGAGCTCAGACAATCAACGTCAGCAAGTTATTCGAGTATGTGGAACTAGAGTATGGTCAACTCAAAACAGTTTTGCTCAAGCAATCTTCAAGGGCGGCACATTAGGTGCAGCGGTAGAGTTGATCCCTCACAGCGCCAGAGACCCGGGCTCGATCCTGGCCACGAGTGCTGCCTGCACGGAGTTCGTACGTTCTCCCCGCGTGGGTTTTCTCCGGGTGCTCCGGTTTCCTCCCACGTTCCAAGGACGTGCAGGTTTGTAGGTTAATTGCCGTCGGTAAAATTGTCAATTGTCCCTCGTGTGTAAGATAGTGTTAGTGTACTGGGTGATCGCTGGTCGACGCGGACTCGCGGGGCGAAGGGCCTGTTTCTGCATTGTATCTCTAAAGTAACAATGTAAATCTAGGATTGTACATCAGATTAGGGAGTGGAGATCTCTGCAGGTTTATCAGCAAGGGCAAACGTACAGTAGTATCCCCTTTGATCAGTTCTGTTTATTCCCTTCCCTATAGTTGATTTAGTCAATAATTTAAACAACTAACAAAACAGCTCTCAGAGGTAGTAATTATCCTTGGTCTATTCCCTCTCCAATAGTCCCCTGCAGCCAGTTCCTGTCACCGGCTTGTTGTAATCTAAGTTACACAAAGCAATACGTAAAGGAGCAGCAGCATTGTGAGAATGACTGTTGTCCACAGACTGATATCAGTTATGCCACGTATGTTACATTAGTCAATTTGTTCAATCTCTGAATCAAGGCTGACCTCCAAATGTTGTTATTTCAGTTTAGTTTAAGGATACAGCGTGGAAACAGGCCCTTCGACCCATGCTGACCAATCACCCGTACACTAGTTCGATGTTATCCCAGTTTCGAATCCTTCACACAAAGGGACAATTTACAGAAGCCAATTAACCAACAAACCCATGTGTTAACGAAGAAACTGCAGATGCTGGAGAATCGACGGGTTACACAAAAAGCTGGAGAAACTCAGCGGGTGCAGCAGCATCTATGTCTGAAGGAGAGAAGGAGATAGGCGACGTTTCGGGTCGAGACCCTTCTTCAGACTTAGATGCTGCTGCACCCGCTGAGTTTCTCCAGCTTTTTGTGTAACCAACAAACCCACACGTCTTTGTCACACGGGAGGGGGAGTTGCAAACTCCACACAGACAGCTCCCGTAGTCAGGATTGAACCTGGGTCTCGGGCGCTGTGGGGCAGTAAAGGGCCTGTCCCACTTGGGCGTCATTTGCATGTCATTTACGTGACATCATTTACGCCACCTGCGCGACGCGCAAATGACGCCCAAGTGGGACAGGCTCTTAACTCTACTGCTGCCCCACCTTGCCGCCCTCTCAGCCGCATCGACTGGAATGATGAACAGCCACTGTCGATGCTAAGCAGAGGAAGGGTCCTGATCCAGAATGTCACCCATTCCTTTTCTCCAGAGATGCTGCCTGACCCGCTAAGTTACTCCAGCATTTTGTGTCAATCTTAAATATAAACTCGCATCCAGTGTAAGTCCTTCCGACACTAAACAGCAATCAAATGTGTTCAAACTCTTGAAAGGTGTTTACAGAATGGAGCTCTTAAACTCTCTTGAGCGTCTACAGGTAGACAGTACATAGCTTATTGACTGGTTGCATCACAGCCTCCTCTAAACCACCGGGTGGCGCCAGCAATGGCTGCCTCGCCAACAGTCTGTCCTTTGTGTTTAAATAGTATGTGCTAAATGCATGTTTTTAGTGTTCTTTAGCTTGTTTTATGTGGTCGGGTGGGGGGGGGGGGGGGGGGGGGGGGGGTGGGGGGAAACTTTTTCTAATCTCGCACCTCGACGGAGATGCAATTTTATTTATTTTTTTCCGTATCGTTTCTCTGTCCACACTGCGGCCTAACATCGAGGAGTTGGCGGCCTCTGCTGGAGACTGATTTTAAAAGCTCCACCACGGTCACTTACGGAACTTTAACATCGCGGAGACCGCGATCCCCTTGCCCGGGATCGACCTCGGAGCTCCAACCGTGGATGCTTGCGGACTTTAACATCACGGAGCCCGCGATCTCTGGTCAGAGACCAACCTCAGGAACTCCAAGCTGTTGGATTTTCGGTTGCCCCAACCCGGGAGTTTTGACCGCCCCGACTGCCCTGACCGCGTGAGAATAAAGAGGAAGAAGATTGGGCTTTATTGCCTTCCATCACAGTCAGGAATGTGGGGAATCAGCTGTGGTGGATGTTTATGTTAACTTTTATGTAGTTTTGTGTCTTGTTGCTTTTTTTTTTGTAGGGCTGTATGGTAATTCGAATATCACTGAACCTTAATTGGTACACGTGATAATAAAAGACCTTTGAAACCTTTTGTTCGGCAATTCAAACACCCAGGATCAAAGAAAGTTGCAAAAAGTGGTGAACACTGCATTGTTCACCACGGGTACTGACTTTCCCGCCATTGAAGGGATCTACAGGAGTCATTGCCTCAAAAAGGCAGCCAGCGTCATCAGAGACTCACACCACCCTGGCCTCACACTCATTTCACCAAAACAATATAAGAACATCTGTCCACAAGAGAATCCCTTCATGCCTATCCGGACGATATGTTTGTGCTCCACTCTACTGACTGACTATACTGCTGTGTTGAGCAGAATAGTCCCCAGTAGCCTTTATCGTCTTCCTGCCCACCTGATCCTAGGGCTTCTGTACCTGTGTTATTCACCTTGGTCTCTGTGTCTTTGTTTCAGTTTATTGTCACGTGTACTGAGGTACAGTGAAAAGCTTTTGTTGCATTCTGCACAGTCTGCGGAAAGACAATACATGTACATTTGAGCCATACACAGTGTACAGATGTGATGAGGGAATAACGTTTAGTACGAGATAAAGCCAGTAAAGTCCGATCAAAGATAGTCCAATGATCACCAATGAGGTGGATAGTAGTTCAGGACTGCTCTCCAATTGTTGATAGGATGGTTCAGTTGCCTGATAACAGCTGGGAAGAAACTGTCTCTGAATGTGAAGGTGTGCGTTTTCATACTTCTGTACCTTTGGCCCGAGAATCGTCTTGTTGCTCGTCCTCAGGCATGGAATGTTGCCTTCTGGTTGCCAGGCATCCTGACTGAGAACATACCGGCTGGGTGAATCGTAGCCTGGTATGGCAACTCGAATGCCCAGGAACAATGCAGACCTCCGAGAATGGTAGACACTGCCTAGTCCATCACCAGGCACTGAACTCCCCACCACCGAAGGGATCTATAGGAGGCTCTATATTAAAAAGGCATTGTCAAAGACCCATTCCATCCTGGTCCTGCTCTTATTTCACTAGTGCCTTCGGGAAGAAGGTGCAGGAGTTTGAAAACTGTGACCACCAGCTTCGAAAAATCAACCCAACACTGACATCAGCTACTATCATCTTCTCAGGATCGGGCATTTGATTGCACCATCAACTATGGTTTTTGCAGTGCTATAGTTAGCTAATATTTTGCTATTAACTCCATGTTTTAGTTTAGAGATACAGCATGGAAACAGGACCTTCGGCCCACCGAATCTCTGCCGACTAGCGATCCCCGCACACTATCCTTCACATAGTAGGGACAATTTACAATTTGGACTATTTACAATTTTACCAAAGATATTAACTTACAAACCTGCACGTCTTTGGAGTGTGGGAGGGAACTGGAGCACCCGGAGAAATCGCTTGCAAACTCTGTACAGACAGCATCTATAGTCAGGCTCAAACCCGGGTCACCGGTGCTGTAAGGCAGCAACTCTACCGACCCCATTGTGATTTTTATTTTTATATATTTGTGTGTTATCACATGAAGCAGGTCCTTCGGCCCAACTTGCCCACACCGAGCCACATGTCCCCATCTACACTAGTCCAACCTGACTGCGTTTGGCCCATATCCCTTTAAACCTGTCCAATCCAGAGATTGCTACCTGACCCGCTGAGTTACTCCAGCACTTTGCGAACTTTTCTGTAAACGGCATCTGCAGTTACTTATTTCAACTTTTGTGCTAAGTCATTTTGCACATCTTTGGGGGGAAAAAAAAGCCTTGTTTTATGCAATCTAACATTGTGCATCCATCAGTTCCTTCCTCAGTTCAGTTGGTTCATAGAGCTGCCAAGCAAAAACAATTTACCTTGGCATTTTTCAAGCTGAGTCCACATCCTGCACTCATTTAGTCTGTGGTAACCATGGGCCATTAGCTAATCTGCAGCGCAGTTCCTGATTTTAAGGACGGAAAAGGCCATTTTATTTCTTGCCCAATCTTTGTTTATCACCTAAAGCACTTGGAATAAAATTGGAATAAAATTATTACTTTCCTTTATTCAATTTTGTTGATGAAGTAATAATTTTCTATGTTAAATTTTTACCTCCATTTCTACTTTTGGCCTCCATTTCTACCTCTTTGATGCTACATTTTTGCCTAAGCCTCATGCAGGGTCTCGAAATGTTGACACAAAAGTTCTCTGGATACTTTCAAGAGAGAGCTAGAAAGGGCTCTTACCTAGGATGCTGCTTGTCCTGCTGACCGATACCGGAGTCAGGGGATAAGTGGAGAAGGCAGGAATGGGGAACTGATTGGGGATGATCAGCCATGATCACATTGAATAGCGGTGCTGGCTCCAAGGGCCAAATGGCCTACACCTGCACCTATTGTCTATTGTTTAATTCCTTTCTCTCCACGGATGCTGCTCGACCCCACTGAGTTTGTCCAGCAGTTTTTGCTTTAGATTCTAGCATCTACAGTCTCTCATGCCCTCATTCTGTGTCCTCACTGACTAAAGATTGCAAGCATGACACCAGGGTCTTCACAGAACCGGGTGGCACAGTGACGCAGCGATAGAGCTTTTGCCTTACCGTGCCTGAGAGAGCCCGGTTCGATCCTGACTAAAGGCTTCTTGTCTGTACGGAGTTTGTACGCTCTCCCCGTGGCCTGCGTGGGTTTTCTCTGAGGTCTTCAGTTTCCTCCCACACTCCAAAGACGTACAGGTTTGTAAGTTAATTGGCTTGGTTACAATGTAAAATTGTCCCTAGTGTGTGTAGGATAGTGTTAACGTGTGGAGATAACTGGTTGGTGCGGACTCGGTGGGGCCGAAGGGCCTTTTTCCACGCTGTATCTCTGAACTAAACTAAACTAAACTCATCACGGTTAAAGTTGGCATTTCTTGCCACCTTAAAAATAGCAGCTTGTAACATTCTATGATCTTATTCCCCTTCTAATGGTGTGGGACCTTTTGATAGCTGAACATATGAAGTGTTCTCCTTGTTAAAGAATTCAAAAGTCATTTGCAGAAATTTTCATTCTCATCTCCATGCCCAGATTCTAACCTCAATTTCCTCGTTGCCATCAGGAATTTAATTGGATTGGGGCTGAAAGGTGAGGGATTCTAACTATATTGGCGAAATGGCAAAACTATAGTTAGAATGGAGGTTGGTGAACCTGCACTCTTGTTTTCCCTTTCATCCTTTACTTTTCCAGAATCATCTGGGTGCCTCATTAATCCTTAGACATTTTTTTTAATAGTGTACATATGATCCCACTGTGCTTTTTATAACCTTCTGCACGGATTGTATGATTTGGATGCTCAGTTCAGTGAAACTTTGAATTACAGAAGCCGTGTGAAAAGATGAGCAACAAGATGGTATTTGACTGGAGTGGATCAGCAGCTAAGTTTAATTTGGACGTAACAGGCCCTTCGGCCCACTGAGTCGATGCTGGCCATTGATCACCCATTCACAATGGTTTTCTGTTATCCCACTTTTACATCCACTCCCTACACACGAGATCAATTTGCAGAGGGCCGTTTAACCTCCAAACCCGCACGCCTTTGTGATGTGGGAGGAGTCAGAATCACCGGGAGGAAACGCATGCAGTCACGGGCGGGGAGACAGCACCCGTGGTCAGGATCGAACCCGGGCCTCTGGCGCTGTGAGGCAGCAGATGTGCCACTGCGTCGCCCATAGGTTATTTTACTTTAGGTTTCTGAGGTGGAGTTTCTGAGGAAACGGGACCTTTGACCCACTGAGTCCGTGCCGACCAGCAATCAACCCGTACACTAGCTCTAACATACGCACTCGGGACAATTTACAATTTTACTGAAGCCAATTAACTTGCAAACCTGTTAGTCTTTGGAGTGAGGGAGGAAACCAGAGCACCCGGAGAAAACCCATGTGATCACAGGGAGAACATGCATACTCCATACAGACAGCTCCCCATAGTCGGGATCAAACCCAGGTCTCTGGAGCTGTAAGGCAGTAGCTCTTCCGCTGCGCCTCCGTGCTGACCTTGGTCTGTATTGAGCTCAGTCAGCCTGAACTCCTAACACTGCTGCGAGTTGAATTATTGTCTTGTTACTTGGTTTGCCGTCATGTTGCACAGGCCTGGAGCTGGCAACTTACACCCAGGTGTCAAGTTATCCCTATGACTGTCCCATTGCCAGTCTAATGGGTAGAGGATCCCATTGATAGACACAAAGTGCTGGAGTAATTCAGCAGGTCAGGCAGCATCTCTGGAGAAAAAGGATGGGTGACATTCTTGGTCAGGACCATTCTTCAGACCGGGCCCGATCCGAAACGTCACCCATCCTTACTCTCCAGAGATGCTGCCTGACCCGTGGAGTTAATCCAGCACTTTGTGTCTATCTTCGGGATGAACCAGCATTTGCACTTCCTTTTCTACACGGAGGATGCCATTGCATGTGTCAGGAAGAATCCAGCGGGCTTGGACAATGTTCATTCTTAGGTTAAAGCAACAAAGGATCTTCAGGCTGAAGAAGGGTCTCAAACCTGAAACGTCACCCATCCCTTCTCTCCAGAGATGCTGCCTATCCCGCTGAGTTGCTCCAGCATTTTGTGTCTATCAAAGGATCACTACTTGGTGGTTAACAGTGATGTTCTTCAATTCTTGCCTATTGACTCTTACAAAATACGGAAGAATTAATAAACCAAAAATAAGTTTAAGTTTATATAAGTTTGTGGTTTTTAAAAAAAAAACTTTTTTTTTTGTGAGCAAAATAGATAAGGGATAGATAATTGGTGTTAGCAGAATAGATCAGGGTTATTCCTACCCTCTTAAACTGCTGCAATTTTTAAAAAGAGTCCAGACCATGCTTAGAATTGGTAAACTAGTGCCATATTTCACCTCCTCTCCAGAAAAGAGTTCAATGTTTGGGTCTCTGACAAGGATATTGCAAGGTGATTCTTTGGGTGTTGCTTCTTGGCAGTTGAAACATCATCCATCATCTTTTCTTGTCTGTGGTCTATCTTCTGTGATGTTATCAGCACACCTTGGTTTTCTTAGCCTCTTTACCATTAAAAGCAGACACAAGTCTATGAGTCTCAAATTGTGTAAAAAAAAACTGTGGTCTTTTTATTGCACTGAAACCCGACGACGTGATCAGATGAGTTCTCGTGCGGAATAATCTGTGATTGTTCACAGATCTGAGCAGTTCTACTGGGCGGCACAGTGGCTTAACGGTAGAGTTGCTGCTTAACAGCACCAGAGGCCGGGTTCGATCCTGACCACGGCTTCTGTCTGTGGAGTTTATACTTTCTCACTGTGACCAGCGTGGGTTTTCCTCCCGGAGGTGCTCGGGTTTCCTCCCACACTCCAAAGACAAACAGGTCTGTAGGTTGTGAATTGTCCCTAGTGCGCGTAAGATAGTGCTCGTGTACGGGGTGATCGCTGGTTTGCGCACACTCAGTGGGTCGATCGGTCCGCTTCTGCACTCTATCTCTACTGTCTTGTTAAGTAAAAGAGAGTCTAGGACTAGTCGTCGCCTCAGAATTAAAGGAAGTTCCTTTGGGAAGGAGATAAGAAGGGATTTCTTTGGTCAGAGGGTGGTGAATCTGTGGAATTCTTTGTGCTGTGGAGGCCAAGCCAGTGGATATTTCTTAAGACGGAGAGATAGATAGATTCTTGATTAGTATGGGTGTTAGTGGTTATGGGGAAAAGGCAGGAGAATGGGGTTAGGAGGGAGAGATAGATCAGCCGTGATTGAATGGCAGAGTAGACTTAATGGGCCGAGTGGCTTAATTCTGCTCTTATCACTTATGTACCTTAAAGCATAAGGGATTGTAAGGATGGGGTGCAAATCATGACCATTATACGTGGCTGGGGAGACATTGGAGCTAACTGTTGAGTGATGAAGGCAAGAGATTCTGGCTTGTTGACAACATTAACAATCTTGAGAAAATGGTCGAGAAGCCATTGGCCAGATTAGGTTATAGGCACTTTATCAACGTTTCATTGGGATGCAACTCCGCATGGTTTGGGAACAGATCCATCCAGGAGAGCGGGTAATTGCAGATAGTTGTAGACGCAGCCCAGACCATCACACAAACCCAAACATCATCTCCATCTAAACCTCCCGCTGCCTCCGCAAGGCCAGCTGGTCACTCTGGCATGGATTTTTCAGACTTGATGCATCGCAGCACAGCCGAGATCTTCAACCCATAACTTCCAATGGTCACTCCCTCTCCCAAACCAACCTCCCTTCCATTGACTCCATCTACACGTCACTGCTGCCTTGGGAGGCCCACCAGCATAATCAAGGACCAGCCTCGCCCTGGCCACTTCCTCTTCTCCCTTCTCCCCTCTCCCCTCTCCCATCAGGCAAGAGGTACAGAAGTGTGAAAACGCACACCTCCAGATTCAGGGACAAATTCTTCCCAGCTGTTAACAGGCAACTGAACCATCCTGTCACCAACTAGAGAACGGTCATGAGCTACAATCTACCTCATTGGAGACCTTCGGACGATCCTTAATCGGACATTACTGGTTTTTATCTTGTACTAAATGTTATTCACATTATCCGGTTTACCTTGTATCTGTACACCGAGGATGGCTGGATTGTAATTATGTATTGTCTGTAGCATGTAACAAAAAGCTTTTCACTGTACCTCGGTACATGTGACAATAGACTAAACTAAACACACCATTAAGAATAACTTTCCCTGAGGTGACTTCTTGACAAAACAAAATAATTGTCTTTTACTGTACTTGCCAAGTCCAGCCTGAATTTTGCACTTTAGAAGTTCAGTGTGTGGGGGAAAGAGAGCCAATCTAATTAGGTGTGGCCTCTGCCCAAGTTACTGAAGACTTTCTTGCGGGTTACAAATGTGCTCAGGTTCTTGCCAACAGCAAACTCTGTGCTGAGACAACGGGGAATTGAAGGCTGAATGCACTGACGGGAAGAATAGCTTTGATGTTGGTTTGATATGAAGGCATGCGGCTGGACCCATGCCCCTGCCCAGGGTCTGTACGAGCGATTGGATTTCATCGCCATGTACATTTTGTTTGGCCTTTGAATTTTGTGAGAATGGGGAAAAAAAACGTAACTGGAGCTCAGGAGGATTTTAGGCCAAACTTTAAAAAAATGGATCACATGCCCAATTTATTGTCCTATTGAATAGTTTTGAATTGAATGTGGAAGACAGTGTTGGAGTAACTCTGCCAGAGTCCTCTTTAGTTTCCCTCTCCCCTGACTCTCATTTTCAAGAAGGGTCTCGACATCAACCTTCACCTATTCCTTTTCTCCAGAGTTGCTGCCTGTCCCGCTGAGTTACTCCAGCACTTTGCGTCTCTCTTTGCTGGGGGTAGCTCAGCAGGTCAGGCGGCACCTTTAGTGATGCAGCGCGGAAACAGACCATTTGGCCCACTGAGTCCGCACCAACCAGCCATCCCTGAACACTTGCACTATCCTACACACTAGGAACAACTTATAATTTTACCAAAGTAAATTAACCTACAGAGCTGTACTTCTTTGGAGTGTGGGAGGAAACCGGGGCACCTGGAGAAAGCCCACGTGATCACAGGGAGAATGTACAAACACTGTACACAGAGCCCCCATGATCAGGATCGAACCCGGTCTCTGGCGCTGTGAGGCAGCAACTCGACCGCTGCGCCACCGCGCTGCATCTCTGGAGTACACGGGATAGGTGACGTTTCACGTTCAGTCTTCCGTCTGGAATTTATGGTTAATAGGCTGAAGAAATTAAAAGAAAATTGCCTTGACTTTCGAAATTAATCAACAGTATTAAATCAATACTCCCTTAAGTGGCAATTAGATGTATTCTTGCTCATAGCCAGGAATGGGTATTGTGTTTAAAACTCCCCATGTCATCCTCTGCATTTGGCAATTAATATGAGTTGGCACAGGGCTGCTGTGCTGTTTAAAAAGGTGGTGCAGTGGTAGAGTTGCTGCCTTCCAGCGCTTGCCGCGCCGGAGAACCGGGTTCGATCCCGACTACAGGTGCTGTCTGTACGGGGCTTGTGCGTTCTCCCTGTGACCATGTGGGTTTTCTTAGAGATTTTCGGTTTCCTCCCAACACTCCAAAGGCGTGCAGGTTTACAGGTTATTTGGCTTGGTATGAGTGTAAATTGTCCATTGTGTGTGTGTGTGTGTAGGATAGTGTTAGTGTATGGGGATCGCTGGTCAGCGTGACCTCGGTGGGCCGAATGGCCTGTTTCTGCGCTGTATCTCTAAAAATAAAATGGTGGGTCATCTGGCTGCACTGCGGTCCATTCTAATAAACCTTCACCCCTCTTGCCTACCAAAAACCTCTCCCTGTCTGACAAATGCCTCCACTGCCTTTGAGGAAAGCACAAAGTTCTACCTCATCTCTGACTTAAATGGATGATAACTTACTTTAGTACAATGACCTCAGTTCCACATTCTCTGCCAAGGACATACCTTCAAAGTGGAGATGAGGAGGAATTTATTTTGCCAGATGGTGATGCTTTGCCACATGCGGCTGTGGAGGCCAAGTCACTGGGTATTTTTAGGGTTTCTTAATGGGCCTGTCCCACTTAGGCGATTTTTCAGGCGAAGGCCGGCGACTGTCAAATTGCCGGCAGTCGCCTGAAAAACCGGCACAGGAACGGCGACTGTCAGAGTGGAACTTACACGCACAAACACAACGCAAAGGCGGGGGACAGAGCAAGCGGGGGGAGCGCTGTCTGAAATTCACACGGCGTAAAGCCAAGGTGAAACAGACACATACCGCGATGAACAGGAAGGTTGGCGCTGTAATTAAGACGGCTAAAGCACAGTGTACGGCAAGTCCTTTAAAGGAGGGGGAGAGAGAAGGAGTGGAGACAACTTTTAAGAAGCCAGAGAGACACGGCTGTGAAGCTCGGCGGACATTAACATTACCGGTCGGTTATCCTTTGGTTCTGAAAACTATTGCTTTTTTTTTTCCCCAATGAGCCAATGAAATTCACCGGTCAGCAACGGCTACAACCTATGGAAAAACTAAGAGGACCTTTGACCTCCTGGCAACCCACTAGGACCTCCTGAGACCCACCTTTGGCACGAGAATTCTCGCTACTCTCCATGGCGGCTTCATTCTAGTCGTGAACATGTTGAGAAATTCGCGGCGACCATAATGAGGCCGCGACTAGTTCCCAGCATGCATGAAGCCGACTCCCCGGCAACCACCCACGAACATGTGGCGAATGCATTGACTCCTGCAGTCGCCTAAAAAGTCGCCTAAGTGGGACAGGCCCATTAGTGTTAATGTGCACCGGGTTTGGCGATATGCAGATTTGCAAGACTATCCCTGTAGTTAGTGCAGAATGCACAGAGCAGCCCACTGAGTCCATATGCAAGAGGCGCCATTTTACAGTCCCAGCTGCAGCCGGCCACAAAGGTCTGTCGCAGCCGTCGCCTCCATTTTGGTCGTCCCGCGAAACCGCCCGCCGTCCCTCTCCTCGCCTGGCCCTGGAAGAGCGTCAAAGGTTACGGGTGCGCGGGCAGGAGAATGGGGTTGAGCGGGAAGAATAGATCGAATGGCGCAATAGACTTGATGGGCTGGATGTCTATTTTGAAAACCAGTTCAGTCCCTTGTATCTCCTTTTGAAATTGATTTGATCATCGCCATGATTGAATGGCGGAGTAGACCCGATGGGCCGAATGGCCTAATTCTGCCTCTATGACTTATGGACGTTGATTTGCACGCTCTCCAGGCTGGAAGTGACGGTTCTGTCCGGCCTGCAGCCACTGTAGACCTGCCCCTCCGTGATTTCCGCCACTCCCCTGCTCTACAACATCGGTCTGCAGAAAAGCCCTGACCCGAAATATCGTCTGTCCGTTCCCTCCCCAGGCACCCCCTGACCCGCTGAGTTCCTCCAGCACTTTGTGTTTTGATCCACATTCCAGCATCTGCAGTCTCTTGTGTCCTCATTGACATTGTGCTGGCAAGCTGTTGGTTTCTGAATTACTCCAGATAAATAAATAGAAGGCAGATAACATCCAGTGGAAGAAGGGCAGATACCAGTCGGGATGAGAACAGGCTGGCACTGCTCCTCCATGCTCTACTATATATTGTTTTTTTTTTAATTTGAAAAATCCTTTCCAAAAATGACCTTTCTGGAGCCACTGCCTGTTGTGGGTGCCTGCAATAACTGTAGAAATAGGGTACTTAGACCGTGCTCAATACATTTTTGTAAGATGTGATTGGGAGTCAACAAAATGGTGTAGGAGATCTAAGGAACTGCAGGTGCTGAAATCTACATCAAAGCACAAAGTGCTGGAGGAACTCAGTGGGTCAGGCAGCATCTGAGGAGGGAATGGACAGACGACGTTTTGGGTCAGGAGATTTCCCCAGACTGGTCTCGGACATCTGGTCTGAATGTCCAGCTGTCACATTGCATTCATAGATGGAGTCGTAGAGCGTGGAAACAGGCCTTCCAGCCCAACCTGCCCACACCAGCCAATATGTCCCATCCACACTTGTTCCACCTTCCTGCATTAGCCCCACATCCCTCTAAATCTGTGCTGTCCATGTACCTGTCTAAATGTTTCTTAAACATTGCGATAGTGCCAGCCTCAACTACCCCCTCCCGTAGCTCGTTACATACACCCGCCACCATTGTGTGAAAAAGTTATCTCTCGGGTTTCTAATAAGTCTTCTCCTCTCTCCCACACCTTAAACCCATGTTC